>JAACJT020000001.1:20681962-20707472 GCA_009936485.2 Gymnarchus niloticus
AATAATAATAATAATAATAAAGATGCCAACAAAAAAAGTCTTAAAGAGCTGGTACTTTTGTAATGCACACTTCTCCAGTTCTTCTGGTAGAACTCTGATGACTATATGGGATGGTCTGCACCTGGTAATCTGCATATAACAGCTTGCTGGTGTATGATTTGAATATGACCACTATTTCCACTAATCAGTTGGGTTTTGTGGCTCAGTGGATGCACAGAAAAAAGAAAAATTGAAATAAAAAATGGCAAAATGAACTCTATCTACATAATACTGACATTACGAAATGCACACTATATATTATATATATACAAATACAAAAAGACATATCGGTATATACGGTAACTCATAAATACACACACCCATACTCCATCTATGTCTCATATTCTAAAAAAGTACTATGACATCAGCTTATGAAACGTGGCTGCTTATCTAACACGGAGTTTCCTTCAGCCCTGAGGAAGGGTGAATGTTATTGCTCCAACAGGAACAAAAAATCTTCCACTGAGAAAGAAAAAAAAAAGAGAAAAGTTTAGGAAAAACAGTCTTTGAAAAGTCAATTCCAATAGCTCATGCTCCTGTTATTTAAGCAGCATCACCCCGCGTCGTGATTGGCCGTGGAGCAGCTGGGCTGAATTACTGGTGGGTGGCGTTGGCGTCCAGCGCACTATATGTAATATGTGAGTGCGGCGCAGCGAGAAGAGACGGAGAGAAGTCGGGGTCGCAGTCGCTTGTGGCGTTCCTGAAATAGGCTGCGTTTCTTTAGTGCTCCCTTTCCCCATACAGAAGCCAGGATGCGGTCGGCGAAGTGCGCCTTGGTAACCATGCTGCTGGTCCTCTGCCTGCCGCTGGACCAGTTCGCACAGGCTTGTTCCTGCGCCCTGTCTCACCCACAGGATGCGTTCTGCAACTCGGACATAGGTAAGCAGCCTGTGTACACTGTTTGGTTTGTACTTTGGCAACTTTTTCGGCGGTGGTGCGGCTGAATTGCGAAATGGGTAGTCTCTCAAAAGTTGCGTCGCTTGTATATGATTAAGCTGATCGGTGCTGAAACCATTGTGCACATGGGTTTTAATCATTTTTACTTCCAAATGGTTGATTAATAAACTGCGCTGTGTCGTTACGAAACTACTGTTTTCGTATTAAGAGTACGATTGTGTACACACAACTCAGCGCCTTTCGTAAACAAGTGCCAGACTGGCAAACGTGCGCATAAGGTAGACTTCCAGCTAAATTTCAATTCTCTATGATCGGAGAATTAATACCGCGGGAAGCAGCATTCTAAAATCAATCCAGTTGCATTTTGATATGTTTTTGACATTCGGTGGGACCCATAATAAAGTCATAAATGTAAGATTCGCACGCCTCAGTGATGGGAAGAGTTAACGGTGTCCATGGGAACCAGTTCGTGCCAGTGTTATGCTTTCCAGGGCCAAAGACCACTCGCAGAGCAATAAAACCGAGCTGGGAGACAGCAGGTCGCCAGCTATTTCTCTGCTGTTTAAATAAGGAGGGGGGGAATAAAGCCCTACATCCACGTCCCAGCAGCTCGGAGTCACCATCATTGGGTTTGCTGGCCAGCGGCTTGACGCACGACTTCAAAAATGACAGGCATGACAAAGTTCACGTGACGCCTTTATGAATAAAACTTCTTTTTTTTTTTTTTTTTAATAAATGACAATAGGTGCCCTTTTAACGAAGTTGGTGTCAGGCTGGAGAATATTGTTCCCTTCATTAGCATGCTGGAACCCCATGCCTGTGTCGCATTGTATCCTGAGATCGGGAATAGCAAATATCTGTATGTGGACGCAGCTCCCCTACTCGGCTGTCATCTGTCATTTCCTAGCTGAAGCTGTCAAATCTGCAGAGCTGCGTGTACCCAGCGGTCGTGCTGGCGTACGTCCTCCCAAACTGACCTGTTAGATTAAATCTCACTTGTCAAAGAATGACTGCAGACCACCCATTAATGAACACTTAAAAATACACTAGGCCATTACACTGGCTTCTCTGAGGCTGCGTTGGCTGCAGCAAGTTATGAGTCATTTTCAGTGGGAACAAAGCATTATTTGATAAAACTAAATCGTGATTACTGCCAGAGGCTACATCCATTGGGGAAGGGGGTGGAGGATGCCAGAGTGAAAGCAATCGACTCCGTTCGCAGGAAGCGCCAGCCTGACTGAGACGGGAGCTGAAGTATGCTGGGAATTGTAGTACCTTGGCAGGCCTTTGAACCGCTACCAGGGCATCCGATCATACAGTTGGGTGCAAACATTCATTCTGGGTCCGTTCTAGTGTGGTTGCTACTGAGACGGTCACAGATCAAGTTGTAATCCAGCTCATGAGTTGGCCAAAGAGTGACGCTGCGTCCAGTGACCTGTGAGCTACTTCACTGTGTAGACTGCATAGGCTAGCTCTTTCTGATTCCTTGCCCAAGGTCATCTAGTCTAAAGCCACTTGTTGCTGGCAGTGAGACGGTGGAGTATGTGCTTTATGTGCCTGGCAGGTGCCAGTCCCTCGTGAGACTAGAGAATCCCTAATGAAAATGCAAGAACATTTTTAATAACCCCCTAGTAAACTGGATTGGTTTTTAAAGTATGGGTCCTCATCCAACAATCTTGCTAATCCTTCTGATCTCTAATATTCTCTGGCACCTGACAGCTGAATGCTGTATATTCATTAAATCTCATCAGTAAGAAATAACTGGATTAGGGCACCTGAGAATTTTTGGGTCTGTTAACTTGGCTTTGTTTTCATCTGAAGACCTTAAGTTTGACTTTGATAAATTCCTTAAAATTAGTGAGTGTTACATGGTAAAACAAACACCGACTGCATAAGAGTAGTCTTCCATCAATTTTCTGATCCCGTTCTTCCATTTTCCTTGAGCCAAAATGTTGGTGCACAAGTAGGACTTTGGGAATTCAGAAATGTATTTGCGGTACCGCCTTTCTATATACTGTGCAAGTAAGAGAGTGGGTCCCACCCCCCCCTGTATTTCTCCAAATTACCCTTGCATTTACTTCGGGTGATGCTGTTTTTCAGAAATATTTTAATGCATCGCCCCATTCAGGGTGTCCACTACTTGGTTCCCTAAGCTGCTTGCGTAGCCTCCATGTAACCCTGTATAGGATAAAGCAGTTTGGAAAATCAATGCATTTTAATACAACAGCTTTGCATCTGAACTCTGGCTTTAATAGTCAAAAGGACCAGCAGGTAAACAAGGTTATTGTCAAGGACAAAGATATGAAGTCAACTGTTTGCAGGGCTCTCAAATGATGCATGGCAAAAATTTGCAAATGTGTCTCTACCATTTCAATACAGAATATTAATTTTGAAGAGATTTTTCAGGTAGGGAAGGTAGTCTTGGAAAATTAGATCTAGGTATTAAATGACAATGAATGCAGGTGCACAGATCTGCTCTCCAAGGTGCCTTCAACACTTAAATTCCACATCGCTGATTATTTGTGTAAACCAAGTTATTTGGGGGCTTAACAAATGTAGAGGCATTCTGCTAAGCTTCTGCCATACTTCTCCCTTTAGGGCATCCTAATCGGCCCATGACACGCCTTTATTATTCTACTCCTAGGACATTTCATGGTCTCGCTGCCTTAAGTAAATGTTCATTCTGGTGCATACCAGAGACAGTGTACCATGGCCGTGTGCAAATTTAAACAAAAGGGCTAGCCAACAGAAGTCTGACTTGCAGCCAAGCAGTTACCAAGTGGTGATGGAGACTTGTGCCTATATGACTTCATAAGGGTCCACATTAGACGAACTGCTCAGGAAATGCCACCTCTGAATTCCCTTTCATGTCGAAGGGACTGATGAGGCAAGAACTTGTCTCTGGGTGAGGCCTCTGAGAAACCACAGTGCCACCAAATAGGCATCATGGCATGTGGCTGGTGACATTTTGACCCAGCATCCTACAGTCAAGTCAAAATGTTTATACTAAATGGTTCTTTTTGACTGACTGGCCATTACATTGCACAAATCTGTCTACTAGCATGTCAGGTTTTTGTCTGACCATTTCCCTCTCTTTGGTTATGCGTAATCTTTCAGGGGACACACTCCCACAAGCTTGGCAAGGTTATTTCTGGCTAGGCACTTGTTAGGTTTCAGCCGCTCACCTTGGTGGCAGCATACCCTCCCCCACAGGACTACTTGGCTGCACATGGAGGTTTTCTGTGCCAATCCTCATGCCCATCGCCTGGCACTGTTCGTCGCATTTCAAACACGCATGGATCTGTACACACAACATATGCAAAGCCTGTCGCAAGCAGGAAGTGAATCAGTCATTTTTGGAAGCCCTTGTTTAATTTAGTTCCTCGATTCCTGCAGGTTCGAGTGACTGCCTTCACATTTGGGCTATGAATGACTGCCTTTTCCAATAGGAGACCCATAATTCCAAAAAAAGATGGGGCTTGACAGTAAAGCTCAAAAAGTGGTGTCTATTTTGGAAAAATCTGGTTGACCTTGACTAATGTCCAGCTCTGAGTTTCAGTTTAGAGCAGTATATTTATTATAAACAAGAATGTCTAAAGGCACGTTATGTGAGACTAAGAACAGATATTGTCTGCTGCCATGTGATTGATTGGCATCCTGGCTGTACCCGAGCCTTGCATCCATACTGCCTGTAATATGATTTTCCCACCTCGTGACCCTGGGCAGGATCAGCAGTTGACACTGATTTTGTACATGGGTGGGGAGGGTTTTTTTTTTTTTTTTTGTGCCATCAGATGTACAGCTGTAAACATTCAATTTAGTAGAAGGCCAACTTTCATTGACTTAAAAGCCAATGTTACAACAGAACTATGCACTAGTTCTTAAGACTTGGGTGTAGATCATTATGTAATATTGGCCAACGTCACTGAAGGGTTTTTAATGACTTCTACAGGATTGTGTCCTTGCTCATCACCTCCATCATATGCAGGGCATTTGATAAATGCTAGGTTCACTTGCACCGTAACCAAAGGCGCTGGGCAAGAGATGAGTTGACCATTAATATGGCAGCAGGCACCGTTATTTTTAAGTAAGCAACTTCTGATCATGAATTAGCCGTGACAACACGACGTTGTCATAGACAACCTAAAAACAGCTTCTCTCCTCACTTTTTCAATTGGAATGGACTAAAGCAGATATTAATAATCCGGTCTTGGTTCCCTATGTTAAAAAGGGACGAAAGGACACAATGACTGAGTGTCTTGTATGATGACTGCAGAAAAGAATGACTGACAGCCTGAGGAATGTGAAGCTTGTGTAAATCATAGTGGGAAATTCCATGAGAAAATAAGAATTCTATGTCGGTGCTGATCGTTCTCTGAAGGGACCTGTTTTCCACACATTTTTAAACTGGTTCCTAAAAACATACTATAAGTAGATCAAGAAGCCATAAGGCTTCAAGAAGATAAGTAGATCAAGAAGCCTTATGGCTTCTTGATCTACTTATAGTATGTTTCTAGGCTTATTTGTGCACCCACATTGAACCAAATTAGTGAAAACTGTATAATCGGACTGACCAGTGACACGGATACTAATGCCTTGGATGTGTGCTGAGTCATTCTTTGAAATTATGCTAAAGAATAAGCCAGAAAGTGGTCTTAAAATTCCACATTTCATGTGACCTTCTTCAGATCCTCGAATACAGGGGATGCAGTGAGATCTTTGCCTGAAACGGTTGACTGGTGTAACGAATGTCTGACTACAGTCTACCTCAAGCTCCCCTTCATCACTGTGGCAACAAAATGGTCTGAAATTAAAACTGGATGTTCAGCAGAGGATTGCTCTGGAGCTTTCTGACAACCTGCTGAAGGTGTTCAACTCCAAGCCCTCCGTGAGCCCTGGGGCGCAAAAAAAAAAAAAAGTACTAAGAGGGTTTAGACCCACTCTGCCATGGGCTTCCTTTGAAGTCTACACCATAGTGTGTGCTTTTAGGAAAACAAGGCTGTTTGTGGTCTCCTGAAACATTCTGCATTTTCTAGGGCTACCACAATTGGCTAACAGTTCATCTCTGACAATATGGTCCCTGCTGTCAATATTAACAGAGGAAAACAGTGGTAGTCCTCACCTGCAGTCGGTCTTTGACACTTCTACGTATAATGGGTCTCAATGTGACTTACGGAGGATGCATTTGCTTTTACACATCACACCTCGTCTTATTGCAGTCTTGGGTCCAGGTACACCTGATGAATCGTCACGCTTGGCTGGCTTTGGCTACAATTAACAAAACTACAAGATGATTCCACCCACATGTCAGCCCAGCGTCTGGGCTGAATGAAGCTGCTTGATCTAATTGACTACTCTGGGCTTTCTGAGGTCCAGACTAAGGTGACACTCATGCTCTCTGTTGCACTGTTCAAGTCACAATATCAAGACAAACATTTCGTGTTGCAGTTATCCGAGCCAAAGTGGTGGGGAAGAAACTCCTGAAGGATGGACCTTTTGGTACCATGCGCTACACGGTCAAACAGATGAAGGTAAGCCTGCAACGTGACGCCACAGATCCATCCTCCTTAAATCATAACTGCTATTACCTGTAAACCAAGGACAGGAGAATGCCTTTCAAAGTATATAGCAAAAGCATTCTGAGGCCTCAAAGGACAAGTTTTTTACAAGGAATTTTGATTAAAAGCTGCTTTGTAGCTAAACAGAAATGCATGCACATTCTGGCATTTTAGGAATCTGTTTACTTTAAGGATTGGTAATATGTTGTACCCAACAGTGTTAATGGTCTTGAAACAGTTTTGTCTACAGAAACCAATTACTGACGTGCATCATATCCTTTCATCTGGGACACTTTGGTTCTGAAAGTAGTTCCAAATAAAGCTGAAGGAAATAACATTTTATTCATTAGCCAATTCCATTTTTTTTTTAATGCTGGTTTTTCCAACCAATCTAACCAGGGATTTCCGGTTGTAGAAGAGATGAGCCCAAGAAATGGGGCTGGGGGGGGGAGAGAACTGTGCATCATTTCAATGTACCGATCAGTAGTGTGCAGTAAAACCAATTCTTCCACTACAAGGCCTGCAGATATCCGGAAAGAATAGATGTACCTGATTAACATTGAAGAGTGTATACTATGTGACTGTCAAAGTGACAAAAGTTTTATATACAAATGAATTTTTGAGGTAAATGTAGTCTGACTTTGGATGACCTGCATCCAACATTGTCACAGGAACAGACAGACATCAAGCTTCCAAAACTAAGGAAACCTTTCATTTTGAATGACATGCTTTTCAAGATTATTTTTAGAGAATGGAGTGAGGCTCCATGAAGTTTTCTGTTAGTCACAACAGGATCAGCCTTGCCTGACAAAAGGAATGGGCTCTGTCCCAGATATTTCCTGTTCTTGTAGTAGTTTTCAACAATGTATGTACTATGTAGTGACATGTCTTTATACTAAGAGCCAAGTCCATTTTAAAACCGTTCATTTAACTCCATTTTCAGCACACTTACAAGTTGATGCACAAGTTCCCAGTACAAAATCTAACAAGCTGTTTGTTCCCCTTTCACAGATGTACAAAGGATTTGATAAGATTCAGCATGTCCAGCATATCTACACCGTTGCTTCTGAGAGCTTATGTGGGGTGAAATTTGATGTCAATAAATACCAGTACTTAATCACAGGTAAGTGTTGTTAAACTGAATTAAACGGAGGAAAATGACTGCTATTGTCTTGAATGCTGAGCATTCTGTGAATATGTTCAGACTAGTGTCATCAGAATGAAGGTGTAAGTTCAGGCAGCAAGCAGTATTTGCATACTACCTGAAGTCACTGTCAATGTACTACAGTCCAAACCGCAGTGGACCCCAGTTCAATACATTTAGTCACTTCTGATGCACTTTTTGTCACAGCAGCTGAGTAGGGGTTCAAGCAGGACATCTTTACTGCGGCAATACAAACTTTCCTACCACTTATAGCTCCCATTTCACTGTGTGAGGCGGTGAACCTCACGGTTGAGTAATAGTGGAAATTGTTTTTCTGGTCCGACCTTTAATTTTATCCCTGAATACAATAAGGTGTTTTTTTTTTTTTTTGTTGAAAGGCAATATTTCCCTCAGTGCCTTCTGACAATTTTCCTCAATTATAATACATTTATTTATTTATTTATTTATTTATTTATTTATTTATTTAAAATGACTATTTTGTGGCCTGAAGGCCAGAAATTCGCATGGAAGTATAAATACTGTCCCTTTGGCTTGAGCAGAGCACTAATACTGATACCAAGCCATCCACTTTACTGTGCTGGTCATGTAGCCTGAAATAGGTCCTCCTAAAGGACTTGGGGGGGGGAGCCACGCAAGCCACTCGTCTGTCTTGCTTTTCTGTATCTGCAGCCGCTAGATAAGTGGCAAAAGACTGACTTGGTCTTGCTGATGTGGTATGGCACTTCGAGCAACAGGCGTACGTCCAACCAGTGCACATAACTAAGTTTAGCTTCTCTCCCCCCCCCCCAGACCACCTGCCTACTGGTTATAATCTGGACCTCTGTAGTAAGCTGCCAGCAGCCTGTTCCTAATAATAGAATGCAGGCGACCTTTGGAAATACAGAAATAGGGGTGCTGGGGTTGTATGTACTTACTGTATGAGATTCTTATCATAGTAAACTGCTTTGAATCTATAAACCACATAGGAGATTCTATCATCTTCAAATCCCGAGTTACTGTTCAGTTATTCGTGCCTTTCCGCTGTTTGTGATTACTGTCGGCTCAGTGTGGTGCTCCTTAAATATAAACATTCCTAACCATACAGACGTGCATGTACACTTGCATCAATTGGCGAACTGTGTCCCTGCCTCCGATGGAATGCTAAGTACGTGTCGACTCTCTCGACCCGCAGGCCGTGTATATGACGGCAAAGTTTACACCGGGCTCTGTAACTTCAACGAGAAGTGGGAGAAGCTGACGGTGGCCCAGAAGAAGGGCTTCAACCACCGCTACCAGCTGGGTTGTAACTGCAGGGTGAGTGGGCAGCCGTGCGCCAGCAAAGGACCCAAGCACCGTCGCCACGGCACCAAGAAGTCTGGGGGCAGGCAGATCACCCTGCCCAAGCACATGACTCTGCTCTGAGCTGGAACACCAGCTTGTACGTGCCACCTGTCTGCACAATTTTACCCTTCACTTTTCATCAGTAAGGCCCTGGACCAGTACAGGCTCTAACCAGAACCAGCTACAGCACATTTCGTCTTACGGTTTTTTGTTTTTTTGGCTAACTTTGTATTTCGAATAATTTTGTCTGACATCACCCAATTGAAGACTGAGCACATTCTGTCCATACAGTATCTCGGAGGCAGCCAGCCAGATTCAGATACTAAACTCTCTGTGTGCGTTTCACTCGCCAGTCAGCAATGGCTGAGTTTTTCGATGTCAAGTATGTGATCTGAATGGAAGCCGATGTGAAGGGAACTGTTAAACACCCAGATGAACAGAAGGAAGTTTAATGGTGGTTTGGGAACTGCAAATCATTCAGCTTGACATCCTTTTGCTTTTTGTCACCCTAAGCCCACATTCCACAGTGTGGGACACAAACACGCTTCCCCCTCGCACGTGACCTACTCCTTCAGATACGACACGGCCGTCGTAAATATCCATCCCTTGCAATACAGCTGCAAACATCTGCCCCGAGGACTTTAGCCTATCAACACAAACGAGCACATTAGCAGCAGCCTGGCCGTGGGCCAGCCCTTGGCTGGGTATCCACTGAACCCAAGAAGCTTCTGGAGTCACTCGTAAGGACTTGCCGACATCACTGCTGGGTTATGACTTAACAGGCCAGACGTCACCAAGAACAGAAGGGGGGGGGGGGGATTGCCACAAAATTTTGTATTTTAGCACCAATATGAAACTTTTCTGATTCAAACACTAGTTGTCGTTTTTATTAAATTTGCTCTCCCCCCCCCCCTTTGAGGAACCAGTTCTGCTTTTGGCAGGGTGTAGAGCAGATTAAGCTAAACAGCTGTGGCGTTGACGAGTTTTCGTTGCAGTGAACAATACTACCCATACAGGTAGTGGAGCACAACATGTGGGTATCTATAAAAGGCTGGATTGGTACGAGACACTTCAGCGATTGTTCTCTAGAACCTGCAGATGTTGGCTTTACATTACAAGGGGCTCCTAATCACTCTCAAAAGCGGTCCTCTTACTCGGAAATTCCACTTTCAATGGCCAAGTAAAATAAAATGGAAATCACCTGTTAGCATGGAATTCGTACTTTGCCTGAACCATAAGGAATGTCAGTTTTTTTTTTTTTTTTTTTTCTCCCCCCCCCCGTACTTACCCTCCACAGTATAGGCATGCGGTTGTAATCTTTCCAGACGTCCATTTTGCATTCTTTTGTCCATTTTTTTTCTTATTCTTGCTGTGTGCAACTCTGATTCCTTTTCTCTAACACACACTTGCATAAACACCTTTTAAAATATCCTACAAGAATGTTTAAATACAAGGGTAACTTGCAAGCATTGTATAATGTACAAGCTCCGAAACCTACGGCACATAATTATGATACACATAATGGCAGTGACTTTTTTTCTTTTGAGCATTGCAGGAGCTCACAGTAAAGTGGTGAATTGCTGCATATTTAGTTACAGTTTATCTTCAGGAAAAAAACATCGCTTAACAGATGTCCACAACATCTGTTCAAACAGATAAGCTTAAGGTCCAACACGATGTTCACAAATTTAGCTCCATATTAAGAGATGCATGTCATTATTGTAACTGACACAGTTCAATTTCCTTACAGACTCAGTGCAAGTGCATGGCTTTTAGTCACTGCATATCTAAACCTGCTTTCTCAATAATACTGCTTCCCTGTTTGCCTGAGGCTTCACCTGCAGTGTTGCTTGTGTGTTCCTAGATTAAAGCCTGCCACTACCAGCCCTGCTTTCTGACTTCCAAGAGCGAATGCTTGTGGACGGACAGGCTTTCCCACTCAGAGTTCCCCGGACACCAGTTCCGCAACTATGCGTGTATCCAGCAAAAGGGAGGATACTGCAGCTGGTACCGAGGAGGGCCGACCCAGACAAAAAAGCAACCTGTGTTACCGACCCCTACTTCGGCGCCTTTTGCCACCCCTAGGGTACCTCCAGACTCTACCACCCTGCCAACAGTGCCATAACAGTCTAGTGCCTGCCTCACAGTGGTAGCAATCCGACCTAAAGCAATAATTTTGTCTCACTATGTCAATTCGCTTCAGTTTTAAGGTCAGCCAAAACCTACCATAAAGGACAGAACCAAAAGACTCAACCTGGAAACTCGCAAACTCTGCGGCTACAGTCGGGCCGCTGTCTCAAGAAGAGCCTAACTGTGTCATGCTGACATTCATAGCAATATTATAAGTAATGTTTTCTAAGATAAGTGTTCCTTGTCTGTTTGTTTTCCCACACGTGTGTGTGTGTGTGTGTGTGTGTGTGTACTGTCAACCGCATCCTAACACACGCTTCACTGCGATAACGCCTCTACTTTCTGTCACTTATGTCAGCAGTGTTTGTCAGCTATTTAAAATAATTTTGAACTATTGAAGTAGTGTATGTATAAGCTTGTCTATTCACATGTTCAGTGCAAATTGTATATATTTATTGTTTCAATCTCTGAACCCCTACTGTACATGCTCCAGAGATTTTTCTTATCAACATTCTTAATTCTAATTTATTCCTCTGAACATTTAAAAAAAAAAAAAAAAAAATGCATGAACATTACTAATAAGATCCAGAAAATGAACAGATGGGCTACAGATGGTAGAGATTTTTATATATAAAAAAGTATTTATAATATCAGATCTGTAGAGATCTGCCTTCTCATTATTTTATTTTTTTACTTTTAATGGTACCTCACACCTTTTGTATCTTTCTACTAAAGAGTAAGCACTTATGTTTTGTTTTTTTTTTTATTACATAAGCAATAGTTTTAAGGGTAGATTTCTTTCCCCTTAAGAACTTTGGTTTAAAATAATATCTTCAAAGAAAAATTATGGACACTTTTTTAGCGCCTGTGCACCAGGATACAGGATAAGCGAGAGATGAGAGTCACTCTAAAGTGGTCTGTTAGGTTAAAAATAGCACTTCAAAATAGATGTTGACAGTAGAAAGTCAAAAATAATTGCATGAGATGCTTCGCTCAAGCATATATGCTCATTGGTCCTGTGTAATTTGCAGAGTGCGTCTGCCGTTTGATACAGAACATGCCTTTGAATTACAAATCGACCCTGTTATCAAGCAGCCAGCTGAATCTTGAGTCATGAGATGGAACCTCAGACATGAAGCAACATGATTCACTGTCCTGACATGTACAATTCTCATACCTTCCAACATTAAAGTCCTGGTGTTTTAGTTTTACATGCTATGGTAAGAGTTTTTTATGGCAAGTTTTACTAATATTGTTGCTGTTATTGTTGGCATTTCTGTACATAAATTGCTTAACATGGGGAAAAATCACGGTCACATTGATTCAGTGCGGGACAATTTAACCAAGAATTGAACTGTTGACAAACTCTGTTTCTATCTGTGCACACTGATTCTTTGAGCTGCCATCTCTTGTAGGAGCTACAAAAAACGTTTGACTTTTAACACTCTCTGTTTTATATTTTTATAATAAAGAATTAATGAAAACACCAAGTCCATCTGTTGATCTTTCAGATTATTATTCATAAACGGTGCTGTGCTCACTCATTGGTTATACTGAATTCTTTTAGCGGTGCTATGTGCTGAATTCCTGGGGTGTCCCCCTGTTAGCACAAGGTTCTTCTGTGAGATCTCTTTCTCCATGAATTTACTCCCATGATTCTGGGGCTTAGTCCAGATACTGCTGGAATCTACAGGACTACACATATCCTGAGCTCTGCTCCCCACTTCTACCCAAAAACAAGCCCATCTCAGACAGATGGGGGGGGGGGGGGGCTGCCACAGCCCCCTAGTTATCTGGACTATGAGGAATGTCTGGCTTGGGTGTTGGCAGCTTCTAATCTACATGAAAACATCACAGGTGATTGCAGGAAGAAGTGGTGCTGTTTTGTCTGTTGGAGACCTTTCTCTACCCACACTGTGAGCCTCCTGACTGTCTGTGTATGGCAAGATAAACACACCAGCCCTTCCTTTCTCACATCAGATGTAGGCCTAATAATTCAAAATGCTGTTACTCACCCTGCATTCAGTCATTCACAACACTTGATAATTAATTGTTCTAGCAGATTTTAGCCATATAGATCTTAGACAGATCTTTAAAATTTTTGCCGTGCCTCTTCACTCCAGAAGATAACACGATTTTTCTTCACATGTCTGAAAACTGCCTGACGAACCATTTTTCCATTTGATTTCTTGGAAGATTTCCTTTTCAGAAAATGTCTCAAAGTTAATGCTTGAGTGTCGCAACAGGAAAAAAAAAATATTCAAATGCTTAAAATTGACATGCATTGCTTGAATATCTTCAAGTAAAAATACCTTGACCAAAATACCTGAAGTTAAACTGGGGAAAAAAAAACCATAGACAGAGGATAAAACCCTTACTGTTACTCACTATTACCAGCTAATATAATCCAAATATCTTAACCCTATGTCTGTATCGGCACAATTTTAATAAATGTGCTGTACCATCAGTAAGGTGGCAATAAAATGTGAAGGAGCAGCCAGGAAGCACTCACCATCTGCTTATGGCTTGGGTAGAAGGTTTGCTCATTCAGAGGAAACTTCTCAGGGCCCAGGGAATGAAAGAGCTTGATCATGTGGGAGAACTGGTATGACAAAAGAAAATGCAGCATGTTAAACTGGGCAGCCTGACAGAGAAATGGCAGATGATGATGATGATGATGATGCATTGCACCACAGCTTATGGGCACATTGCACAATAAATACATCAGATACAGAGTCTGCCTGAACTTAAGATGTGATCTTTCTTTCCGATGAATCTGATGATGAAAATTACTATGCATAAATACAGAGAAGTGAGACTCCAAAACGCAGGATGGGTGGACTTATTGTGCACTATACATCGCTGATATGGCAACTTCACTGCCTCCCTTTGTTTCAACGCTGTTACTTTTCATGAGTCACAGTAATCCCACCCACTCTAGAGCCGTATGGCCTTACGTCTTCTATGACTGTTTATAACACCCTACAGCCATGTACATACATCAAGGTAAAGCAGCTGGAGCAAGGCAAGCTTACATACCACCCACGGTTTGCTACAAAAGTTGTAGATGGAGAAGAGCGAGTTCACTCCGGGGACGCCCCCATAATGTAGGCCAATCACCAGACTGCGGAAATCTTCCCCTGGGGTCATGCTGTAGGCATGCTGGCGAATCAAAACAAAGTCTGGCTTACAGGATCTGAAAAGACAAAACAACGCAAAAGAACACAAAGTAAATCGAGTCTCTGCAGGGTGCACAGTCACTTGACATAGTGTTACACGTCACCCCCCATTAAAAAAGTAACAAAAACATAAATGAAGGCCAGAAATTAAGTATAACATTCTGCCCAGGACAACAGCATTGGGCAAAAACCATTTAACATAAAATAATAATTAATTAATGATAATTCATTTGAAAGAAATGTAATATCTAAGCATCATTTTCAACCATACGTGGTCTTGTGGAAATCTTCCAGCTACAGTAGCAAGAATGACAAGGAATGAGCATATGTATAAAGCGACTTTAATCCTCCAAGCAGGCTGCGGGTGATTGGTCTAGAGAAGCTCAAAAGCATAATCGATAAAGTAACCGAGATGTACTTATTGCTACGCCTGGCCAAGCCTGATGGAGTCATGAATTTTATTATTCTCATTCTAATATACGTGTTGACAGTGACATGAAATTATCTACATAATTATATAATAGATACGTGTAAAGCAATCACTGGCCGAGAGTGCATTATTTTAACACACATGATGATGAGAATGATATTTTGAATGAAATTTGATGAGACATGATAATTTCAAAAGAACAAATATGGGCGACTTGTGTAGGACCATCCTATGACTATTTCCAGTCTCACAGCAAAGCCGTTGACGTCAATGATTGGTCAATGACGAAATCAAATGGAGAGCCATTGGACACCAGCACGCTCTAACACAATAATCCAGAGTCGCCTTGTCTACTCCAATAGCCGCTGCTTCTGAAGCGGCACGAATCGCATTAGTACATTTTATTTTACGTCATTACATTGACATTTTATATTTCAGCCGGCCACTTGCAGAGAAGGAGCTTTTCAGGGGGAAGAGAGATGGCAAGAAGAACGAGCACTTGTTCAGGAATGAAGAGCTGGGACGGGCTGGCTAATTAGCATCCGGCTAATTTCAAAGCACTCTGGGAAGGAAGCCGAGACGGTTTGAACTTTGACTCGCCACTGATTGGGCAGAACTATATTATATTTGAGGGTGATTAGGAAACTGTCTGAAGCTATCTGGATGGATAAGTCTTTTTAATGGAATAATGTGAGCACATATGTTTTGCTATTCTGTACAAGCTTTCTGTCAGTATTCAGTAAATGTCAGAGAGCAACAGATGTTTCTTTAAAGGCTAATGGTACCTATTATCCAGACTGTGGTCTCACCCTACTCAGAATTATAGACTTGATCTGAGGTAGAATCTGTGTATCTCTAAAAGAATTTGTGAGATATTCCTACAGGACTGGTCAACCACCCTACAAAATACCTCCATGACTAGATGGCACCACTTTCCCATTCTGCCCCAACACGGTTTACAAGGCCAGGCGACATGCACAGGGCAGCCCAGCGATGTGCACCAGCAGTCGTGTTTGCAGCACATAATCGCTGAATATCTTACCAGAACCAGCATGCTGTCTCACTGTCTAGCCACTCATAGGGGAAAATAAAAAAACAATAGGATGATAATCTGATATCTCACTCTCTGGTGAGCCACGATACGAGTGAGAACTCCCTGCTGTTGTTTTATATGCATTCTTGTGCACTGGGTAGAGTTTTAGTAAAAGCTAACAGTAATGACAATTCACACCTGTATGAATGAACATGAATCATAAACCCTTAAGATGCCATGTGGATAGTAATCATGACAACAGTAATTAGTCATTTTTAAAATGTGATGCTTTTCCCCAGTGATCTGCACTCTGTTAGCCCTGCATTTACAATCCTCTTATTAACAGCTAAAATGCTAAAATTGATTTACCAAATCATTACATTAAAACTCATTTAATGATTGTAAGAGTTAATATTGAACGATTTTACCATGTGGATGAAACCGGGCAGTCAGAGATGATATTTGGATTTCTGACAGCATCTGGGCAGCACCATGCACTTCATAAGGTTCACTTGCAGATAACATGAGGATGCCGACGGGTCAAGAAAGAAGACTGGCTAGCTTTTTATGGGTTTTTTTTTTCTGACAAAATACCATAAAATATCCACAGAACACAGGCATTACTTCCAATCAATTACTTGTATGGCACTGAAACTTAAATACAAACGATTATTACTGATTATGTATTTATCCACCCATCCATCCACCCGTCCATCCATCCATCCATTTTCCAAGCCACTTAATCCTATTCAGGTTTGTGAGGGGGCCTGGAGCCCATCTCTATCCCAGGCTGTATCCTGGTGTCCTTACCCTGTGCAAAGTCACCTGAAGCTGATCCCAGGCAGAGTACACCCAGTGTGTGTGTGTGTATATATATATATATATATATATATATATATATATCTCTCTCTCTCACACACACACACACACACACACACACACTTGTATTTCTAAGTTTGTGGGGATTTTCTGTTAATTTCTATAGGCCTTACCCTAATCCTAACTATGACAACCCTATCCCTTACCCAGCCCTAACTTAAGCATTAGTAACCCAACAAAATACAAGACTTTTGATTATTTCATTGCATTCACAGATTCTTATAAAATTGAGTTTTCCCTTGTGGGGACATGACAAATACCCCCACAAGGTAAATTTCAAGTTTGTATTATATTTTCCCCGCAAAGTCATATAAACATGGTACACTGACATTTTCAGGAATGTCAATCGGCCTAAATTGCATGTCTTTGGACTGTGGGTGAAACACGCAAACTCCAAACACACAGACTGGAGTCAAGATTTGAAACTCTAGCCCTGGAGGGGCAAGGTGACACTGTTAATCACTTAGTTACCATGCCCCCCATTCCATTTTTGATAGCCACTTATTCAGTACGAAGTCACGGTGAGCTGAAAGCTTATCCAAAGCAGCTAGTCCATTACGGAGTATACACATTATGGGCAATTTCGAGACGCCAATTCACCAAAATCACAAGCCTCTCGACTATGTAAGGAAACCGAAGTACCAAGAGAAATCTCACATTACGTACAGAGATCGCACAAACTCCACACACACGGACTTAGGTCAGGATCCATCCTTAACACCCTAGGATTTGAGAGATCACAGCGGCACCCATGATTCTATGTCAAACTGCTAAAAGTTTCAGCAGCTACTAGACAACATAACAGGGGGCTCAGCGTGGCCAATCAGAATAGACTGAGCATCTGGCAGGATTACGTGAAACACCAAAGTATGACATGAAATCTGGGCAGGCCCCTGAAACAGCTATGATATTTTCTGTGTTTACATTGCAACTTACTGGTTACCACTGCCAAGTCCAGCAACGTCGAGCTCACAATATGTAAAAGAGGAATGAACTCGCCACATTATGACTGTTACTGTAAGAGCGACAAGCTATTGTGGATAAGCAAACACTCATGAGAGAGAGAATGTTGGCCACAAGAGTCAGCTGGAGGGGTGTATGTTATTTCAAATATGACGCGTGATGTAACAGAATGTAATACAGTTTCCCAGGCTGCCTGAGAAAAATGCTGCATATTTATGGTACTAACTGATAACATGTCCAAACCTATAAAATAAACTGTTAACAAAATCAAGATTAGATGAGACTCAAGGCTATTTTAAAAACGTAATTAAAACTCAGATAAATCAAATAATCCGTAAACAACCATTCAAACTGCTGTAATGCAATCTGAAAAATGTGGAACTAAATCAACACAAGACGGGATAAAAAAAAAAAAAAAAAAATGGTTAGCATATTCTGAATGCATGACTTATGACTTTCAAAACAAGAGAGCAGATGTTGCGACTTCACGGCAACCTGGACTTGGCTCTCAGTGACGTGAACTGAACAATGCATAGCTTTACAGTAAGCTAATGTAATCCATCTGCATTCTCAGATTGATTTGGCCTCTATGCAGCTTTCACAAAAGATCAGCCAACAATCAATCAATGACACATACAATCAACGATAAAATTAAATGTTAGTTCCTACAGCTTCAAGCGGAATAACTAGCATAATCCATGTCATTTAACAGTTTCACTAAAATTATATTTTTTGTCAAATCTACCAAAGGCCTACACCACACTGCACATCCAACATGCATAAGACAAGTCAATATGATTAAAATGTTGAAATTCAATACACGAACACCACCCTCAGAGTTCGGCAAATGATGTTTATTTTGCACTGGCAAAAATGCAAAATAAAATTACAGGGCATATATAATATTTCATCTACCTGGTATTACCCAACTGTCCTATGCTCTATGCTTCATGGTAAAAGGAAGCTAGCTGGTTTTCACTTACACTTGGTGCTCGATCCCTTGGAGGAATAAGCTTTGGCAACAGAATGAATTCTTTTATAGTGTTGGCTACAACTTATGAATCTTGTTATTCTTATATTCCATCAGAAAAGCCAAACATCCGCCAGACACACAATCTCTGGCTGATACCTACCTTACATCATGTGGAAATGTGGCTTGAATTTATAACAAGGTGATTTATATCCAATTATAAATTATAATTCCAC
Source organism: Gymnarchus niloticus (assembly GCA_009936485.2). NCBI lineage: Eukaryota > Metazoa > Chordata > Actinopteri > Osteoglossiformes > Gymnarchidae > Gymnarchus > Gymnarchus niloticus. The sequence continues at coordinate 20,700,762 of JAACJT020000001.1, forward strand.
TTCGCTGATTTACGCACGTAGACATTGTGTCGGAGATGTTTACCAAGAAGGGCCTTTGCCGATGGGAGCTGTACAGACACCCATGAGCAAATCCCTGTCATCGCTGTGTGACTGCTACAGAGAAAATTTGTGTGTTTAACCGTGATCTCCCTGGCAGGTAATCATCAATCTCACCATTGCCTCCATACTGCGCCCCACACGCTCAGCTACAGCAGGCATGCAGGTCTGCACTAGGACCCCACTCTACACCCCTGAGCTGCTTCTCCCCATGATGTCATCGCTCGCAAGGGAAACCTTGGCAGACTAAAGCCTTGATATCATGTCTACCTCCCTTACGAGGCTGTCTTTTAGACCGTGATGCCAAACTGCTCTTCACTTATTGCTGTTATTTTATTTAACTAAACCTGACAGGGATGGCATGCCTTGGTGGGTGTTGCCTCGTGGCACACGGCATTTCTACCAGTACTCCAGTCTCATCCCGCAGTCCAGCCTAGCACAGTTAGGTTATTTGGTATCTCTAAATTGCCCATCGAGTGAGACTGTGTAATTCAGTGCATACGTGTGTCTGCCTTGCGATTGTCTAGCATCACGTCCAGGGTGCATCGCAGCTCTGTGCACGATTTCGCCCAAGTTTCAACGTTCTATTAATTTTTTTTTTTTTTTTTTTTTACTGACTATGGCAGCCATAAACAGTGACACAATCAGTACTGTTAAACGTATTTTTTACAAATGTTCCTCAGAATGCTATGTGATATGTATGATCAAATTAGTCTAACACGGATTAGCTGGCAAGAAGTACCACTGCAGGGTGGTTTCATTTAATAGATGAACACATTTCATAGGACTTACCCAGAGGGCCTGATAACTTGAGCCTTGGGAAACTTTTAATTCACAAAACAATTTGCTGTGCAAGTCAGTGACCATCCTTATATTGCATAGAGTTACCGTGACCTCTTTCTAAGCAAACAGATATTTAGACAGCAATTGTGCAATTTCTGTGTAATGCTTTCTGTCATTAATCCAATTTTAAAGGGAAATTCTATACAAAACAATTAGTTTTTCAGTTCCAAACTACATCTTCTACGTCTATGTTCTAAACATACCTGAAATATGAAGACTTCCTTTTGTGTTAGAAGAAAAAAAGTGTAACTTTCCAGTCCATGCCAAGATCCTTTCAGTTATATCTGGTATCATTTCTCCTGGTTTATTAATGTTTATTAGAAATGTAAGTTCTTAATGATGAAGCTCTGTCTCAGTTATTATTATTATTATTATTATTATTATTTCCTTTTTTTTTCTATAACTATTTGGTCTGTTACATGAAGATCATCTCGATGACACCTTAAAAAAGACAAGTGAAAGCTGCACAAAATATCTGTGTGATGCTATATTTCTACACCTCTAATAGTATTTTGTTTTTTTCATTGTTTTTTTAATTTTTATCTTCTTGTCCCCTGACTGTTGGAAATCATGGTATCATGTCTGTTTTTCAATTTCTGTTGGTTAATAAAAAAAAGAAGAAAAAAGTGGTATTTTATAATAAGATCAAAACTTATTTTCTGTGCTACAGGTATATGCAACATACAAGAATATTGTCATATTTTCCTCATAACCTCATTATCAACATGTGATAAAATGTATCACCCATCAGCTGATCATTTTATTTTAACATGAAATGTCTGAAATCATTTTTAAATGTTACTGTGATTTTTTCATTAGACTAGGTAGGATGGTGCCCAGTGATGGATTGGCATCCCCCCCAAGATGTACCCCAGCCTTGTGTCTTATTCTGTCTGGGATAGGGTCCAAGTTAGAATATGGACGGATGGGTGGAGAGCTGGGATGGCAGGAATAAACCAAAGTACTTAGATAAAACATGCAGGAATATGAAGTAAGCATGTAACATCCACACACACACATAGCCTGAGGCATGAGACCACAGTACCAATAGCTGAGCCTCCATACCAGCCACTTAACCAAACCTGCTCCATTTTAACATCCAGCTGAAGAAATAGCAAAATGTGTACATCATGTTGGCTAAAGTGTCCGGCAGGCAGCTGAATTGGTTTTCAACTGAGAAACTGGTTTTCACATCTGTGTGGCAGTGAACAAGCATAAGATTAACACGAAAAATGAATCAGAATAATATGCTATACAGTTCTTCTTCATATGTTCTTCCAATTTCAATGTTCTGTGTCAGGAAATGAAGTTAGGCAATCTAGCACTTATATCTGTAGGTCAATTACAGTACCAGTGCTGCAGTCATCCTCGTGTACACCATTAGTGTCTAAAAAAAAGATAGATGAAGCTTCCTTCCTACCTGACCACTTTGGTCCCACCTCTCATTAACTGCATGTCAATCATGCATCCACCATTGACGTGCGAGGCAAGGTTGATTTCCGAAAATTCTGCCTGCAAAACAAAATGGCAATAGATTTACAAATGTGCGACAGTAGATACATTTCCACAACCGCCCTGATGTTGCAGGGATGCTAATTGTTTAGGGCCCTCTCACTACCACCCGAAGATGATTTTTGTCATTACTGTTCTCCCAATTTGGAATTTCCAATTACCCGTTTTGTCAAAGTTCTCAACACAGAACCACCACGCGACTCGGGAGGGGCGAAAACGAACGCGCGACTCGCCTGGCGTCTGCGTGGCCCGCCGGCCAAACTCCTCTTCACCCCCCGGGTTTGTGAAGCGATATCACACATAGAGCAGAGCTCAGCTGAGCCCTCCGGCTCCTTGGGTGCTCGGCCGACAGCCGACATCGTTTTTCAGCCATGAGGGCTGAAGGCATCCTTGTGTCTAACTCACCAGAAGAAATGCGGCTCGATTTGCATTCTTTGGCCATCGCTAGGGTTGCTCTTGTTTACATACTTTTCTGCCACGACCGTTGAATAGACTAAATGCTTTACACCTTACGCGTTATATATTATTTTTCTGAGCTATTTAAACATCATTTTAAGTCAGTTTCATTATCCTTTAGTATAACCTGAAAAGTTAATTCCTCTTTTACACTGCATATTTCTATGTGCCTATATTAATGTTTTTTTTGTCTTGTAATGAAATTTGTTACCATAACCATAACTATGTGCTCCACTCTGAATGAAAATACTAAAAGTATAGCTAGAACCTGGCCCTTACTTCACAAGGTATGTACTTTTCCAAGTGACAACCTTTTAATGAACAACAAATCGTTTTCAAATGTGAGCGCAGGGCGATTTATGTGTATTTATATGGAAAATGCCAGCCTAGTGACCAGTGTGCAATACTGAGGGAAACATTTACGATTTCTTCTATTTTGGCAACGCAGAGTGGCTAGGGTACCTCAACCCAGAACACACTGGACAGGACAGCAGTGCCAGTGGTCTGCTAGTTCAGATTCTCGCAAGCAAAAATAATCTGAAACACCCGGTTCCTCAGTTACATGCTTGCATTTTAAAATCCATCTTGTTTTAGATCCGCCTCCAACCACAAAATGAAATCTGAAATTAAATCTTGAAATCTTTATTTGTCATTTGCATTATTTCACACACCTACATAAGAATGTGTCTATTTTGCATATCCCATCTTGCTCTTCTTGAAGACACACACGAACTCCGAGACCAGTGTTACAGTGCAATTGTATTGATGCTAAAACTGAGAACATTCCCATGGCCAGTCTTGTTAAGGGCTATCATCATCTTACAGACAGAAAGCACGTGTCTTGTCTCATGGAAGAACAACTCAAGCTGCTCCCGTTAAACCACATGGACATTCTACTAACACCAGGAACTGCATGAAGATAACCCATTGTGCAGGGTTTGAGGTTAACACTCTTCTAACAGAGAGACCAGCAAGTTTTTTTTTTTTTTTTTTTTTTTTTTACAGAATCACCTCAACCAGAGAGACCACCGGGTTATGTAATGGATGGTAAAATGCTCTGCCTTTATATGAAATTAATGAAGATGGAAGTATTTGAGTACTTAGACAATAACTATGTGGACTACCAGGGAGACCACCAAGGGTTTGTGGTAGACACTCCTGCCGGGAAAAGTCCTGGCTCTGACGGCTAGGCTCACATAATGCCTCAAACAGGGAGTGAATGGCCCTGGCTCCTGCTAGCTCTCTACTGAGCCGGCTGGCAAAGCCATCGCCGTGGACATTGAGGATGAGCAGTCGGGGGACTCGGCGCTCAAAAATCAAGGGGCCCATTTCTCACTGCCATGGTAACCATTCAGACAATGCATTTGGTTTCCTGGATTAATTCCTAGCTTGTGATAAAAAAAAAAAAAAAAAAGCAAAAAAGGAAGCAGTCAAAAGAACAGAAGCCAACGAGTTCATTTACTCACAAATTGCCATTTGACAATTCCTGAGCAAATAAACAAGCAGTTCAATGTGTTAAAAACTGAAATTCTTTGTTTATTTCATGCATTTCTGGTCAAGTGTGTATCTTTGTATTCAGCCTAAAAGCATTCAAAAACAATTCATATTTAAGCAAACGGTTCCATCTTGCGCACAAGAGAGTTTATCTGAGACAGGCAACTGCATTGTTGTTCAATGTCACAGTGCATCAATTTTGACTGATAGGCCGCACAGAATGTCACTGCGCTCTACATACATAGAAGCATATTAAAGTAGAGAAAATGATCAACAAAGATACCGCTAATCACATGCCGGAGCTTTGTTAACTTGACTGGATATGGAGAACCCACGCTTTACAGTTTAATCCATGTTCATTACACAGCTTTCGAAAAGTTAAGCACTGGGTAATTCTGAGAAGATGGACTGTGACATAGGATAAAGGAATTGCACCAGAAACCATTAATGACCAGTTTGGGCTCATGGAGGGACTTGTTGTACCCTTAAAAAGCACATATATTTATACTTAAAATTCAGGAAAAACATCCAGGAGGGTAAAGTTTAATGCAATATGCTATACAAGTCACCTTGGCTCAAGGCTCAATAATAATTATATGTCAGACTGCTTTTTGTGTACTATAAAGATCAAAATTAACCCTGAAACACTGAGCAAAAGAAATGCATAGAATGATGAATTTTATATGAATTGCAATCTAATGAATCTTAAACGTTGAACAATTAGTGTAAGATCAGTACATTAAATTCATGAGATGGCAATCACTAAGATTTCATTGTGTCTAGCCACCAATACAACCATCTAAACATCTTCTGTCAAAGCAGCAAATTCAGCAGCATGTGAATAAGATGAACTCAAACATATTATTACAACAAAAAAGGCATTTATGCACAGACAGAGCCTATTGTCCCGCTTTTATGGGCTGAGACTGTTATCTTAGCAGAAGACTGGTGCCCTGCATCCTAACAACAGGAAACACGTGGGGAAAGTGTGAGCACATCGCCTAGCAACCACATGATGACAGCACCACAAATGATATAATGTGCAAAAGAACCAATTCACACTATTGTATGCTGTAAACCATGACTCATTTTATCCATATTTAGTGGCAGATGTGAGAGGCCCAGCGCAAAACTAATGACCTCACTGCCTAGCAACTGCATGGCCACTGGTTCAACTGTTGCCACAGGATAGCTATTTACCTGGCCACAGATGCATTTTGTACTCGGTTGATTTCGGTCAGCAGGGTGGCTCAGTGGTTGGCACGGCAGCCTCGTACCTTGAGGATTGCAGGCCTCAAGCCTGGCTGCCTTCACTGTGTGGGTGTAACGTTGGCCTCTTCTCTCAATGTTATATGGGTTTCCTCCCACAGTTCTCCCAAAGACATGCTGTTGAGCTAATTGGTTTCTATAGATTTCCCATAGTGTTTGACTGTGGCAATGTCCAAGTATGTGCCCCGTGATGATGTACCTGAGCTGCCTGTAGAGTAATATCATCTCCAATCCACGTCTTCAGGTAATGTAAACGCGGCGCGCACACACACACACACACACACACACACACACACACACACACACACACACACACACACACACACACCACTTTAGTCCTGACGTTGATTTTAACTGCAGACCATTTGGATGGACCCAAGACTAAATGGTCGAAGATTACAAACCTGCGAGTTCATTGCATGTACCGTCAGTGATAGCATTTAGATTATATTTCATTCATTTCTGTAGCACAGTTCCTCAAATCTCTGATGCACAGTCTAATGGCCCATTTTAAGAATCTTACTAAGTTTTATGTATTTATACACCACAGCCTTAATTTAGTTTGACATAATTATATTTCCATTAGGCACTGACAATAAAATAAACAACATCTGTGGGAAAAGAAACACACTACTGTTTAAATCTAGGTTGAAAATATCTGTGCTTTAATTTGCTGCTACTCCCGGATCTTTTCGCAAAAAACAAACAAACAAATGGGAAAGCAAAACAAGATAAATATTAAATTCTTACTTTCCTGTTCATTTCTGCTTTATAATACTTCACCACAGATTAGCTATTTTGAAAGTGTGCCCTTTAAACATTACAAATCTTCAGTTGTTTAACACTGCAGATATAAAATTTCTTTATATGTAAGCATATACTATTGCTTTAAGATGTTTTATCTTGTTCTAAGAATACTTTAAAAAATGTCCAACAAATTTTTCAACTTTGCCTACTGAACAACATATTAAGCCTGCAGTTTTTTTCCAGTAAAAATAACCATTTCCTACATTAGTATTTTCAAACATGGCTATTTATATAAAATCTAAAATACAACAACAACAACAACAACAACAACAA
>JAACJT020000001.1:20714879-20738289 GCA_009936485.2 Gymnarchus niloticus
GCGGAGGGCGCGCGCGGAGCGCGGGCGGGGCGCAGAGGGCGCGCCCGGAGGCGCGCGGCCGGGGAGCGGCGGAGGCGGGGGGCGGGAGGGGGGGGGGGTGATCTGAAAGGGAAACTGTTCTTACATCCCGAGGGTGAATAAAGTAGGCTACACAGTTTACTATGGGAACTTGAGGCACTGCCTAATCAGAGAAACTGCCTTTGCGAAGGAAATTTGTGTCTTTATGACCTGACACAATCAGATCTTTACATGAGACGTCTGTTCTGGGTCGCACAGTTGTTTTGCTTTTAAATGGCTTTATGTCTGCACTATAAGAGAAAAAACACTGACCTCCAACTTGCAGTCCCTGCTTCTACACTGTGAGCATATTTGCATAATTAAGGCAGCTGACATTGTTTTAATTCCACAAGATGGCAAGCGGTAGCAGTCACATACAGCAGTGTGAAAACTATTACCATTTTATTAGCCTTTTATGCTATAGTCTGACGCTAATCTATAGGTGTTAAGAATTACACAAGTAGTAATTTATTCTGTACGACTTTTGGTTTAAAATGGTGTTTAGATCAAACCATTTGGGGATTTTTTTTTTTTATTCACAAATTTTGAAATTACAAACTAAAAAAAGGACACCTAGACAATAGGTGGAAGCTTGGTAATGTAGGACATGGATGGGGGTGCGGCAGTATGGCTGTTAAAAGGACTTCTCTCAAGTTACACCAATAAAAAATGTTAAAACAAGAATCCGATGGCTTAAGTGATTCACAAACAGATTCAGTTCTGCTAAGACTTGACTGAGCTCTGTACTTGTTTAGAGAGTAAACATCTTTTGGGGTAAGAATTTCTTTTTGAGGTCAAAACCGCTGTCTTAATATGGTTTTGATTTCGAAGGAAAAATTCAAGGTAAAAACGATACTGCAGACTAATTATAACACAGCATAACAAAAAATAGTTTGGCTTGAGTTTTACATGTTTTCTGCGTGATTTCAGTGGTTTTGTTAGTCCTTTTGTATTGCATCACTGGTTGTACTGGGAAATGGAGGGGGGGATCTGCTAACTCGGGTCACCTCAGGTCGACAATAGTCAAGTCCTCTCAAGCGTGAAGTAGTGTGAGTGGCTTAAATTTTGAGTATTTGTCTTGTGTTTTTGATATTTTTAGCATACAGTTATCAATCATGACGTTGACTGTAATCAGTGTTTAGGCTGCTAAACACTTGGTACACAAATCGGTAATTTAAGACGTACTTGATTTTAAGGGTTTTTGTCATTGTACTATTCACAGCATTCTTTATTGAATTAAACACGGTTATTAAGGCTGTAAATTGTCACTAGACAGCTTATGTTATGATTGTGATTAACGTAGTGGACGAAAGCAAGGGAAGTATGCAGTGGTTCACAGCACAAAGTTCTGGACAGCATACAAAAACGTTCCAGTCGGCAATCAGGGTAAATACTGGGCACCACATGTCACGTGCGTTGCTGTCGGCTACGTGGAAGAAGGAACTGCATTTCATTTGCCAAAGGCAGAACCTACGGAACCCAACAAGCAACTCGATGACTGGTACTTCTGTATGGTAGATGTCACCAAATACGAGAAACCTACTGATAGGAAGACCCTTGACTATTCTGGTTCCATTGCCACTGCTCTTCATCCTAATGACTTACCAATTCTACTTTGTCCCACTGTGGAACAAGTGGAGTTCATCAGAAGGGAACATGAAGATTCTGACATTGACTGGAAAGGACAGGATGCATATCCCCATCGAACTTTGCACTTTCGCCAAAAAAAGAGCTGGATGGTCGAGTTAAAGATTTGGGTGTTGCCAAGTCTGTGGCTAAGCTCTTAGCAACACACCTGAAAGAGTGGAATTTTTTTGGATCCTGGTTCAAGAGATGATCTTTCCAAAGAACAAGAAAAATGAATATTGTGGCAGAGTCTTTGTGTGATCTGTCTGCACAGTTTGGAATTGGTATGGAGTATTGCCCAGAAGAGTGCTGTCTGTTGAGAGTTCTTCAAAGTCTCAAGTCAGTGCTACTTTATAATGGCAACAAGCATCCATCCATTCTTGTTAGTCACTCAGTACGTCATAAAGAAGCTTACCAGAATGTAAAGACACTGTTACACAAGATTACATATGATGGTTGCAAATGGGACAGGTGTGGAGATTTCAGAATGACAGTATTTTTTGCTTGGGTTGTAAGGAGGCTATGCCAGGTATTCTTGTTTTCTGTCCTTGCTGGACAGTTAATGTTATTCATCACTTAGAAAAGTTAGTCAAGAGCTGTAGGCTGGCAGTCGCAATGTAAAACACAATGCTTTAATGCCTGTGCACAAAATTGTGTTACCACCTTTACACATGAAGCTGGGATTACTGAAACAGTTTGTGACAGCCTTGGAATGTGCCGGTGTGACATTCTGGAAAATTCATACATTCTTGCTAAAACTATCAGACACAGAAGTGACTGAATGTGTTATTGTTTGTCCACAGGGCAAACATGCTGAAATCAAAAGGACTGGAAGATACCTTGACTTCTGTAGAGAAGGCCTGTAATGCTTTCAAGAATGTTGTGTGTTGTCTGGGTAACAACAAAACAGAATAAATTCAGGGACTTGGTTGATGAATTGAGCAGCAATTATGAAAGTCAAGGATGCTGAAGGTCACTCAGGCTCTATTGCTTGCCCTCTCATTTGAATTTCCTCAGAACAAACATGGGTGCTGTCAGTGAAGAATGTGGTGAATGTTTCCACCTGAACATTAGAAGTTAGAGAAGAGACATTAAGGACAATGGGACATCTGGGGCTTGGCTGGAGATGAATCCTGTTACGAGAGACCTAAACATTCTGCAATACACTTTTAAAGATAGAATCTGTTGTTAGGATCTAATTCTGTCTTGGACTTGTGGCATTTCTTTCATATGGTGCTTGCACCTAAATGTATTGTGGTTACATGAACAGATGCAATAATGGGCATACATGTCAACATTTTATTTTGCTGTATCTTTTGTACCCTTGATGTTACAAAAAAACTATTCTTGGAATAAGCATATAAAAAATGAAAATCGGGGGGGGGAAGGAAGCCGAGCAAAAGTTTCTTAAAAATTGTTACATAAGTTGAAAAAGTACTGCTGTATTACATGGGGAATTTGTAACTTAAGGTTGTGTGTGTGTGTGTGTGTGTGTGTGTGTGTGTGTATTCTTTTTTTTTCCAGGTGAAAGCCTTACTATCTGTATCTTCACTCAGCTCTCAGTGTATTACTTGCTTAAGAATGATCAAAATGTCATGAGAAGGACTGGGTGTAATATACTGTCAGGTCACAAGAGATTTTTGCTGGGAGGCTTGTCAGAATCTGCCTTTGTTTATTCTTTTCAGTAACCTATTACATCACTCGCGTGGCCCACACTGTCATTCGAAGCATATGTTAGGCGTATTTTCCCTCTCTGTTATTCAATTTAAATGCTATCAGTCGTTTTGATCCCTCATACATAGACAAATGACCATGCTTGCTTATGTCATTTAACACCACAATGAAAGATGCAGTTTGAACGATTGCTTTCACTTCTGATCTATGTAAATGTTTTCCTGCACCATTTGAGACAGAGATGTACATCAGAGTTGGCGGCTGCATTTTCATGATTCACGTTCACAGTATAAGACCTTGAAGTTGGCAACTTGGCTCTGGTGTCTGGTTTTGTTTTTTTGTTATGTTTATACATTTATGCCAAACTTAAATTATAGGGTCATTTTGACAGCGGTTTCGTTTTGTTTGTACTGAACTTCCTTGCTGTACTGCTGTGTTTCACCTAAGACTTTTACATTGTTTTTCCAAAAAAAAAAAAAAACTAAACTTTATTTTTCCCCGTAACTTTGATCCTAGCTGATTTTGATCTTTTTTGGCTGAAAGGCACCTTGTGAAAATTAACAAGACATGTATTTTATCTCGCCACACCTGTTTAAGGTATTCCTGTTCTACCTCGTACCACAAGCAACAAATTTGACTGATGTTCAAAATGATAATCGACAAAACCAGACAGGGTCGGGTAACGGTCAAAAATGCTGACAAATCAAGTCGATACAGTTAGAGCAACCGTTCAGTGTCGTCTGTTAGGTTTGACACAGGCCCGCAGCTATACAGCCAAAAACGATCAAAACCACCTCAGGATCAACTAAGTTATTGCAAAAATAAATGGGGTTTATCTTTCTTCAAAGCTGAAGATAGATGCACACTTGCCAAAACGTTGCTCATTGTGAATGCGATTACAATTAAAGAGGTTTTAGGGACAGTTTGCAGTGAAGTGGAACCGGACACTAGCAAATGGGCTGTTTTTGCCCTGTTTTCTTTGTCATATTTAGTCTTTACATTTCCTCCATGCATGAGATATTCCAATTTTCTTTTTTTTAGATCTCAGAAATTGACTGCAGCTTCCCTATAAAATATCACAGAGAATCACAATATTAAAGGACAATTCACTCACATACAGTGATCATCGGGAAAAGACTTGTCTTTATATCTTATACATGTATAGTTAAAAAAAAAAAAAAAGCATATTGTTACATGGGTTTATCAGTGATGAGCTGCGATGCATTTGCAGTTTTGAAATTTTTCAGAGGTTTCCTGTCTTGGTAATGGAGATTGGGGTAATTCCCATGTTGATGTTACATCGACCCAATTTCCCCATTCATTAGAAAGTGATTGTTCTCCACCGCTTTCAACCATCTGTAAACAAATAAAGAAGAAAACCAGCAAGCATAGAGGAGGATAATTTGATCGTTGTTTTTTTTTTTTTTCTTAAGGGGAATCAGTTCTGGTTCCTTTGGCTCATTGACTTCCTCAAAATAGACCTCAAGGCTGTGATTTCACAAATGAATCAGTTTTGCCTGTGTGTGCATATTAGAAACATGGACATCAAATTACTTGTACACTGCCACGTTATTAGAGGGATTTCATTGGAAAGGATTTTTTTTTAATTTAACAAAGACCCAATTATCTGTAGTGAATAAGGGGAGGAGCAAATCTAACTGAGGAATACATGGGTGATAACACCTAGTAATGAGGTAAATGCTTGTTGGCCGTCCTGCTGCCATTGTTTGTCAGGAACCTAAGTCTGTTTTCTAAAATATGAAAACATAACCATCTCAAATTTGCCATAAAGGTTGTTTAAGAATCATACGGAGGTGACCATAGCAGAGGAAATTGTGTAAGATACCATATAGGAACAGGAACCACCCAAATTCTGCTTGAAATTGACATTTTTGTCCAATCTTCAAAATCCTTGGATTCAGGTTTTATAGCAAATAATTTGTTAATTATGTAGTCTGTAAGTGAGCTTTGTCATCATCTTAACATTTCATCAATCTTTCTGATGGCACTGCCAAAACACTACTCTGAAAATGTACGTATGTCTGTTGGAGCTTGGTAGGTGAGGGTCTGTGCCTGTATCCACACTAACATGTGTTTGAATCCCATGGCCAGTCAAGTAACCCTATTAAAGTTGGGCCCTTAACCCTAACAAGTCCAGGGGTGCTGGACGATGGCTGTCCCTGCTCTCTGATCACAAGCTTGCCATACTGGTATGTCACTTTGGACAAAATTGTCTGCTAAGCAAATATAGGCCTACATATTTTTGTTTGGTGCATTTTTGAAGTGCTGGCCTCCAATTCATGGATTTATTAGTATTATTGGTACACTGCATTATAACATGCATTTAAACAAACAAACAAAAAAAAGCTTTTATTTAAAAATTGAGAACTTAAAAGCATAAAGACAGATATTAGAAACGGGTAAGCTTTGGTCTCAGTATAGATGTTTTAGGTGTAAAACAGCCTTTCAAAGCTATGTTGAGCCATTTGGCAGATGGTTAACTTGTAAAATAAGATTGCTTTGCAGAAAGATATAAGACAGTGTGTAGGGAGTTCCCCCAGGCATCATCTTATCTTTCTCTATCTTTCCACCGTGTTCTTTCTCTCCTGATCTGGTGCTCCTCTGTCACTCCCCCTCAGTTCTGCACACTGTTGATAAAACCCACAGCTGCTACAGGGCCTGACCACAGGAAGTTTCCTGTGCTGGAAGGAGTGTCTGTGTGTGGGGGGGGACTTCCTGCCAAGTCGGGTGCTTTGTGGGAAGTTCTATAGAGCTTGCTTCCTTCCCACTCAGCAGCTGTGCTAGGCCATCGCAGATGGTCACGGTGGGTTCCTCGGAGACTGCTCGTATCTGCCTTTTCCGGCATTCAGCAGGAGTCCCTGAATATTGCAGCAGAGCGCATGTCGTAAACACGAGTTCACGTGATGGCCTCAGTTGTGTACTTGGAGCTCCAGCTTGGCCACATTTTCAAGCTATTGAAAAGAGAACATACACACGGCATATACGTTCATGTGATAATATCGACCCTTTAATGTCTGTGTGTTTACTTTGTGGTTCTCCACTACCATTAGTCATAGTTTTCAGTATGTTTTCCTAGCAGATTCTCAGATCTTAATCCCTTTGAAACTCTGTTTATGCACAAAAAGGAAACAAATATATTTCCATGGTATATTTTGCAGGCTCTGGGAAGAATATTGGGTTTATAGGGTACATTACCGACCCTTATTTACTAAGCTAGGTATTTACAATGTATCTCTCGGTAATTCAAGGACAACAAAAGCAGAATTTCTGGATTAAGTTCCTATAACCTTCTGGTTGCATGAATGTCTATAATGATAAGAACAAAGAAATACTACTGTTCCTGTAATGCTTTGCTCATAATGCACCCTGCTCTTGATGAAAGGAAAATTTCTGTATTCAACGAAGCCGATTTGTTAGGGGAAAAAAAATCAAAGAATCCTTTGAAATCCAAGGAATCCTTTGCAAATGTTTGAAAGAGGAGGCATATAAACTGCCAAAGAGCAAACGTACCCTGCTTTAACACACACATATGGCACAGTACAGCAGTGCTGAAGCAGATTTCAGTGAGACAATGACAATGAGGGGAGACCCACGGAACATTTTTCAGTTTTCCTTTTGCTTGATTCAGCAAAGTATTTTTAACTGATGGCTAAAATATCCAGATCAGTACCTGCCTGAAGTGTATCTTCAACGATGAAGCTGACAAATAAAATGAAATTACGTGGACCCTGTTGTGGGTAGGACACAGTCTTGACCTGCAGGCATGAGTAATGACTCTGATGTTATTCACCATGGATGGAAACAGAATATCTGTCCTATGATGTGGGTCGAGTGACTTCTAAAGCACATCTGTGTCTTTTTGGCCTGTGTTTTTCCCGCTGACGTTGAGATATCCTTCGACACAGAGTATGAGCTGGATATCGACTTACTGCATTCCCCCATCTTTTCGGTTCCTCATCAAACGATGCACTGTACTGTCAGCTGGCAGCCAGTATTTTTCGAGAACAATAGCCAGTTAGTTCTAATTGTTGCAAAAATATACTGTTGCATCCTTTTTAATTTTCCTTAGAGCTGTAGCATTGTATTTTCCATAGAGTAAGTTTGACCGTATCAGGGTCAGTGAGTCAATACAAGAACTCTTTATCCTAGAGGGGAAACGTTCCCCTCCCACATCTCTGCAGGGCACTTCATCGTGCCGCTGCTCTTACTGCTCTCATTCATTCATATTCTCTTAGTCGTCTCTTAAGCCCGTCTTTCACTCAAACAGCAAAAAGAGATTTTATTTGCTCCTTCGCACGCCACTAATTTGCCCACTGCTTTTCTCTTATTTGCCTTTGTCGTTAAAAATGGCGAGGTTGGGAGAAATGCTGCAGTAATGCTATGCCAGTTTCAGAGCGTTTATTAATCTTTAGCTGCAAAAAGAGGGCTTATTCATTGAAATAATTTTAAAACAGTCAGAGGTTATTGCATTGCGGCTAGCGCATCAGTGGAAGTTATTAATTCCTCTGCACATGTCCTGAATATTGCACAAGTATTTTTATGACCTATATGATATTTTCATTTTAAGAAATATACGCCCATGTCATGAATTATTGGTGCACCTTTAGCAAAGGGCAAAAAAGAAAATGGACAATATCATAATCAATATCAGAATGTATAAACCCAATTAATTAATAGCAAAATCATTTTTGTTCTTTGAACTTTATGTAGCCCCCTTAGGCAAGGATAATGTTAATCTGGCATTTTTAAATTTGCTTTGGGAGCACATTTGATGGCATCTTAGGCCATCCCTCTATGCAGAATCTCTCACAAAATGTGATATCCACTTATGCTAATAGCTCTCTGGAAGTAATCTTATCAGATATGGAGACTAAGATGTTCACTGCAAAGCGTAGCTTTTATCTCAGAGCCATTTATATTGTGATTTTGGACCATTTCCAAGTCATTGTCATGTTGGAAGGTCCTCCCAGTGCTAAAATGCCCTGGTTTTTGATGAAATTCATGAAATGGTTTATTTTAACAGTCCCTGGATCACTAGCAGGAAAACAGCATCAATGCTGCACCTCCAGAGTCTGGATGGTACATCTCGTGATTGATTTTGAGCTTTTGTGACCCCTGGATGGCAGTAGTGAGCAGTTCCAGGAACTGTTTACGTCCCTCTGCATCTACCTCATGGTGGATTAGGAAAACGTGGTGCTATGTCCTCTTCCTGTTCAGATTAAAACATTTATTATTGTTCATTATTGCCTGAAAGTGGTTTGTGGCATGTTTAAACATATATTTTGGTGCTCATTACTTGATGTGACAGGTCTTTGGCTTTCCCAGTAGTGAATGACAAAGGTCTTGTTTGTAACTTTGTTTTGTACCGAAGTGAGGCAGGAAGTGATGAGAAGCCACAATACAGTCCCTAAAATCAAATCTACAATTTTTATCCATCTGTGTTTTGTGTATCATTGCCTTATATGTAAAGATTTTTGGTGTTTTTTAGAGTGATCAGTATTACTTATTAAAAACAACAAGATTATAATAATTGTCTAAGAATAAAGGAATATGTGACAAATTTTTAAGGATGAAATATTGCTGACCCTCAGCGTTGTTAGTCTTTTGTGCTTTCTTTGGGAACAGTCGTGCCAAAAATTCATTAAAATTAAAATGTGTGCTTGATATCACACATTACAGTTGATTTAACGCTGGTCTTCAAAGTATCATTTTTTTTTCTTAATTTACCAATCAACATTTAAAAATCTATTTTAGGAGTGGGTGTGTCTTTTGGATCCTCTGCTCTCCTTTGCTTTCCCAGTGTCCTCCAGGCTGAAGTCCTGCCATTCTGCATCACTGCAGCTGCTCGGTCCTAAGGCCAGCCATTGACTGTGAGTTCTTCCACTTCTCAGGTCTGCAGCCTGCTCTTTGGAGCAGAGAGGATGTCTCGCAGTGGCTGAGGTGGGCTGAGCGTGAGTTCTCCCTGCACCCCATTGGCAGCAACACCTTCCAGATGAATGGGAAGGCTTTGTTGCTGCTCACCAAAGAGGACTTCCGCTACCGCTCACCGCACTCCGGTGAGGGAACCCCTACTCAACATCAAATACTGTATATACCTTGACACTGCCCCCTCAGCCATTACTGGGGTGAGAAAACCTGTCTCACCTCTTAATGACTTAATTGAGCTCATTATTTGGACAGGAACCAATCTGACATGGAGCACAGGCTTAGATGTGGTCTCTGAGGTTACCTGATAGTAGTTGTAATCAGACGTTAAGAAATAGTCTTTGTAGTATTTGTATAAAAAGGTTTTCTGCAACATGAGCTGAAATAAATCGAAGTGCAAAGGAGTCATGATGGTTGTTGAGGCTACTTTAAAAAGGGTATCAATATAGACAGTTAGCTGTAAAAGGAGTAACTCACTTGACTTTGAACTGCAGGAGTTTCCCCGCAAATGATTTGACCATTTATGAAACTGGGTATTTTAGGTGAAAAAAATCAGGCTAAGTATCCTGCTCAAAAGTACAACAGACCTTTCCAGAAAGGGATTTGACTTTTTAGCTTAATGCCTTCTGTCAACACAGGGCACCACAGTCTGTGCACGGGCCCCGTTTTGAGCTCGGGCAGCCGTATGGCCGTAACCTCTTGTGATTTCAAACAGAGGCTAGTGGAATTGTGCTGACCTGAAAGATACGTGGCGGCCCTGAGACAGTCTGTTGTGGCCCGCAGGCGATGTGCTGTACGAACTGCTTCAGCACATCCTGCGGCAGAGGAAGAGCCATGGGTTACACGCCTCCGGTTTCTTCCAGGGAAACTTCCACTCACAGCCGGAGGCTCATCAGCTTCATAGGCTTGAAGGTGAGCTGTAAGGAAGGCAGTGAAAGGGCACACTAACCAAAATACGGATTTCATTTGATTCCACACGTAGTATTAAGCCATCTTGTGAACGTGGGTTGTTTTTTTTTTTTTTTGAAACATAATACTTCAACTGAAAAAAGCTTATGGCATCGAACAAGATTTATGGATTTCCAGTTGCTTGAGATAAGCCAAGTAAATTACAAATGTTTATTAAATTAACAGCTAATCGTTAGTTTTGTTTGTTTTGATGCATGTTAATATAGTTGCCGCAGAACAAATTATCGTCAATGACAGCCCAACAGATAAAGTCCAAATCCGTTAATACATCATACACCACACATCACAAATTCATTAACAGCAGTCAATGACAATCTGGACATGTCCCTCAAGGAGCTGCAAAATAACATCTACATACCATGTTGTTATAGTCATAAATTTAAATACAGAAATTCCACAGAGGAGAGGGAAGGATGGTTGTACATCAGTCCTCTGTAATCTGCAGTTTACTGAATGGTTAGAAGGAGTAACTAGCTTCAGGAATCAGTGAATGTTGAAATGATTAGATGAAATCTGCCTATTCTATATTAAATCTTTGTCCTTGTTTTTCTTGTTTTCCGGCTAAAGAAACGTGTCATAATCAGATTTTATTGTAAAATAGCCTTTTGAATGATCAACTGTGCATAAATTTAACTAAATCACTTACATCTCAGCCTTATTTCACACTAGCCATAGTACCTGCTGTTGTTCATTGTTAATACGGCTACCCAGGGGGTCAAAGTTTGGGTCAAGACATACACAGAGTCCATAGTCTAACCCCAGTCACATGGGACATCTGTGTGAAATTGGGAACAGATCGGTCCAATGGTGTGGATTTGTATCCCGGACAAATGAACACATAGAGGCTGAGCTTTATATATTAGATTTATATTGCAGCAGTGACATCTAGTGGAGATATAGAACACTCACTAATGATCAGGTCTAAACAAAACAGTTGTGCCAGAATTGTTTTATTAAATTACATTAAATGTCACCATGTCACCATTGGGCCGTTAGACAAGGTCCTTAAATCCAGTTGCTCCAGGGGCCATGAAATGTTGGATGACCCTGCACTCTGACCCCAAAAGTTTGACTCACTTGTGTATTGAGATGAAGATGGGATATGCAACAACTGCCATGAATAATATCGACATAACTATTCTAAATTTTCAGATATCTTAGGGTGTTTTATTGAAATTAGTGATCTTATACATTTTAACCTCGGTATCCATTGTACAGAAAAGGTACGCCGAACTCCACAAGGTACAGAACCCCTCCCTCAGTTCACCCCTACCATTGAGTTGCGCCATCGTCCCCGGTCACCTCTTAATCCAAGGCACCCCTCGCCAAATTCCTGCCGCTCATCACCAAAGCCTGGACCTCGTGAGGAGCCCTCACAGCTGACCTCACAGCTGCCAGACAGCAACCACCACCCTGAGGACCAGTATCAGCTGTCGCTGTCACCAGCAGAGGGCACAAATGGCCAGTGTGCCACGCCACACGAGGGTGACCCCCACCTGGTGCACGGTGCTGTCGTACACCCCATCCTCTTCAACCCACGAGTATCCGCAGCTGACTTCAAGCGTACACGCATGGCCCCAGTGAGCGGGCGGGAGGGATCCACATTGGTCTCCAGCCGGGAGGAGCTGCTGTACCAGAACCACCTCATGGTACCTGCGTCTCCACCCGAAGAGCCACCTCTGCCAATTGGACGAATCGCAGGTGAGCCTGGTCTTGATCAACTTATGCCTGGTGTTTGTCATAACATCCAGGGGGCGCTATTTCACTAGTGTCATGACATTGAGCTGTCATTGCAGGCAGTCTGCTTTGAAGTGCTTTTTCCATTTCACCTCTGTAGACTGTAGGCTGTTGTGGGACTATGTGTATCAGCTTCTGTCTGACAGCCGCTATGAGAACTACATTCGATGGGAGGACAAGGACAGCAAGTTATTTCGCATTATGGACCCAAATGGACTTGCTCAGCTCTGGGGGAATCACAAGGTAACTAACCTGATTCCAGGGCCAATTTTAAATACATCTGAGAAAATGTCACCAGAATGTGCAAATGTAAAACATGTGCAAAAAATATTTATAATATTATTAAATGCAGTGTTTAATTAAGAGGTCTTGTCATTTGTGTATTTTAATGTTATAATGTTGCAACAAGCAGTGACAGTTATTTTAGAAGATTGATATTGCAGTTGTTTAAATCGATGCAATCCTTTTGCCATCTTATGTTATAAATGCCAAGGACTTGACAAAAAATTGCATATTTCAACTTCATTCAGAGTATTTCCCCATAATTTTAAAAAGCTGAAGTTATGTTTTTCATACTCACACAAAAAGTTTCATGCGTGATGTCTTGGGACTATGAGCTGCAAGATAACATTTCTTTCAAATAAAATTTTTTTTCCACCCTATTTCCTGAAATACATGTAGATCACAGTAAAATTAATGCTTTACTATTCCCCGAGGAAAAAACATATTGGAATGCTATTTTGACATTTTGAGACCTCATGAAAAGACCTAGATCTGAATGCATGATCATTATTCAAATGGTACCATGGCCAAATGCACCCCAACACACCATGTTTTGCTGCTCCCTGTAAGCACATAATATCTTTACCACCATGGTAGTCTGATATCTTCTAGGTCTGAAGTACAACAAAATGTTCTTGACCTGAAAGGTGGAATAGAATGTTTAAGAATAAGATAATGCTTTGTTTAATTCTGTTGGTGAAATCTGAGGTCAAACTGAAAATTGGAAGACATTTATTTTGTATACTTTGCTAATTGATTGGATTAACCCAGCTCTGATTAACCCAGCTTTCCTAAATCAGAACAGGACTAACATGACTTATGAGAAGATGTCAAGGGCCCTGAGACATTACTACAAGCTGAACATCATCAGGAAGGAACCAGGACAGAGGCTGTTATTTCGGTAAACCTGTCACCTACATGTAGCTGCGTATGGATTCACTGGAGCTCTAAGAAGGGTTTTCTCCTTTCTTTAGATATGAGTGGTAGTTCCTGCTATCGATATTCTCCTCTTTCTTTGTTCCAGGTTTATGAAAACACCAGATGAGATTATGAGCGGGCAAACCGACAGGCTGGAGCACTTTGAGTCAGACCTTGATGATCAAATGTATGTCAAAGAGGAATGCTGAACATCCACAAAATATTCCAAGCAAGGGATCACGGTAACTGAAGCACTTCAGTGAGTGTTTGAAACTATGATCCAGGAATTTGACTCTCTTGGATGAACCTGTATATGTTTCACAATCATTCTTCCAAATCAGATTTCATGTGACGTGTGTTTCAGTATGTCAATTTAGATTTTTATTCAAGGAATCTTGAGAATATGTCAAAGTACAGACTCTTGGATATGTATCATATGCACTTGACGTATGATACAGATCCACTGTATTGGATATGCAGTTCATATTTAGGCACCATTTATGAGAGTAGTTATTTTAGGATGTGAGGAATTTTTATAGTGTTGACCAACATTCTTTTCAAACACAGACATCAAAGAGCAGGAGCATGTTCAATACATAATAAATATTTAAAATTCAACAAAGTTGGTTTTTGTTATATCTTTGTTTATATGGATTAGCATCGTTGGTACTTTGCACTGCATGGATTGTCACTAATGAAAACGTAACAGTGAATAATTATGCAAGTAGAAAAAACTATTCAAATGAAAGGCAAATAACAAGCCTTTATTCACATTCTGTTTTACTTGGAGAAGTGTCTACATCCATAAGCTTGGAAATGGTTGAACTGTCAGATGCTGTTAGGGTTCTGCAAAAATAAGTGCTACCTGACTAGAATCTTTGATCATGAGACATAAGTGGGCTGTAGGAACAGAAGACCTACGAATTTTTGTCAGCAGTCATCTGAGAAGTGAGTGAGTATAATCAGGGTCATGTTGGCATGTCCTTCGTGGGCCGAGCCTTAAAAGACCTTGAAATAAAGCCCTTGACTCCATAACCATGATTCCCTACTGCATCATGACAGCAAGCCACAGCTAGGGAGGGTAAGGGCCGGTCTAGACAAATTGGTTATCTCATGAGACGTGTTGCATGCAAAAATCACAAATTATGAGTCTTGTGCGATGCTTGGTTTACACGAGGCAGTTTCTCATTGGATAAGTCGTATTGTGTGTTCAATTACACATCAGACAGTCAGGGGGTGAACACAAAGCAGGAAGGTGTTGTTCTTTCTCTTTTACTGGCTGGAGATTTAAAAATATTACCTCCATCATAACAAGAAGAAACTAAGTTTGGAATAAGGAATGGATTGTGAGAAAGGACAACTGTGGCACTCAATCTTATTCTGCCAAACGTATCATCAATTCTGTACTATGTAGATTGACAGGCGCGGACTTGGCGCTGCTTGAAGCTGCCACCACGTCATTGTTGCTAGAATACTGGTGTTCAGGCCACGTGATTTATTTCCAGTCATCTGATTGGCTGAATACCTGGTGGTATCACATTGATTTAGGGCATGTTTTATTTTTGTGCGATTTCATTGCATCACATGGGAAAGTCCCTTTATCTAAACTGGCCCTAACTGACAACTCCAGCAGATCATATTGAATGGGAAGTGGACCGGCTGAGCATCATCTACTTATTTGGTCATCCGGTTGAATTTGTATGGTTAGAATGGCCAGTTGAGTTGGCACACTCCCCTACCCAAGCACCCCCCACTTTTAAAACAAGGTGGGGGGCATTTCTCACTTCCATTATCTTGTGTCTTTTTCTGCTACAGAAGTAGATTTGCATATATGAAGCACTCTAGGGTAATTATTCACAATGCATTTTAAATTTCATGCATCTGCCCCTTCTGAACAGAAAAAAATGGATTAATGTTCTAACATAATTGGCAAAGTTATCTTAAGTCTCAAATACTCTTCAGAAATCAGTTTTCACATTACCTATAGTTTATGTACCATTTGAGTTCACTTGAAACACCTGTAGTAGTGATCTGCAGCTAGCTCTTCTCACATCAGATTTAATCTAGCCTATGTCACAACCATTTTGGTGAGGCACTATTCATGTTAGTGGAATTTCCTCTAGCTCTTAGTGCATGGATCCAAGAAGTAGTCACTATGTTATATGACCCTCTGTCATACTTTGGCTAACCATGCACATCTGGGCCTGACAAAATGGATAGAAGGGTTCAATTAGGCACAATACATCACCTTGGACGATTGTTAAACCAATCATAATCCATGTGGTTTGGCAAGATTCGCAAGATAAAAATTGCTAATTTTCCCCCCCATTGAGAACCCATTTTGGTAAACATGCAATTCCCCCCCCCCCCCCATTAACTGGAATAAAAGTTGAGAAGAGACTATCCTGCAATGCTGCTTACCACAGCAGCAGGAAGAACTCCAGTGTCAGACACTGAAGACCATCACCCATGTACACCATAGATACAAAAGGTGAGAGAAATCATGAGCATAGTTGCATAGCAAGAGTTGGTTACCGAGTAAAGACAGGACAAGCATTATGGTCAGGCACCTTTATTGATCTAGCACACAAGCAACACATTAGCCACTAGCAAACACGGCACCCTCCTGGAGAATCCCGTCATTGCCTGTCAGCCATGTATCAGATGCGGGTTTTGGTGGGGGCCACCATGTTCATTTCCCCACTGGACACCACAGCCTCGTCATTGGACGAGTCCTTGCGTGCAGCAGTGGCAACATCCCTAACTGAAATATAAGGAATGCCACAGGTCAGACATTCCTGCATGGAGTTCATATACAGATAAGCCACCCTTGAACTCATCTTTCCTGAAGCACCTCTGTTCACAGCTATCAATAGCTAAAGGGTGGCACACAGCTGTACTACAGTGGATGAATACCTGCATGGATGCCACAGCAAGGCTTGTTACTCCAGTTACAAAGCAGATAGTGGAAATTGCCATCAATATGTTCTCAGGCAGATGCTAGTGGGTAGTTGGGTGCACAAATGTGAACATCCTGATAATGAACCGCTTGTAATGCGTTGGGAAGGGAAGCCCAGAAGAGCCATCCACAGGAACCAAGGTTGTCAGGTACTTGTCACCCTGGTAGGGGCACCTGTAAGCACAGTCACTCCTATAGTAAAGGAGGGCCACTGCCATGAACAAGAGCCAGATACCACTCAAGCCCCAGCATGCCATTTACCCATTAACCAGGAGGCTCCACTGAGGCAGGTTCAGAGGGTCAGGGGTGGATGTTGCCCAGCAGTGCTCCAGAAGCAGGACAAGGTTGGGGTCTGTCCTCTCCAAGATGCGCACCTCAACATACACAGGTCGCCGCAACACCTTGGTAACGGGGTAGTCACTTGCCTGATAGTAGGAGGCATATGCAGCAGCTTCTGTAGACACCAGGGAGGATCAATTACAACCATACCTACAGGGAAATTAGCAAAACCTTCCAGGTGTACAGCACCTTCATTGCATCCTTCTGTGGCACACTGGCCATTTGCCAGTCTCAACTCTACCGGGAGAGGCCCTGGAACAGCTGCAGGAAGTGGTGGTGGAACTGTATTCACCTCAGTCACCAGGGATACAACCTCAGCACCCCAATGTCTACACTGGAAGAGCAGCCTGCAAGCAGACAGCAGGGTGTCAAATGCAGGCCATCAAGTAAGGCTGGAGTCTATAGCTCTATACTCACTCATAAAGTGAGTCCCTCGCAATTGAACCCAGGGGCCCAGCACCAACTTCATATGAGGATGACATCCTGTTCTCATATACGATGTAGTCACCTTCCACCGTCCAAGTGACTTATTTCTACTCGACTTATCTGCAGCAAATTATTTATTTAAACAGTTAAAGGAAATGGCTTTCTTGTACGTCTAATGTCCGTACACATTGCATGCATCCCTTTTTAAAGATGCCTCGGTAGTATTAACATGGGGTAACATGTAACGTTTACCAGAATAATTGATTTCCTCAAGTTTGCACACCGCATCCCAGCAAACGGGGAACGTTCCCTTAAAGTGAAAAAAAATAAGGGATATTCCAGAATTTTTTAACTTCAGTTGATTTTGTTGATCTAGTATAGCATACAGATAATACAAGCAGTAATATATAAACGATTATTGTTCAGAATAAATATTAATGATTGTTATTTATGTTATTTTTGACAGCTTTTATTTCATTTGTTCACATTTAATCACACACGTTTAAATGTCGATGCTCTTATTACAACCTTTAAACATGTTTTTGGTCACAAATCATCTTCATACCAGTATTGCCTCTGCTTCTGAAACTTCTCACTTTGAGATTTACATAATCCACCTTTGATGACAAAATCTGATGGATTCATACTTCTTACAATGTCTTTAATGTGAAATGACTGTTTTTTATAAGTAACACTAGAGAATAAAAGTCTTTCATGTGAAAAACCAATCAGATTGCTCACCGGGTTTATGTGTTTTTAATATGTCCAGATCAGTCATGTTTGAGCTTTTACTAGTAAGGAATGATGCCATTACTCATTTTTTGAGCAACCTAAGACTTTAAGGGATTATTAAATGCAGTTTGTCTTTCAATGCTTGCTTGATAAACACGCAGGTTCCCATGTTCATATGCATCCATGATCCTTTGAAAAACTTACTTTCTTCTTGAGGTGTTTACTGTAATGAAGTGGGCACTTTATGTGGTAGCATTGAAACAAACAGCAAGAAATCTGATTTATTAGGGATATTAAAGAAATGTAGAGCAGCATGTGTGTTAATATGCAGCATTACATTAAGACTAATCTACTCTGCATACACACCCTGTTGCGTCATAGTCTCCATACCGTTTTGCCATATTTGCAGTTCCCTTCTGGAGGTTGTGCACCAGGATGATTATCTTGGAGTATGTGATGTGGTTCTCAGCAGATATCTCTTCTGTCAACTCCAAAAAAGTTTTCGGAACTTGCAAACAAGCAAACGTTAACCAAACTGGTTTTAAGATTCAGGTTTGAACAAGGTTATATTGTAACATAAGTCAGTCACAGACCCTTATCTAGAAAATTAATCTAATGATCAATTTGTGAAGATGTAAAGAATGACAAGAACCAGACTCATTGCATTTGCACGATTAATGAAACTACAAAGCATAAGTTGAGCACAATCACCTCAATGGTACCTGCCATGGTACTCCAGTCCTGGGGGAAAAACATGGGAAGCGCCAAGTTGCTTATGGCTGCTGAGAGGGGTTCCCGGAGCTGAAAAACCTTTCCAGCATGAGATAGGTGGAATTCCACCTTGTCTCCACCTCCTAAGCACCTGGAGTGTTTTCAAGTCCCATTGCAAGCCTTCCTGCTTTTTCCTTCTCTTTTGCAGAGCAGCTGAATTTAAAGAATGCCACAATTTTCCTGACTTTGGCCCTCACATCATCAAATTCAGGTACTGAAATAAGGCTATCCTTAACTACAAGACCTAATGTGTGTGCAAAACATGGCAAACGCCACAGGCTCATTTCTCTCACTTACGCCACCACGTTCGCTCCATTGTCTGTCTGTGGTCGTAAATGAAACCGTAAATGAAATAAGCAAGTTAAACTCCATAAAGCTATAAGTGCACACAGTCACTCGTGGATAAAAATAGTCTAGCAATACAAGGCTGGAATTCTCACTTCAAAATAAATTATAAAAATAATTTTAATGAAACATACTGCATTAATATATAGGTCTAAGCTGCAAAGTGTTCAAATAAAATACAAAAACTGCACCTTTCAACCTCCAGCAATTGCACTGCAGGCTAAAGTCATCTGAAAAGTAGTGCGCTGTCACAGAAATATAAGGCTCTATGGAAATAGAAAGGTCCGGCGTGCGACAGGGATGTATCCTCTCTCCCATCCTCTTCCTGCTTGCCATTGACTGGATCATGCGGAAGACAACAGCTGACAAACCCAGAGGCATCCAGCGGACCCTATTATCCCAGCTTGAAGATCTTGACTTTGCTGATGACCTATTTGCTCTCTCCTCAAAACTACCCCATTTGCAGGAGAAGACTGACTGAAACTCTTTGCCAGGCAAACAGGCTTTAATATCAGTGCCTCCCAAACACAACTGATATGCATAAATGCCAACCCTAGTGCACCGATCACAACAAATGATGCTCCACTCGAATACCTCTACGAGTTTACATATCTTGGCAGCCTTGTTAGTAAAGATAATGCAGCACAAAAGGACATCAGAGCAAAACCTGGGAAAGCACACAGGGCATTCGCAAGACTTCTGCCCATCTGGAAGTACAAACATTATAGTCTGAGAACAAAGGTCAGACTTTACAACAGCAGTGTCAAACCTGTTCTTCTGCATGGCTCTGAATGCTGGCGTGTTGTAAAGGGGAACATGAATAAGATCAATGTCTTCCACAACGGGTGTCTCAGGAAGACCTGTAGTATCTTCTGGCCCGAGAAGATCTCTAATGAAGACATCTACAAGAAAACTAATAGCCATAGTGTGGCACCGGAGATCAAGCGCCGAAGCTTAAGATGGCTCGACCACGTCCTCAGAATGGACCAGAATCGTATACCAAAGGTTGCCCTGAGATGGACACCACCTGGGAAGCACAAACAAGGCCAGCCTAAAACAACCTGGTGGCAAACTTTGATAAATGAGCTGAAGGAGATTAACCTAACATGGGGTGAAGTTGAACACATAGCCCAGGACAGGACCAGATGGAATCAAATCATCGACGCCTTATGCGCCTTTCGGCTCAAAGAGGATTAGTAGTAGAAGTATGGAAATAGAAGTCCGCAGGTAGGTCTGTAGACAGGTACGCATGTTATACGGACTGGAAATAAGCATTAAAATGTGATAATATTAAAAAATGACTATTCATAATAAGTTACTTTTATATTTGCTAAAATGTGTAGGCGGCATTCCTACATTTCATGTAGTTAAAGGGTACAGGGTAATGATACACAAACACGTAACCTATGTGACGCACAGAAGTTTGAGAATGAATTCTTAAAGTATACTTTATCACCTAATCCCATAAACAGTACTTGCAGTCAGCTATTTCCTGAGTGCTTCTTTTTCCTTTTCATATCTGGTAATCATGAGGTTTTTTGTAGATTGCAAGGGATCTTGTACTTTGGAACTAGTACATTAACACCATATCCTCCACTACAGACACAGGCTGCATGTCCTACAATGAATTCAACAAGTTTCTGGTAAGATAACGATGAATAAGGAAAAAAGCAATGTCTCGCAACTTCTGCAAAAAGTATACAGGATGTTTACTGTGACCAAAGTAAGTCTCAAGGAGCAGGCATACACGTGTTTCCTAAAAAGTGAGATATTAGTGTGTATTACTTCTAGGTTTAGCCTCCTGGTTGCTTATTTAAGAACAGTTCAGATTAAAACAATCTAAATCAGCATGTAACTACACTGAAAATGGCTCAACTGTCTTGCATTACTACTTATGCATGTAAGCGAATACTATTTTCTACGTATCGGCCTTAGGGTGCGGCCCAGCATGCACTGGGGTTTGTAAATAACATCCTGTATTGTTGTGTTAGACACTAATGTTGGGAAAGGTTGAAGGCAAAAGGAAGAGGGGACGGCAGAAGATGAGATGGATAGACAGCGTAGTGGAAGGAATGAACATGAGTTTGGGCAGGCTTCGAGAGGCGGTGGAGGACAGAGCGGCCTGGCGTGCCGTGGTCCATGGAGTCACAAAGAGTCGGACACGACTGCGTGACTAAACAACAACAACAATTGTTGTGTTGTATTACTGTGTATTGTAAAGTGTTGTAGTGTGCTGACTGTAACCATATTTGTGTGTGGAGGGGCTACCAGGGCTAACCCCCAGGCTGTACAATGTGGCTGTGTAGTTGTTATTATTAAAAGCGTCTTGTACAGAGCAAGATGTCTCGGCCTTCTGCTTCTCATGGGAACCGTCGCCACATTAGTGTCAAGAGTGGGATGGGCGATGGACCTGCCGAATCCTTAAGACAGGCAGCAGAGGCTGAAGACATTGGCCCCTGCTAGAGAAAACATTTTCCTTCATCTAGAAAATATCTGCCACAAATTGCTCACTCCGCCAGAGCATGACTCGGACCTGCTGGCGAGAAAGAGAGGAGGTGAGGCAGGGCAACTGGACTGTGCAGCGCCGGACTGTCAGCGTGACGAAGGCGGAGTTGCCACGACGGGAGCACCAGCAGCCACCGACTGTTCCGCATCGCAGACACTGCCCTGTTAGGAGCAGAGTCGCTGCACCTACCAAGTTACAACGGCGACGATGTGCCATGGGAGCTGTACAAGGTGCAGCTGGAGATGGCAGCACGCTACCTCGGGTGGACCTTACAGGAGCTGACAGCAGTACACCGGAGCCTGGCGCTAAGGAGGAAGGCTCTTTGGGCAAGGCCGTAGCCAGGATTATATACATATATATAATTAATATATAGTATATAATATATACTATATATTAATTATATATACATACATGCCTCTGTCTCAGAGTTATTCATTTTTTTTCTCAGGAGTTACGCCTTACGATAAACAGCGATTGTAGCTTTGGTTATATTTTGTCGACGTAGCTTTACAGAAATCTAATGGTTTACATAATGTGTTCTTATACAGTGTATTCTGTATAAGATAGTTAATATAGTTTTATTTTCTCACAAGGATTTTCTGAAATGCCTCTCTGCAAGAGCAGAACAGATTACACTGAGACCCATGAATGCCTGCATGGTTTGGTCAAGAATCAACAGACCGAAGTCGGCCAAAGCCAACCCAAAAGCTGGCAACCGTGACATCAGTGTGCAGCTTGGATTGTAGTGGAGCAAGATGTTGGAGGAGGAGAAGATGCCTTTTTATGAAGAGGCTTCCAAGCTGAAAAAGTAACATAGCCAGGAGTTTCCTGGTAATGAAGGAGATAAAAATCAAGTTTTTGTAAATGATGATAAATTATGGTGAATTGTGAAAAGTTGTAATTTGGTAATAGATAGGCCCATGTTTTTACTACCCATTTCCTGAAAACTTACTAGAATAGTTCATATGTGGCATCATGCTTATGTATTTAATTCACATTTTTTTTTGCTGTGTTCAAATGTTTACAGATTGGGTTTACTGGCCAAATCATAGGAGGACACAGGTCTCCCATCCTTCTGCAAGAGTCTCAATAGCCACCAGTAGCTCCCAGACTTCCGGTGCTCCTCCTGTAGCATGTGGGTCAACGTCTGCCTTCTGTGCTCCATTCCCCACTGCAACCATCAGTGGCTCCACTAAAGGTAACATAATTTATGCACATGAAACATGAAAGGATCGTGTCCTGTTTAAGGTCATTTTTAACCCCACCGCCTTTTAAACATCTGATTCAGTTGAAATTCTGTGACTCTGTGTACGTAATATGGTAGGAGTTCCAGATTGCCTTATCCAATCGTTTTGCAACATTGGCTGTGTCAGAGGATGTGGATGAAGAATAGCAAATCTCAGGCACCATTTTAGAATGTGCCCAACCCATGTGTCCACCTGCCCGTCGTTGAACACAACTATGGATGTCGGACGAGTGCTTAGAACTGGTGGATAAACGAAAGCAGGCAAAATTGGTCGACCACAAACATTACCAGAAGCTCAGTCGAGAAATCCGTCTAAGGATGAAAGCGGAGAGGGAAGCATACTGGAATCAGGCGGCAGCTGATCTTGAAGAAGCAGCTTCTAAGCACGAGTACCACACTCTCTACCGCATCCTCAGAAGACTGAGTGGAAAAACCAAATTGAGGAATGAAAATATCAAGAAAGCGAACGGGACATCCGTGCAATCACCTGTTGAACGCCTGCAACGGCGGAAAGAATTCTTTGAAGAACTGTACAACCATGATCCGCCCCACACTGTAAAAAAAAAAAAAAAAAAAAAAAAAAAAAACCGTAAAAAAACAAATATGCCAGCAGCTGGGGCGCCAGTAAAATACCGTAAAATAACAGAAATTAACCAACTCATAAAAATACAGAAATTTTCCATAATTAAGACAGTTTGCCACCATAATTTTACATGCAATTATGCCAATTTTATGTCTTTATTCTTAGATATTTCTTCCCTTAATTAAGCTATGTATAAAATATTCTAAAGTGCAATGATAATGTTAAAATGAAAAAACCTGTACCCTTTTACCTTGCATATTATGTAATTTAACATAACTTTGTATATTTAATCAA
>JAACJT020000001.1:20750822-20774414 GCA_009936485.2 Gymnarchus niloticus
CCCGGGACTATGTAAAGCGCTTTGTGACCGTGCTTCGTGTTAAAAGTGCTATATAAATAAAATTGAATTGAATTGAAAACTGAATATTCCTTCAAGCCCTATGACCAGCTAATACTTCCTGTGAGCCAGAACTTTTATCCTAGATTTTGTCCTCACCTTATGAACCCCATAATTACTGAAGGCAGAAGTTTCAGCTGTACGACTCTATTATGACATGAAGATCCAACACAAAAAGGCACAAAAATACTGAGTCAATACCTTAGCTACCTCACTATTCACTAAGCACATGATGCAGGTCTGTTCCAATTCTGAAATCAATATGACATTTGCAGCTGAGGTCAAAAAGCTACTGTGATGTTGATGAGTCTTATTAAAAATGTTTACTTTTTCTCAGGAGTTTGGCCAAAGCAGGAGATAAGAGAGTAACTTAAAGGTTGCTTCTTCGATTTAGAAAAGTAAGCCTGAGTTCAATATGTTAACCTTTTGGTGAAGTTGCATCAATTTTTTCACCACAAGCACCCAAATAAATCTGTGATACATCAGGAACTTAGCGCGAGTCTACTCAATATTACACTGCTTAACTAAAGAGAAATGGACTACCAGGTCACGCTTGGATAAGGTGAATATTTCAAAGCTACTGTGTAGCTGAATAAGAAATAATCCCATATAGCATACAGTGTCATTGTGCTGATTATAACCCAGCTTTCACTTCCTGTCATGAGCTCACTAACTGAGGATTCACCTTGCTTATTCAAACCCATTTTCCAAACTGATGAGATATCCAACTTTCATATTACATCCATAAAATGAAAGAATAACACTTCCAAGTAACATTTAACACTTTACATTCAGTGTACAGGCTAAAGACAAGCAGACAAGTTACACAGTCCAGGAAACATATGCTTAAATAGTAAGGCTTACAACTTTGGATATGCCTTCTTAATCAAAGCTTTGACATAAACACAGGAAAACATGCTTTAGTAACCACTGGTGACACACTTTGTAAGCTTTCTCCTACACTTTCTATTTCTGTGGCACAGTCAGCCTTCCTGGACAAGCCAAGGTCACCCTGCTTTTGTGGGTGCACTAGATTAGCTGCATCGACCTACAGACTCAGAACTACTGCCATGCTGCAACTTTAAAAACTCTGAAGGGAAAAGGAAATAAAAATTTAAAACTGCTGAAAAGAACCAGTAAACATTCTTCATCAGCATGCTGACACGCATGATCATGTGCAGTTGTATCTAAGGCAGAACAGGTCAGTCCACTTTTTACCTGTGAAAGAGCGTTTTTGAACCAGCAGGAAAAACAGTCACTGAGGCATACGTTTCCAAGGTACAACCGACATGATGTTTTTTGTTTTTTTTTTTACTTATGACTTCTATTTTTAGATAAAAACTCATATAAAACAAAATGCTTGTTATCAATAATAAGCATTCGACAGAAACAGTGACATTAAATCTAACTACACTCTAAATGAAGATATTTTCATACTCTCCTGTTCCACAGATGTTAATGACACAAATGTGTTTGACTGTTCAAGATATGTAACCAATTTCTATTTTGTGAACTAACCTTTTAACACAAACTGATGACAAAAATCCTATTGTTTTGTCTTATCGTAGTATTGTATAGCAACAACAGCAGTGAAATAATATTTTCAATGTGACAAAGGCTACCGTTTAATCCTTTTTGAATGAAACTTTAACAAACAGGAATTTCCATAAAATATACCACAGCCACCTGGCAATGCCAGGATTTAGGGATCTTATGAATTAATACAACTCG
Source organism: Gymnarchus niloticus (assembly GCA_009936485.2). NCBI lineage: Eukaryota > Metazoa > Chordata > Actinopteri > Osteoglossiformes > Gymnarchidae > Gymnarchus > Gymnarchus niloticus. Next base: position 20,752,611 of record JAACJT020000001.1, read on the forward strand.
CTAAACGAAATAAGAAGGCAAACATCTCTCATCTGATACCAAGACTGCTGATTCGTAAATTGACTGCGCTAACTTATGAATAAGAACCTAGATGTCCTTGAGTAGCAATTTGGTTTTAATTTTTAGAAACTGCTGACCTTGGTGAAACTTGCAAGGGCTTGAGCAAATATGACAAACAATCTTGATTTGGCTCTGTAGACCTATTTTTGCTTTGTCATATTGCTGTTTCCTTTTTGTTATAGTCATACAACAAGCTACTTGGTCTGCAAATGGTACAAGTATAAACAGAAAAGACAAAAATACTACATTTACAAATTAGTTGTGGATTTGATAGTCTTTGAAAGATTGAAAGATTTCATTTGCTTGTTAAAAGGCCTAATATTACACAGGACAGAGTTGTAAAAACCTATTATTTCATAAAGTTATCTAAGTTAGACACCAAGATTATAGAGATTATACAACTAGAGTAGACTTACCTCCTGCATACATCACTGCAAGCATTATAGAAGAGATCCAGGCTATCTGACTGTACGAGGCACCAAAAATTTTCTGGATATCTTTGAAGAAAACTGTGATGGCCTTGGGGAAGGCATAGGAGAAGCCAATGGAGATGAATGCTCCAAAGACAACAGCCCAGCCCCAGCCCCCATCGGGGGGCATGACAGCTGGGGGACCTCCAACAGCGGGTGGCATTGCTAACCTGGTCGAACAGTTCACTTACAGCTGGAAAGCAAAGAACAAGTGGCAAATGATTAATGCACAACATATTCACTGAAATAACTTTTCATGTTTCATAAGGGACACAAAAATAATAACACTATGTAACACAAATTTTGTTCCTGGATAGTATGTGTTAGTTCTTAATTGCTTATGTTGCAAAAGTATAGAAAATGACCAATATTTGTGACCTGGATAATGAAATGTAATGTAATTTACTGGCATCAGCTCCCAATTACTCAGGTCACAAAAGCAAAGCTTGAAGAGAAAAATAGGTCTTTTCCATTAACATATGAAAAGTTTTTCCTGAACATTTTTTTGGATGTGTTGCGGGTTGAGGAAGTGACCTTGTACCATTCAAGCCCACCTGTTCTTTAATTTTGAAATATAAAAAAGACAAACAGTATCTGAAAGACGCATTTCGTTTATAGCAATTTTAAAAAGCTGTTACTCTCATGTTACCTTTAACATTTGACAATCAAACTTGGTATTGATAAGAATAATACATTTAAGAGATTAAAAACCAAAAGAAATTCTTTGATGCATTTGCCTGCTATTTAAATGCATTCATTTGCATTTCAAAAGGTTTCATGACAGTCTAGTCCAGGACACAGGCAGAATGAAGGCCACGGATTCAGGTGAACAACAAAAATATATAAACTGTTAATATTGTATCTATTAATACAATCTATAAATTTAGATGTTTTGTCATATGGGTTGAAAACAAACATGGCTTGGAATGATTAATCTGCTAGACTAACGGTAAAAAGTTCAAGATGTAAAATGAAATATTTTTATGGAGGTCTTAAAATGTTTAACATAAACATTAAAAACTCATATTTTAGTGGGTTTAATTGAGTCACTTGTCCATTATCTAAACTGTAGCAGACTGTTAGGTAAAGATAGCTGCATTTATTTAGATTGCATGCCAGATTGCTCCACTTGCCGTACTACTGATTTTGGAACACCGTGTATGTTTTAAGGTACCAAGGGTTTACAAGATTTGTTTTATAGGGTAGCAGTTTTTTTGGTAATAAATTGTAAGAAATCTCTAACTTGCGATAACACATAGTACATACATTTATACATGCATTAGAGCAATAAGTTTATGATGAAAATCTGATTAGAACCTCACTGATAAGGAGGTGAAAGATTTTGACCATATTTTCATGGCTACGTAAATACTTCATGGCAATCAGTGAACTAGTTAAAAGAAGTCATTCGCTAATTAAATCTGCTGCAAGCCTTTAACATTAATCCAGGCTCCAAACACTTCAGTTTACATCATAAACAATTATAAACCCAACTCAGACACAGAACCTAGTTATCGTACATGTTTAGTGTGACTTGCTGGCTATATAATGTTGTACCCTTGAGAAAGGCATTTACATTCAATGATACGTTACTCAAGTATTCCGGTGTATAGATTACAGTAGGCCAGAAGACCACATAATTTGCGTTGCCCACTATATGAATATGATATCATCTGAGGAGATCTTCAAGAAGTGTACTGCTCAAACATAATTAATGAGATACAACAGAAAAGTATTTAAACTCTCGACTGCTCAGTAATGACAGAAAGCCTGTTATGATTCATGGCTGGACATTAAATCACCCAAGCTGTGGCTGCCTCAAGTATAAACAGACTTTTACTGTGTGCTAACTCTCCAGCACAGTTCACCTCGTCGGGATGAAACTGAAAACAGAACAAAAGCAGGTGGCGCAATCTAACGAGAGGAAAGTAAATGGATAAAATCACCCAAGTTGTATTTACAAGCCGATCAAGCTTTAGATTTTATCACATGTAAAATCAACACTGTGCTATTCAGGCCTTTGTACAGTAGAATCATCCAGGCAAGTTAAAAGGTCACAAAGAGGCAGCACATTTGTTCAGAAACTCAAATATTCTCTGGCTTTAGCAGGTTCTGATACATAACTATATGAATTTCATACAGTGTCACAGAACGTCTTCATTAGTGCTCAATACAGATATTGCAGCTTTCTATAGTTGCATTAATTTATCAAATGTATATTGTAATATATGTGTGTAGACGTACCAATGACTGGTTGGCTAATGAAATTTATTCGTTAGTTACCAAAAACAAACAAAACACAAAACAACAAATTACAGCGCGAAAATATTTACATATGACGTAAAATTATCTTCCGGTAACATATGACATTCTGTACAGAGGATATGCTGGATGGGACATCAGTCAACTGCTGGGCATACATACACACTCACAACTGCACGAGGGCAATTTAGAGACCCACACACAGATCCAGGGCTGGAAATCAAAACACTGAGCCACCATGGCGTGCCATTTTGAAAAACAATTAAATATTTAGATGTCAGTGTGACCTAAGAGTGTAGCACAATTTATTACATAGTATGAAGCACCTTGAGTGTTCAGGCCGAGTATACTTCACCTCCATTTTAGGAGCAATTAAATTAAACTTTTAAAAGAACAACACTAAACTAACAATGCCTGGTAATGAGATGTATAGCATACATATGTAAAAAGACAATGTAGCAACTGACATCATCCATACGGTAGGTAGGGTGCAAAATTTGGTGCAAATATTTAGGTTCAGTCTGATACCAGCACAGACATTAGCCACTGCTTGTTTATTTATTTAATTTGTTATTCAAACTTACTATGTTCTGCTGAGTGAGTTTGCAGATTTTATCTTGCATCAATAAAGGCAAAATAACGAATACGGAACCTATAAACTCAGTCACACCACCAAGACATAATCAGTGTTGTGGAACAAATCTCAATGATAAGCAGAGCTGGATCACAAGAGGGAGATTCAGTGTGTGTGTGTCCACAATAGGTCTCAAACCAATAGTCAGTGCACATCTACATGGTTCTTCAGATGTTCATTCATCACTGTGTATAACTACTGTATAGACAAGTGAGTGACCTACTTGGGTTGAATATATAAATCTCACAGGGTCTTGGACAATGAGTATCACTTGGCAGATCAGACAACATACTCAATTGAAATAACAATCTTGTAAAATGGAAAAAGTATAAGCAATAAGAATTATCACCCCACAACCCTGACTAGAATAAGCAGGTATAGGATGACAGATTATCAATAACAATAAATAAGAATTGAATGACTCTGGGTTACTTCATCTTAGGGCAACAGGTAAAGGCTCCTAATATCACAGGTTCTGTTTGTTTTGTCAGAAAAATGTAGTGATTTTCACAAATTCTGTGATATTCATAATGGAAGTTATTTATCATTTAAAACACACATATTCTGCATTCAACCTGCTTCCCACAAACAAGTTCAAAGTTTTCAAACACAAACATATTTATATTCACAATACATTCCTTATAATCTTGCTATTTACTCATACATGTTTAAAACAGTGGAATCATGAGGTTTAAAGTCCAAAGACCAAATTTCATACCAATAACCAATAGAATGGTGAGCTTTCTTAAGTATTCACAAACAAACCACATGCTAATCAAAAAGGTTAAGCATTCCAAGAGCTATTAAGCATACAAGCTGTGCTTGCTGCTAATTCCTCAGGCAGACGGTTGTAATGTATATGATGTTCAGTCAAAATACCAGCAATGGATTTCTCCAAATCCAGCAAAAGTACATAAATATTGTACGCATCTTCAAATGTTACACAGCACTGCTAAGTGTAATAAACAAAACACATAGATAGGCAATGTCTGCACTCTGCACTACTCAAACTCAAAAGAACATCAGGAAATCTTACCCTGTTCATTGTACATTTTCATCAGTAAAAATCAATAGCATTAACAATAAAAATGTTTTATTACTTGGTTAGATATCACTTTGGTCAATGGTATCTCACAATTTTTCAGGTTAATAAATATAGCTTAGATCTTCACAAAAAAGTTCAGGTTAAATACCATGTTCAAAGTTAGAGCCACAAGAAATTCCCTCTTGAATCAAGAACCTTCAGCACTTAATTCCATACTGTATTATGATGTTTCCTGTATTTATTAGAAATTTCAGAGGATAATATGACAGAAAATTTCTGCCAGATATTACTCTGGGAACTATGCAATAATAACTACCAAGTTTAATTAGAAAAGGCTGCATTTGCACCCCTTAGAGCTTTATTTAAAGGCTGAATGGGCAATGAGTCAAATTTAAGGGGCTGCACATTTTCCTGGCCATCACCCAGTTCAGTGGTGTGACACCAAAAATATTTATAGTCTTTAAGGGTCAGACTGCTCAGGGTTAAGCAGGTATGCTTTAAAGAACATACTGGGACAGGAATACGGAATGACGTTACTCTAGAGCTGGACAATGACTTCAGTGGAACTACAGTCAAAAAACACAAGTTTCCACATAGTAAAATGAAGAATAGAAATCTGACTTCCTGCAAGCTCAACAACTGCATAACACGAAGTTCTCATCCAGAGGAAACGCAACATTTTTTTTTTTACTATCAATTCACTTTGTCAGCTAAAAATGATACCCTTGAATCTGAATTAGATATTCCCAAATATACACTCCACCAGGAAGGACAAATTCAGGTTGTCTAATTTCAAACCAACTAAACCAGCAACTAACCAAACTTAAACTTGTAACAAATATCCTGTACGGCAACATTCATACGTTCCATTCAATAATTAGATTCTCTACTTAGTTTTTTCATTACATCACCAGCCAAATGACATGTTATTTCGTCATAGGTCTAAGCTGGGGTTTTTGCCCTCTTCTATGGTACTTCCTTGACAGTTCTTACTACATTCAGATGGCTATGTTTTGTCTTTCTTTCCATTATATATACTTTAAGTATATATAATGAAGTGTGAGATATCTGTGTGCTAATAACAAAAAAGAAATACAAAACAAAATATTCCCAATTCGTATTAAGTTTATTGGGCATGTAATTATACACATAGGAGGATTTTGGCCATTAATGTATTAAATAACAAGGTATGGTTAAGTACTGTATTAATTATGAAATTCATGACTTTTCAGCAAGCATTTTGCCATATTTAGAGTACTGATTTACATTTTCCTAGCATCAAAGAGTGTCATCTGATACAGCAGAGTAGAATCCAGAGTCTTAAGGCCAGTTCATACTTCATGTGATCACGCTCCAGATCCCACCGCACAGACAGAATGACGTCATTTTGACGTACTTGGGGCTGGATGCAGACAAGACTGTGCGCAGGCCAAAATTTCCATCCACGTGGCCAAGTGCACACAGGCTGCACATGCGCTGTAGTCAATGCTGTTCATACACAGATTTGGTTACATAATTACACAAGCATGTACCATGTCAGTTCTTGAGAATGAAAGCATGAAATATGAACATAGGCGTGTCTATCGTTCAGCTGCAAACTCGTGTGCCACCACAAACGGAGAAGTACGTCCTAGCCATTAGAGTGTAAACAGTCTTTTAATGTAAAAGTTACAGTGTAAAAATGTTTCAAAGAGCAGAATACACACATTAATTGACATCAGAGATACATGTCTTCTGGTTGGTGTTGATATTGTGGCGACAGCTCCCTGAAGAAGCAGGAGGCAGAGACATCTGGACTTTTAACAAGGCACTTTTACTCAAACAGCCTTACACACAGACACCAACTCCAATACAATGACACAAAACTGGGGGTTAGCCTTGCTAGCCCCCGCACACACATACATGGTGAGACAGACATAAAACACTACCCACAATCTAACAGTCCATCATGGCGCAGGCCCGTGCCGCTACAATATTAATTCATGAAACATAAACCTGCAAAATTCTGGCTGAGGAGTCGATTCTTTTACACAATAGATTATCCCCTGCGCAGACAGACATCTCAGCATATCGCATTTTCACATTAAGATATTCATATATGTCTCATATACATGTTAAACTCATTTTTGACTTTTGTAGAGAGTTGAAATATTCATTAATTAAAAATCACAAAAATTAATTACAATGTGCATCAAGGAGGGAGAAATGAGGCTGCAAAATCTCTCAAACCAGTCTAAAATTATTTATGATTTGCAGATACTTGTTTAAAAACTACAGTTCTCCATATTACATTGCTTACTAAATGTGTGCTGTCAGAGATATTTATATTGGACTAATTAAGCGAGTTGGATGACGAGATAAACTGATCAGAAACTGCGAAGGTTAAGTGTTTTGAAGATGATTGGATAGATGGATATATGAATGGACAAAGTAATGTCATGTGATAGCCACCAAGCAACCCATCAGTAGACAACAGGCCTCCATGTTTGTACCAAAACATAAATCATTGTCTTCAGAACAGTGATAATGCAAAGAATTTTTGACAATGAAACTCAAGACAGTGTATGATGCCCTACAGCTGACTTTGTTGATTTTGCGCATGTCAGACACATGGGTTAGGTTGCTTCTGTTATCTCGGGGTCAGGGAGCCTGGCTGGACCCTTCTATGAAATTTGATAAGATGCACCTGAGGTTTAGCAATTTTTTTTTTTTACATAATTTGTAAACAACATCCACAATCATACTTGAACACACGTGACACAAAACTGAAGATTTAAAAAAAAAAAAAATCCTTAGTTTAAATATATTTAAGAATACAATTATCACACAGCATTACGCTTGGAGCCTCGACGATCGTAGTTATCACAATAAAATGGTGTGCCAGTTTTACTTTCTGGATAGTTTAAAAATCATTTTGACTGCAGTATATCTGTTCCTTTCCTAGATTTAAGAAATACATTGGCGGCATTAGACACAGTGTCACACAGCAGTGATACATACAGTACACAACACAATAGGCGAGGAACTTTAAAGCAAAGCCTTATCCGAAACGTGGATGGAGTATTTTAAACCCTCAAGCGTCTGCCAAACATGCTCACGGAAAATACCCCACCGAAATACCATGATAATGATGGGAGTACAACCGATAGAGAGTCCTGCTTCTATTGCCATATTACATACCCTGCACTGGTACCCATTCATTCTTCAACAACTCATTTTCAGAATGCGTCGATTGAATATCAAATAACCAACAGTCATATGTACAGTATGATGCAACACGATGTCGCACCAACAGCAAGCGGAACGTCCCCACAACTTTCAACAGCCTTCTCATTAGGTTTTTAAAAGGTTCCGTTGCAACGTTATAATACTAACGTTCTTGTAACGTTCATAAAACGTGGATCGGGTAACTTAACCAAAAAAGAGCGTTCTAGGAACGTTTTAAAAATAACGTCTTTTCAAAAACGTTCCTGGGACGTCCAGAACATTGGACATAGACGTTCTAACAACGTTTTGAAAACGTTCTGCTAACCCAAAATTAGTCTTAACCAGCGAATTCGCCTCAAAATGAGCCACGAGTGATAGCAGCCAGATGGAACCAGTTAGCAGACGCCCGAAGATGCTAAATAATTTGTTCATGATAAGCAGGTGTATGGCGTAAAGGTTTGTTACATTGTAATTCCTTTAACGTGCGACACGACATCAGGAAGGAAGCTTTCAGTAACGAGAAACAGCATCTTGAGTCAGAACCGCACCATGCATAAAGAAGTATCTATGGATGTGGCCCGACAATTTCCCTGCCATAGAAGAAGTCAGCCAGTAGCTTATGGATGCTGGTGCTTCTTAATCCTTGAAACGTTCTCATATACAACAAGGCAGGATTTCAAATTTCCCTTTAACCGTCTTCACGCAGACAATTAAATATGGTGTCCGGCAAATAAATAAAACAGCGTTTAGCCGACTTAATATCCAACGATAAGGTGCAGTAAAAGGTGACTTTACCTCTGACAGTAAAAGAAGAGACGTCCTCCTTACTGTCCTCGGACACTGACCTTGTTCCTATTCAGCTCTATTTGAATTAGCAGGTTGCAGTGGCGCTCTGACGTCACGAGGGGGCGGTCCTGGAACCTGCTGCTGTAAGTCGACAGCAGGTTGGACCGCAAATAGCATGGAGTCACATGTAGACAATGGCCGGGGAGCATAGATATGTATTGGCAAACTGATGGGGCGGTGTCGGGCACGTTCTGTTTTATTTTGTTTCATTTTATGTGCTGGACGACGACTGCATTTAAGGAAATCAGCCTGCGGAATTCCGTTTTTAGGCTTCAGACGACGACAATGCAGAATGTGTCTCATTACCAAACTAACATTACCTGGTTCAGAAAATGAACTTAAATATTAATATAGGTCATCTTTGTTTATTCTACGGATTAAACCGCGCATAAAAACCTTAAAGTTGGTGGGGTCGGGCTATTAACATAAATACAATATATATTTATGAATATTTATTTCTGAATACATCTGCTGGACTACTACCATGTAATCAAGACACCACTGGGACAATGACGCATGATTCTGGAATACATTTTTTTATATTTATAGCTGTTTTGTGCTCTTTGACTTGTCTCGCATGCTGTTGTCTGACTTTTGTTCTCATCTGTTTGTGCACTTGTAATGTATAATTACATTGAGAATTGCTGCAGGGGAAGTGTATCCTGTGTCACAGCAGTAATATTGAATACTTTAAGAATGTTCCTCTTTGTGTACTGTAAAATTGTCCTGATCTCACCTACAGGGCAAAAGTGTGCCTTTTAACTTAAATGCAGCTATTATTCAGAGGGGTCTTTATAAGGTATGCTTTACATATGCACATTTATCATGGTATGATTTTCAGAGCTTCTCCTAAAAGAGTATTTAAATTTTCTCTTCTAATTTCTTGTGACGCAGTCAAACAGTTGTGCTCCTTGTCTGTTAACTGTAGTCTCTGCTTAGCTGGCCAAATTTCTTCTTGTGCTTTTTATCTATGTTCCATCAAAGCAACCACAGGAATTCAATAAGCAGCCAGCTATATTCACCAGTTTGGGAATTGCTCCGATATCTCAATCAATAGGGATAAAAATCTAGCTGCTGTGCAAGCAAATGCTGCAGAGAAAGAAAAATCCTCACATTTTCATTATATAAACAACCTCAAGACAAAAACTAAACAGAATTTAAGGAAGTGGGCTAGGTCTATGAAGTACAACAAAAGAAATGAAGTTAGGATGGGGCCCCTTTGAAATATGCATGATCAAAAAGAGGGTGTGTGAAGTTTTATGTGAAGGCTAAGAAAAATAAACTATACTGTTGTAATTCTATTAACTATACATAGCGGCTTTAACAAAAGAGCTCAATATGGCTGTATATCCTTTACCTTCTTTAAAAAAATTAATACCAAGGACATGCTTTCTCAAGCTTGTTTGCACAAATCCTTTCATACAAAATCATATTTTAATTTCTCTAACAAGTTTTAAATGAAGTGCAACAGCAGAGATTTTTTTTTTCTTCTCCCTGCTGAGCTATTATAATTAATTTAGTTGGTCAGAACAGCAATATGTTACTTAAACATTGATGACAGTGGGGCGCCAGATCCTGTTATCAGCTGGAAAATGTTTTCAGTTGAAACCATTCCATTTCCAACCATTAGAGGTTGCAAAAAATTACACTGTGTTGACTTTGTTTTTGTATTTGGTATTTAAATATGTTACAAAGATTTTCATGAAGTACGTAAGACTTTGTATGAAAATAGTCATTTTTGTAAGTCTCCATTCATTAAGTTGTCTCCTGTTATGTTATTATTACGGAAAAACAAACATTCAGGACAAAGGTGGGAGGAAAATGCAAGACGGAATGGTGGGCTTGCGAAGCACAACAAAAGCAACAAAGTCAGGATGGGGTCCCTTGAAGTAGGCACGATCAAAGGAGGGTGTGTGACGTTTAATGTGAATGCTAAGAAAAATAAACTATATTCTTGTAAATCTATTGACTATACATAGATTCTTCAACAAAAGACTGTTCGGATTCCATAATCATCTGAGTTAGAAGTATTAAAGTATATTTAATTCTTTGCATTTATAAAGACAAACACAAACTAAAAATGATTTCACTGCATTATAGAAAACCAAGTACACGATGTTTTCTGATTTTCCAGTTGAATGGAAGAAAGTTTATGGATGTTACTGAGGTTCTTTTAAACTGTATAACAGCTTCTGTGATCCAGCTGTGTTAGTGGACTTAAAAAAAATCTTGTTTAATGTTTTAATAGTGCCTCGATATTTAATGTTTTGTGTATTCATGATAACAGACAAGGTGAATGTTGTGAGCATACATTTAACAACCTTCAAAATGCCTTAAAGATAAATAGACCACGTGAACTGGAGAATACAGCTTCATTCATTCTCTGGTGGTTGCTTGTGATAATACCAGATTCTGTAACTCCTAAATAGTACGTTAATTGGAATTGCATTGACTGCACTGCATCTGTAGAGACAATGAACAATTTAAAATACTTTAATTACTTTAACTTCAATTTAAAATATTGTCAAAAACGTGTCATGGTATGTCATCAGTTCAGAAATGCAAGGGCAATTTTAAATTAACACTTGATATGCTACATTCATTCTCATTCATGCTGCATTCTTTCTCATTCTTCAAAGCTAGAGGGAACGGCTCCACAAGGAGTGGTAACCTTTTCCCCACCATTATATGTGAAGCCAGTGAGAGCAGACAAAGGATTAGCTGGTGATAAATGTGTCAAGATCTACTATCCTCCTCCTAAAACGGTGCCAGATGCCAGCAGAGTTAGTTGCTATGATACAAACATAGCGCATAAGAAGAGTTTGATGCATAATGTCAGAGAAAATAACTTTTCAGCACGATGAGTTTACAAATTATAGAATCTGTTTTATTAATGAGTCTTTTTAAACAATTGTTTTATTTGTGTAGGAATTGATTACCACATATAATATCTTAAATAGAACATTTTAAAACAATGTATGACATGAGTGACTTTTCAGTCCTGCTCAAATCAGTTGCTCCAATAAAGGAAACCCTTTACACTTTAAGTAGTTCAAGAACATATACCATTTGGACTGGCCTCAAAAACACAGATTAAACCTAGTCTTAGACTAAATCACCCTCTTAAAAGGATAGTGTGGTGAAAAACAAGATTTACATATGCAGTTGATCACCCAATGCATGTTTGGTGTAGAAATGTAGCTATACTCATAGTTTGTAAGGCTAATTTTGCAGAAAGAAAGGTATGTAGAATATGACCTCAAATTTCATTTTACACCAGACTTTCCCTTTAAGTGGGTGATTTAGTATAAGATTAGGTTTAATCAGTGTTTAAGAAACCAGCCCTTAATGTTTTATTTATTCTGATTAAATTACATTAGTGATGTGTTAATTTATGATGAATTTTGTGCCCTGTGTTGCCCGTATAAGGCTTTAAGCTCTCTGCAACCCCCACACTGAATAAGCACTTGGAAAGTAGATAGATGGACTATAATTGAACTTGTTTTTCTTTGCTATCTTAAATCGTCTGCTGTCTTTTATGCCTTCAGTGCCATTATCACTTTACCTAATTTCTGTAATAAATGGAGATATGCATCACAGCTTTATAAATGTTCTAACTGATGGAGCAATTTAGCTGCTTTTTAAATTATACAAAGCATATAAAAATGATGGAAGATATGCATATAATATTGGTTATTCTGTGTAAATCAATAGTAATATAACTTTTTATTAATACTGATAACGAACAGACCCACAGATGAGTGGAAGGACTCAGGACATTTTTGGGAATTGAGGTGGAGATGGGCTTAACATAACAATGGGGAGGAACAAAGAAAAGAGAGCCATTTCAGTGTCATGGCAAGAGCAACACAAGGAAATGGGACAGGACTATAACAGGGTGTGGCCTTGGGCATCGGGGTCTGTAGCAAAAGGAAAGAGCGTACATCTTACAGAATCTGTGCTCTTGTCACTATAACAGGGTGTGGGCTTGGGCGTTGGGGTCTTGAGCTAAAGGAAAGATCATACATCTTACAGAATCTGTGTCCTTGTCATCAGACTTCTCCATGCCTCCTGCCTCCTGTCACAAATATTTATGTTTTAAATAAAAATAAATTAACTGAAGTATAACAATGCAGAAATTCCCTATAGGAAATGATTGGAAAGAAACTCCCTAGACTCTAATAACACCTGTGCTATTTTCCATGAGAATCCCATATGATTTATATGTGACTTAGTAAAATATAGCAATTATGAGTAAGTTTTCTCGGAATGTATTTTGAAAAATACAATGTTTATTATTTGATTATTATAAATGTAATGAAATCATTATTTGCCATTTTGTACCATGTCACACAGTACATTGGAGTGTGTTTTTCACATATCTCATCCTGATCTCCATGAGACATACACACAAATACAAGCTGGGGGTCAGTGCACAGGGCCTGCCATTTTTCCAGCACCCATGGAGCAGTTTTTGCATTAAGGGCCTTGCTCAAGGGTCTAAAGATGACATTGACACTTTTCCTGTGGTGAAATACCTCTTTCCAGTTTATTATAAAAGTGGCTCAGTGATTAGCACTGTTGCCTCTCCATGTGCTCTGCGGGTTTCCTACTGCAGTCCAATAGCATTACCTGTGGTGAGTATGTGTGCAGGTGCCCTGTGATGGGCAGGTATCCCATCCAGGGTGTACCCCGGCCTTGTGCCTTGTGATAGACTGATAACCCATAAGGGTGTACCCCAGCCTTGTGCTATGGCCATTATGGGATAGGCGCCAGGCCATCAAGTGACCCTGATCATTATAACTGTATAGAGGACAATGCATAGATAAAAATGTGATAATTATCAAAAGGTATTTGAAGTGAAATTCCACATAGAATATGTGCTTTTCTCTCACATTATTTTACTGGACATGTCATTATATACCTTTTCCATGTCCTTTCTGTAGACTCAATTAGCATATTTCCTTGAACCCACTCATAACTGTGCAGGCAAGAAAAGATGGCTGGCTGGATCCACATTGTTCCTTTGATCATTGGACAGAGTCCATTCTCTATTATCTTGACATAAACTTGCCCAAAGTGATTCCCTGACAATAGAAACTCTTCACTTGATGCATCGCATCAAAAAATGGACCACAGACATTAATTCCAACCTTCCCTTTTTCTCTAAAATCTTGGAGACAATAGTAGAAAAACAATTGTACTCCTTTATACTGAGAAATACATTAATAAAGTATTTCAATCTGGGTTTATACAACATCACAGTACTAAAACTGCATAAGTGAAAGTAACAAATTACCTGTTCATGACCACTGATTGTGGTTGTTTGTTGTTAGTGGTGCTTTTAGATCTTAGTACAGCATTCAATACAGTTGACCATAACATTCTCTTAGACCAGCTAGAATCCTTATTTGGTATTAAAGGGCAGACCCTGTCCTGGCTATGAGTTTGTTCATGTTAATCATGAATCCTTTGATTGTACCATAGTTAGATTTGGTGTTCCACAATGTTGGGCCCATTGTTTTTTACCTTGTATTTGCTGCCACTTGTTGACATTATTAGAAACTACGGTATAGGTACAACAAATTGTACAGCACTTGTGGACATTGTTAGTAGTGTTTTTACGGACCCGGTGTTGTTTGTTACGTGTCCTACCCTGGGGGCGTAATAGTAACTGTAATGAATTATTAGTTCGAAACACTACAACTGAATATCCCATATTCTTTTAGACAACAACTTATCTCAAACACACACTTGAATAAGGATGACATAAACCCTTCCACAATATGCAGAGATCTGGCACACTATTTGGATAGTCTGGGTAATATTTTAAGGGCATCTGACTGAAAAAGAAAACATAACTCGTATTCAGAAGTAAAAGATTGGTAAAAAGGAGTCGGCATTAAATATCTGAGTGGATATCTAAGTAGTACAAGCATCAGTATCTGCAGAGTGAGGCACAGTATAAGGTCTTGTACGATGGAGTCATACGTACAACTCAATCTGCAGAAAGAGACTCAGCGATCTCTAATATAAGCATAGACAATTATTTGCATGGCAGTCACCTCTATCCGACAATTAACACTCCCGGCACAGTTTTGCACTTTAATTAGTGTTTCAGCATGTTGCTGAAGCAATTTAGGGGTAAATTCATTGCTCAAATTAACACCAGCAGTTCCTCTACAGGGTAATGAAATGAGACTCGCTCCTTCGATCACAAAATCAGACACAAATGGAACATTGAGAAAATGCTTCTAGTCACAAACTAAGACATTTACAATCTAGAGCTCAAATTACCTTTATTATTGTCAAGAAACCACTGTCTAATAAAGTATCATTGTCCTTCATTGTTTAGGAGTGTAAATAGGAAGCAATGTAATTACAGAAACCTATTCTGTAGATCAGGGGTCACTTAAAAACAACATTTTCAAAATGACCATTGAAAAAATTCTTGTTTTCAGTAATGCACACAATGTATTTTACATTAGTCCTAAAGATAAAATTCTTATTTGTTTTTTTAAATATGTTTTAATAATTTTATAAAATTTCATTCACATAATTTTAGAACCATTTTATCACATTTGTCGTGAACAAATTAAAACATGTAAAATCCACAAAATGAACATGCAAAAATTACATAACCTGTTAGAGTTAGAACTCTGAGTCAGATGTGCAGTTTTACTTATCTTCTATTTTAAACACATATATTCTCTGCTAGCAACACATTATGAATGCCAATAAACTGACTTTATTTAAAACACGAAAAATTACACCATAAGTATGTAACCAATTTTCTGCTTCATTTTTTCCTGTTCTGCTTTAGCCATCTGACGAATAGGTATTTTCAATTTTTTCCCTTCACTTTTCTTTTTAATAACTATAAAAAATAACAAGGGTATTGGTGATTATGAGTAAATAATGGTTATAAAATGATGTAAAATTTGTATAAAGTACAAGATCACTATAGTCCTAAACCTAAACATAAAGCTACAATTTTACAGAGTAAAATTTAAAAGCATGAGTAGCAGTTAGTTGCTTCAATCCTTAAATGCCTGACTTTTTTCACAAGTTCCAGTTTCATGCAATTGGTCAGCAGTGACCTGTTGCACTAACAAATGCAAAATAGTACCATTTAACTTAAAACAGTGAATACAACATTTTCTTAGCAAAACATCATACTGTGAGTAATACTGATATAAGACTGGTACAAGATTGACCATTCCTATAATAACAGCAATACATCAACTGTTCTCAAGCGCTAACTGTTCAGCACAATATGAAAACTGTACAGTCACTGTTTTGCAGATCCTGTTTGTGATTTTCCCATGCCCAGCACTCATTTGGGACATCTGGTTTGTTCCTCCTCATTGTGCCTAACAGAGTAATCTGGTCCAGCAGCAGATCAGCTGGAAGCTCTGTGCTTGTTAATGAATCTCTCGTGACATTCATGCCAAAGTTACAGAGTGGACATACATTCATAGCAACATGATCTGCCAAACAAATGTATCCCTGTCCATCCTCATACCCAACATACGGTGAACCATTGACGTTGCGGACTGAGATACAATCAACCAGCAGAAAAAAGCTTCGATCTGTATATTCAGGTTTAGTAGACATATAATGGTGAAATCCCGCCTGACCACTCAATGATGTGTGTTGCTCATGAATTGTCACAAATGCACTAAGAGCATAATTCTTCAGCTCTTCTCTGTGAACTTATACCACATTTTGCAAAATTCTTCAGATTTGTCAGTCTCTTGTTATTCTTTGCAAGTGCTGCAATTATGAAAATGAAGGAACAGCAAAACTTATTCAAAGGTGTTGCAATTAAAAGCACCCAGACAAGAGTACACTTCCAGACAATCCAGATGACGAACGTGAGTCAAGAAATTCATGCTGCAAACAACAGACTTGCAACAAAGAGCAGATGGATAATACCCTTGATTTCACCAGGATCAAATTGCAACTATTTGCTAGCTTTTCTTTTACTGGACACTATGTAGTATCATCCATCTTTGTATCTAGAACTTTCTGATAAAAACAACTAAGAATTGCATTAACTTCATTTCAGGCAGGATTTATCAAGCAGTCTTTCTCTACTGTGTATTATATTGCAAGCTCTAAAGTAAAAAGGTGGTCCACAGATCCGGTGGGTTTATCTTTGTTGGTACCACACCGAGGAAGTAGCTGAACCGCATCATCATCATCATCTTCAAAACTCAGGCTGCCAGTGATGTCAGACTCATCGACGAGAGTAGAAGAACTGCTTATTACTGCATCTTTGTCATCACTGTTCCCACTGCAATCTGGGCCTGCCATGTCGTTCTGTTTCACTCTTGTCAAGCTCAGCCCACTTTACAATTCGCATGTGCTGCTACCCATTGTGCTAATTCTAAACCCCATCAAAGTATCACAGACACGTTTTGATGACACGATCAGTGTAATATACGCATGATACAAATTCATCTGCTTAGGACTATAATAAGTTGTCACACCAAGACCGTAAACAAAGAAAACTGAATACACGAGTGAAGCATTGTTATCACTGACAATATTGACATAAAGACTACAGTGCATTCATGAACGTACACAGCTGTAGAATAAAAGAGAACTCTGAAAAAGCTGTTTTATCACACTAAGCAAATCACTGGCCACCTCATTAGGTTCAACTGCTTTTTAAAGCAAACGCATAATCAGCCAATCATGTGACAGAAGCTCAATGCATTTAGGCATGTAGACATAGTCAAGAGGAACTGCTGAAGTTCAGACCGAGCACCAGAATGGAGAAGGAAGGTGATTTAAGTGACTTTGAACGTGACATGGTTGTTGGGGCCAAACAGGCTGGTTTAAGTATTTCAGAAACTGCGGATCTACTGGGATTTTCATCCGGCCTGACACGGATGAAACCATCTCTAGGGTTTACAGAGAATGGTCCAAAAAAGAAAAAGCATCCGGTGAGAGACGGTTCTCCGGGTGAAAATGCCATATTGATAGCAGAGGTCAGAGAAGAATGGCCGATGTAAATTCTCGATGCAACCAAGGTATGCAGAAGAGCATTTCTAAACACACAATACGTCTAACCTTGAAGCAGATGGGCTATAGCACTAGAAGACCACACCGTGTGCCACTCCTGTCAGCGAAGAACAGAAAACTAAAGCTACAGTGGGCCTGGGCTCACCAAAATTTGACAGTGGAAGATATATCCCTTTATGACCACAGTGTACCTATCTTCTAATGGTTATTTCCAGCAGAATAATGTGCAAAGTCACAAAGCTCATATCATCTCAGACTGCTTTCTGGAACATGACACTGAAATGGCCTCCACAGTCACCAGATCTCAATCCAACAGAGCACCTTTGGGACGTGCTGGAATGGGAGATTTACGTCATGAAGGTGCGGTCGACATATCTGCAGCAACTCCGTGATTCTATAATGTCAATATGGACCAAAATCTCTGAGGAAAGTTTCAAGCACCTTGTGGAATTTATGCCACTAAGAAGGCAGTTCTGAAAGTACAAAGGAGGTCCAACCTGGTACTGGCAAGGTGTACCTAATGAATTGGCCAGTGAGTGCACATAGACTGTTAAGAACAAAAAAAGATTTTTACAATACTATACAATAATAATAGTATTTCACTCACTATAAACAGGTTTACAGTTTACAAATTCTATTGTCAGACAGACTTCACGCGAGGCTGTGAGTGATGGTGAGGAATCCTAAATAATAGTGGTGAGTGAGAATGGATAACTGATATACAGCATATGAAATTTCCCAAGTCTCCCACTGTGAGTTTGTAGTATTTCATTGAGCGAGGGATAATTAACACTATAACTTAAAAAATCAATTGCATTCATCTAACCTTGTACACTGTAAGTGTCGTGTTACGTTCCAGTGAAATTAGAGAAATAAAATTAAGATTATTACAAACAAGCAGCACACTGTGATCCCTTATGTTGTGATAAATGGATAAGATGAGTATGTAAATAGCAGAATATTTATGATTCTTATGAAACAATGAAAAACACCTACCTGTTATATATTTGCTGTCCTATAAGAATGCAACATCAGTTCGCATCACTTTAGCTGGTACCTACCTTATTATAGGAATTTCTCATAGTATGAGATTTATTTTAAGTGAAATCAAAATAAGGAGTCTGAATTCATATTGCATACAGTCACTTAAAACACATCCGAAAGTAAAACCAGACACAGCTTTTCAAAAAATATGCCATATTCTCATTTATTACATAAATAAATTTGTATTTCACTGTAAGAATATAAAAATTTTGCCTGGAGTCTTCTCTTACAAATATGCATACAGTACATTTAAAACATCTCTTCAGCAGGACTCAGATCAACACGCATTCACTTTCCACCATAAAGCAAGCAAGAAAAAAACATTCCACTTTTCTTTATTACTTTTAATTCTTCTTAGGAACACTAATGTTTCCATAACTACTAATTTGTTTAGAGACAAAACTGACAAACGAGGTTACAGTGGAATTACTGGAGAACTGATTCATGTTAAGGGCACCATAAAATGAAATCACTTCAATTTGAAGTACGATGCCATGAATTACACATGTTCATTTTAATGCTTAGACAAGCATAAATACATTAACTAAAGGGACTCCGTATTCAAAGCTTAAAAAAAATAAAATAAATGAAGGTCTACATGTCTACAGTGTCTTAAAATATAGGCTTTCATAATGTAAAAATAATGATCCGCCTTAGGACATTCAGGAATCCTTTGAAACACTCTTTTCCAGTTATTGTTATACATTTTAAACTTAAATTAGAGATAGAGGACCCTTTTTTCAGAAAAAACGGTGGGAGGGGAATTTATAGGCACAATTCGTGTACTTAATTTTAAGAAATATACGATTTATAGCTAAATAAACGAGGTAGCCGAAATGTTTAAAACGTGATAAGTAAACTCTGTATTGCAACTTTTAAAGGCATTTAAACGTTCTCTATACTTGTTTACCGTGATATGGCGCCGAGATTAAATGAGATTGAACTGTATTCCGATTACAAAAAAAAAAAAAGAACTCACAGTTTTAATTTCATTAGGAAAATATGAAGTTATCAATAGCTGTAACTAGTCCACGTGTCTTATTTAAATAGTTAAAGCCACCAGCCATGTGCGCAATGGCAGGCTTCACGTCACTTTCTCGCTGTCGGTCATCTGCCAGAGTCCCAGGTTCAACACTTTAAGGCAGGGCAGCTGCGTGATTCTCTCCAGTCCCCTCTTGGTGATCTTCGTGCAGCCATAGAGGTCGATTCCCGTCAGCTGAGTCAGGTGGTCCGCTATCAGCTCCAGGCCTTTGTCGGTGATCCGGACACACTGGCCTATGCTGAGGGTCCTCAGCTCATGCATGTGGCGCACCATCCTGTTGATGCCGTCGTCGCTTATGTGACAGGAGCACAGGGACAGCGACTTCAGCTGGTAGAGGCCCTGGGCGACGTAAGCCAAGCTCTGATCTCCGATCTTGTCGCAGAATGACACGTCCAGTGCCGATAAGCGCAGTGCGCCCATGGCGAGGTGCATGACGCCCGTGTCGCTGATGTTGTCGCAGGACCGGAGGTTCAGGCTCCACAGGCTGCTCATGTGGGACAGGTGGATCATGCCGGCGTCCGAGATACCGCCGCAGAAGCTTAAATTTAGCACTCTGAGTCTGCTCAGGCCTTTGGAGATGTGCTTCAGGGACAGGTCGGTCAGCTTCTGACAATCCTGTAACGTCAGCTGCTCCAGGCTGAGGCAGCCTTCTGCTGCGCTCCGGGTCATACCGGACAGATGCCCGATCCCCACATCCGACACATGCCGGCAGCTGCGGAGGTTCAGGCTGCTCAGCCGACGTAAGCCCCAAGCGATGAGCAAGAGCCCGGTGTTGGTGACATTACCGCAGCCGCCGAGGTCTAACACCTCCAGATGTTTCAAGTACTGGGCGATCCGGCCCAGACTGGAGTCTGTGATCTGCTTGCAAAGGCTCAGGTTGAGCATTCGCAGGGAAGAGATGTCCTGGACAAAGGCATGGCCGAGGCCATTATCCGTCAAGTTGTAACAGCCACTCAGATTCAGACTCTCCATGTCGGGCATCCCTTGTATCACATAGCTCAGACTGCGTCGTAAGCTGAGGATCTGCACCCGCCGGATCCCCCGGGCTTGCAGGCTGGGGAAGAGGGACGGGTTCGCCCTCCGCAGGTGTAGCTTGGCTTCAAGCCCTCGCCACACCGATTTGTGGTACGACGCGTCCCTCCAAGCCGTGCACACTTGGGCCACCCGTCCTTTGTCCCTGACGTCCAAGTAACTGAAAATCATGGCTAGGATCTCCGGGAAGAGGCACAGAACGTGCGTCTCCATCTTTCGAGGCAGAAGACTATCCCTTTCTTTTGTCACAGTTCTTGCCTTTCAGGCAAGATGAAATATTTCCATAGCTCCTCTCGTTTCTTTTCTCATTTATCTTCGGTGAAACATATTAACTCCATGACCCACGTGACCACCCGGATTCAAATACTACAAAAAAAAAAAAAAAAACCAGCTCGAAACAAATCTTAACATGTAGAAGAGAGCGTAAGCCATCAGTCAAAATAGCTCTTCCCGTTTCGATATGACCTGTCTCCTTCGTCCCGGGGATACGGACCACGGTACATCTTCAAAGGCTTTGAAAATATAATCCGAAAAACGATGTCAGACCGGTGCCGGCTACGGTTCCCTTTCCAGACTTTGGCTTGTAGCGGCACTCGGCTAGTAATGCCTAGCTGATAGGCCTGCTGTTGGCTTTGTCTGATCTTTTCAAACTGTCTTGGGAGGGCCGCGGGGGGATAGAATAAGCAAAGAATGTTTTGTAGAGAAATTAGAAAATCTCTCAATTAAAGCATTCATATGCAAATTCTCTGTACGAATTATTACTCGTTTTTTTAAATGCATACTTTACTTATGGTTCTTTATTCATGACAGGTTTCCCCTTAATTAAATGCGAGGTTGGTTTTCCCCGACTCAGATGAAACAGTGGAAACTTCTCACGGTTTAGTTCAGGAATTATTTGTTTATTTATGGAAGTTATATTTTGGGGAAAACACAAGTATGCATTATTATATTTAATATATATAGCTTCATTATATTTTACATTATATATATTAAATATAACGATGCTCATTTGTGTTTGTGTTAGTAACTCAGGATTGTTACATAGACTCCAACTAGTGCAAAATGCTGCAGCAAGAGTGCTGACTGGGACTCGGAAGTTTGAACATATTAGCCCTGTATTGTCATCTTT
>JAACJT020000001.1:20774514-20796663 GCA_009936485.2 Gymnarchus niloticus
TTACCCAAGTAAATTACCCATTAAAGTAGAACAATAAAGGATGCAGGCCAAATCTGCCCAGTGGCCAGCAGATTCAAACCCCAGCCTCGACACACTGGGACGCAACACATTAGCCCCATGCCACTCTGCCATCACTGAAACCCAGACGAGAAAGCTTGCCCAAGTTTATTAACTTACATATACAGTAAATTATAACGCAATAAAATATAATGTAATATATACAAAAGTGGATACAGACATACATTTACATATCGAATTTAAGCTACTAGAAATTGGCATTTCTCAGCCTAAAATAACAATAGTTAAACATGCTTAATACTAACAGTCTGTGGATCTGACAGACAGTGACTGACGCTGTATTCATAATGCTGCTTCTCAGAAAAGATGGAACTCAGGAGTCGAGCTTCGGCGTGAACTCCACACAGTAAAATCGCTTCAGCTGAAGTCTGCCCACACCAGTGGATGCACAAACCATCGAGAACGGAGAATTCTGCCTGATGTTCACCACACGCATCAGTAGTGTGGCAGTATGTTGTTTTGGAAAAAGTAGAATACGACGGAACATTTGCAACGGCACGCATGACACTGGCTTACATAAAAACACTGTCGCAAATGCCGAAACATCTTTAGACTGTCGCCTGAAGCAGAGAGGAGCGGCGTACACTTTAAGCCCCCGTTAGTCAGCCAAGTGATTTTGCTTAAAGCAAACATCATTCGAGGTCAAAATCATTTAAGACGACAGATGAAACGATCCTCGCCATCGTGTAACACCATCCGGACGTTAACGTTCACATCCTAATGAAGAATTACTTTGTGTACACAAACGACGACACGAGTCAAAACACCACACGGGACCCCCCGTACCGATATAAAAGTGATACCGGTCAAACGGTGTTACAGCACACACCGTGACATGAGCACAAAATAACAGAAACACCGCAAACTGTGGGGGGCATGCTTCCTGGCCCCCAATAATCCTAGACTTCACCTCCTCCGTCTGAGGATGAAAGATGCACCTCCCAGTCATACCTATAGGTAAAGTCCACGTTGACATTGTGCTGCTACGCAGAGACCATACTGCTGTCCGAGTATGATGCTTCCTACCACAGCACAAACGACAAAACTCTTCCAACAAAATGGAAATAGTTCAATACCAGTGGGAAAAATGGGGAGAGGCTGGAAACTGTGAGAGATTATCATGATACCTAAACTATACTTCCCTCACAAGATAACGTAGCTAAGGAGGAGTGAAAGGGAAACATGCAGATGTCCGGTGCATAGAGTCCTTTACCTTCATTTTTCGACCTGCCAAAACCAGGCGTCAGTTATCCTGCACTTGCATTCGAAATGCTGTGATTGGCGAAGACTGACACGGTCAGTAACGGTAATACTGCCTCGGAATGTAGAGATCGGGTTGCTCCAACGTGAAAGGGCAGAGTTATTAAATTTAAATCATAATATCGCTAATGTCATGATATCAGAAATAAAGGCAATTTATTATACATGGCGCTTGTTAATTCCTTAAAGTTACCTTGACGGAGCGCAAGCCACAGCCAAAAGGAAATCGGGAAAGAGCCTAACATTCCGATTAAAAAAAAAGAAAGAAATCAAACGTCAAAGAAGCGAAAAAGAAACCCGGTATTTAGATCTGCTACGGTCTATGCCATAGTCATTATACATATTCTCACTGGCTTATCTAAACCTATAATCTAACAAAAAGCCCTTTTTGAACACGTGTCATTAATGGTTCGAAACTACGAAGGTTCATGAGTTTCACCCGAGGTTCACCTAGTCTGTCAGGTTAAAAATGATCATTTGTGAACTTCACAGTTCCTTTAACAGAGAGGAGAAATAATGAAAAGTAACTAAACGACAGCAATCGCTTTGCATTACGGTGGATTTCTGTATTTTATTTTTTATTTAAAGAAAGTAAAATATAAAAAAAATGATAAATTCATCGCCATCAAAACATGCCGGGAAAGTACTTTTTAACAGACACAGCTGTCTGTTTTCTTCCATGTAACATTCATCGAAATACAAGTCATTCTTGTTTCGCGCAAAAAAATGTATCTTGATGACCACTCGGGTGGACATGAAGAGCCAAAAATGTGATCCCGAGAGATACCGGCCGAAGGGAGTGTCGGTGAGGAAATCGTGCGAGCGCGGCCGTGGGGGGTTCGAGTCCCTTTTTACTGCTAAATTGTTTTCTTTCCTGTCACGATACAGAAGACCCGCAAATGTACACGTGAAACGCCGCATGTGGCTCGTGCGGCCCCTGTTGGTTATCCCTGCTCACTACAAGTCATCTGTCGAAGTCACTCCTTACGAAGTGAGGTTCGTTACCGGTTCCCAAAGGCATACACGTCAACCTAACCGCAGTGAAAATGGCGAGATGTGTGATGGAAAACGTGCATTTTTTGCTGAATATAGCGAGTAGAAAATAGTGGGTGGTGCGCCTGGTGCCGGCCTTATGGTAGCAGCAAATTCTTCAGACAGTGAGATTTGACATGTATACCATATAGAGCTTCCTTCCATCGATCTTCCACAGGCATATATATGCTGCATACTGCACTGTGACTATACTATATGGTAACGTTCCTATGTCAATGTTCCACACCCCATATGAACATGCACAAAGTACTATATTTATATGACATTCCCCTTAATTGCAATTACGTCTAGTGCCCCATATTTATTCAGTGTGAGTTGTGTCCTAATTGCAATTTCAATTTGTTGTCATTTATTGTCATGCTTTTTTA
Organism: Gymnarchus niloticus; assembly: GCA_009936485.2. Classification (NCBI taxonomy): domain Eukaryota; kingdom Metazoa; phylum Chordata; class Actinopteri; order Osteoglossiformes; family Gymnarchidae; genus Gymnarchus; species Gymnarchus niloticus. The sequence continues at coordinate 20,777,274 of JAACJT020000001.1, forward strand.
ACAGAAGCAAATTGTGCCAAAAAAAAGAAAGAAAAATTCTACCGGCCACGGTCGTGTGGCAAAAAGGATTCCGATGAGGTTAAAACAGTGCTTATATGAAATTTAGATTATTGCAGTCTGCATTTTGCTCTACTGTGTTAAGATTAATAACTGAAATGTAGAAGTAGGATACTGGAGAAAATTATATACATGATTTTTTTTTTTGTCCACACTTCACCACAGTAGATGGCAATGCACATTAACAACAGTTGAAATCCTCTAAGAAAGGTATTCCATTACTTAGAGGATTCTTTCCTGGATGATGCAAAAGACAAAATTCTGTTATGTACAAAACTATTAAAAGCACCCATTTTAGGCCAGGAATATCACAAGATGAATCAATTTGAATTGTAGCTATAATATTGCAGTACACATGTTGACAAAAACAAGGTGAAGTTTTCCTGTCCTCACCAAAACACCTACACAGAGTAGCAACATAAATACAGCAGTTTTTGAATAGTGAGAGGACACTATAACATATAGAGTAGACCATAGCAGGGGTCAGTTTTAATCCTGCTTATGCGAGTCTGCTAAACTGAAAAGTACTAAACGCATACAAAATTCAGCATAATGACATTAGCAATAAGAATAATTCATTTGGTTTTATTATGTACACCAAACTTCTCAGGATTGCACTTGGTTTTCATTCAAAAAATTTATTAGACTTACGAATCCCTCAATAAGTCATTGAGAAGCACACGGATGTTCTTGGAGCTGGGAGCCGTTTGAGCCTGAGTCCGTCTTACACCCGCTGGCATCTCAACAGCAATATAAAGAAGTCGTGTTTTCACTCTCAGCCTGATAGGCAAGACCACGCATTTTTTTGGTCCGCCACCTATATTTTTCCTGCCTCTCATCTCTAACGTACTTGTCCATCTCCCCCCATTTGGTAAACCCGAAAACCACAAATAAAATCCCCACTGCATTCTCAGTCCTAGCATCCAGGCTACATGGATTGGCACATTTTGTACCAACCAGGCCCTTCTAAAAATAAAAAGATCCTAGGACAGATAAATTCCAATTTAATTCCAGTAGTCAGTGGAGAAAACGGTGAGTTTAGATCACATTATATTAGTGTCCTCCAATGACAAGTCAGGAGAACGGGTAAAAAAAAAAAACAGCGCCTCAAATGCAAAGCACGCTGGGTGCTGAAAGTACCGCCACTACATGGCTTCCCTTCAGTTAGAGGACTACACGGGACTGTTTGTTCATCCAGTGCCTATTCTGGCCTCTTCTTCATAAATACTATCCTCATTGTGACTACTGTTGTGAAGATTCATATCCATCTTGCTGCACCTTCTCCTGGTACTTCAAGAAGTCTCTTCTCCTGACAAAATATTTCACCTGCAATAAGAAAAACACCACAAATTAAATATTATTCTTGATTTTACCCAAAGCAGGCACTCAAAAGCAACTAATAAGATTCCATATCAGCCATACTACAGCATTAACTAAAATTAATAGTACATTTTGTAAATCGAGTATAAGTTTAAATATCGTACACACAAGCAATTCTCTGCGAGTATTAAAATTATATTAGCTGGTTAGTTGTTAAGCCATCTTTGTCATTAGGGTGACCTCTACGATGGCCCAGCCAGCGGCTCACCCACTGAGCTGGACAGCTGTTCTCGAAAGCTCTGCGGAGGTTCTCGCAAGCAGCTGTGTTTTCACCCTTCTCGTCCAGACACTTCCAGAACTCGTCCCTCGCACCCCAGCATGCACGCCGCTGCGCCGAGCTCGGAGCCGCCATGCCGATATCCTCAAATCCGCGTAACTGCAGCGCATGAAGCTATAAACTGCAAAACAAATACGCTTATAATAACAAAGCCCAGCTAGTATGAAGATAAAATATGGTCTAAGAAAACAGTCTGGTATGTTAATATTAGAACAACATAAAACCGTTTTATTTAAGAGAATATTTTATTCTGAAAACAAAACCTTACTCTCAAATTAAGTTGCTTCCTTACACATTTTGAAGTGCATACCACCACTTCGAGAACGTTGCGTATGACGTAAAATACAATGTTACTTCAGGGACCTGTCTGGGCCGCCGTAGTTATCGACTAATGAATGACAGCTAAAAACACAGCGCCCCTGCCGGATAGGGTGCCAAACATAATGTTAAAAGTCTAGGTTCAAAACTCAGCAAGCAATAAAACCAGAAATGGTCAATAACAGCAACTTAAAAATCAGTCATCAAAACCCTTTGCTTTAATGTGGACATTGGTCCATGGTTACATTTTTTGAGTTTTTAAAATGGTGAACAGTTAACATTTATGTTTTTCAATTTCCAATAGAAAAGCCCACAATTTTGAACCAAAAGGAAATTACTTAATTGCTTTTACAAAAAAACAGCACCATCACTTTTTGGTTAATACCTTCAAACTGGACATTAATATTGATTTTTTTTTTTAACCACAGTATAAATACATTCTGGATTGACCTCTGTCAATGCTTGTGGTTAACTTATGGTATATTGTTATTTACCTTCCTCACCACTGGTTTTATCCATCCATCTTCCAAACTCTTATCCTTTTGGATTGTGGAAGACCTGGAGGTGATCCCAGGCAGTAGCAGGAACCAGCTATGGTGCACGCTGGATGGGATGCCAGTCCATCACTGGGATCACATGGTCACAATCATAGACTATAGGCAATTTAGAGACACCAGTTAGTCTAACTACCTGTCTTTGGATGGCGGGAGGAAATCCATGTGAGACAAGGAGAACATGAAAGCTCCACACACACAGAACAGAGGAGGGATTCAAACCCCCACCTCTGATGATGTGGCAGTGCTACCTACTAAGCCACCATGCCACCACCTATCACTTAAACCCAACTGGTGCCATGTAAAGATAAAGAAGAGTTTCAATGTATCTGTAAGAACCAGCCATCTCCCGGGATGGCCGCCGCCTTGTGGTCTAAGCTGCCTGGGATAGGTTCCAGGCACCTCTGTCACCCTGCATAAGGTAAGTAGTTTGGAAGACGGATGGATGGATATTAAACTGAGCACACTTATTTAAAATAATGTAATGATTATAAACATAGCATTATCCCATTATTTTTTTTCACTGTAAAACCCTATACTGGAATAAAATCAGAACCAGAATGTTACATCAATCTACATAATCAGTTATGAATGATTAAATTCAGTTTCATAGTTATATGTTGGATTAACACAAATGTGGTTGATTACCGCATTAACATGTTTTGATATATTAAAAAAAATAACTGAAATCAAATGTGAATCCTAATGTTTTATGTATTTTATCAAGCATTTAATTTAATAGGACAAACCCATTTCAATTTCAGAACACACTGATTTTTTCATGTATAGTAACATTTAATCACTATGGCACCAGGACATACACATATTTGGTGAGAATAGTTTCTGCTTTAGGTCTAAGGAAAAATTTTATCATACCTTTAACCCTATTACTTCATATGAATTTAAACCCACATAAATAAATAGCTGAAATATTTAATTTCCCCAAAACAAAAATTTCAAGCTGAAGAAATGATTCAGGGCGCTTGTTTATATATAGAGTGTGAGCAAACAGCAGCTGCAGTCGTATCTTTTACTATTAACCTCACAGGAGTGTCATATTTCGAGAATAAACAGAATTTATTCTGCACCATCTTTGCCTTCTCACATCATGTTTCATAAAATATTTGTAATTACCTGGATGACAACAGAACTACATATCACACCAAGAATATCCCAGTAGAAGCCATGCTGAATGACAAGACTACAAAAATCAGGACTCAGCCTTCGAAGGGAATTCTAAATATAATCCAAGTTTATTCTCCTCCTCCAGAAAAAATCGTGTAATTCATCATATATTTACAAAAGAGGATAGGGAAACAGTCATCCAGAAACTGGTGAATTAGGATCGGGATATACCGGAGTGTTCGTATGTGCCTCGTCTTTAATGTTCCAAAAACACAAGACTGCAAAAGTTCTCTCTTTTTTTTTTTTAATTTTATCTTCAAGTCTCCAGCTAAATTCTATAACTCCACAGCATGCCATTTTCTTCCATACGGAATATATTATGGCTTTTCTTCTTGAGTCGTTGTCATTTCTTACTGTTCCGGTGGTTTCTTCTTTGCTTCAACATCTTTTTTAAAGTCTTCGATTTTCTTGGCAATGTTCGGAACCTGAAAGAAATTTTTAAAAAACCATCAAAATGCAAAGTTCATAAGTTTAAGAGAATGATGTACTATATCAGTAAAGGGGAATTACACATTGCACGATAACCTTTGTTTCCAACCTTTGAATAGCACCACGGGAGTTTGGGAGGACAGCTATTCAATGTCAGACATTAAAATGCTTATTTACATTGTTTGGTTGATGTACAGAGTTGAGCTAGGCGACAACGTTACCTACATTTTTTTAAAATAAAAATCACATCTCTTTTCTTTTAAAAATGATCCTGAAAATAATTAGCCTTACCTCATAGTTCTGTGCGAGGTACATCCCAACTACATTTCCCAACGTAAAGCCCACCTAAAGGTCAGATAATGAACACTGTAAATTGCACATGACAATACGCTTAATTAATGTTTTAAGAGAAAACCGTTTAAGATGCCGTCATGCTGATGGTGACGGTGACATGCACCAGTGCTAAATTAAATGACTGCACTAATGACCGATACTTGGTTTTATGGCTTTACCCGATCTCATACCCTAAATCATCTCCTAAGACTTGAAACAATCGTGTGAATTAATTAAGACGGTAAACCGATGATTTATAAGAAAGATACTGATAATCCACCTACCTACAACAAAAAAAGTTATTAAAAATCTCACGGAGAAAAAAACAGAGCGCAACTTGTTTAGCCTGCTGTTTTAATTAATGCAGTAATATGTCATATAACACATACTCACCAGAAATTGCAACATGCTTGTATGTAAATACTGTAGTTTTAACTTTAATGTAAATTACGATAACTAACTTGTGACAAGGAAGAGACTGTCGTGTTCATCCGCTTTCGTCATAGCGGAATTCACGTATGTATCCGGTGCAATGTGGTCGGTATGCAAAAACGTGTGATGATGATGATTATTATTATTATTATCAGTATTAGTAGCAGCAGTAGTAGTAGAAGTAGTATCGCAGCCCCAAAATGTACCTAACAATTGTTCTTAAGAAAGGCAAAACAAAATGAACACAGCGATCCACAATATGAACTCGTAAAGCAGTATTTTTTTTTTTTATTTTTAACCAAAAAAGATTATTTATTATTCAATATTGAAGAACTATTAAGTAACCAAAGAATATAAAATAATTAAAGGTTCTGCCACCGAATGCTGGATAAGGGTTTTGAAAGATGAATGAATTGATAAAGATAAGGTAATGTCTTTATTTGGCACACACTAAAAAAACAGTCATCTGAGGTTTGTAAGTGTATGCCAGTCGTGATCAGGGATATGAATCGTAATCTGAAAGAAATCACAGCTCAAGGTTAAAGCCTCTGTAGTAGCTCCACTAATCTGTCCTACCTTAGCAAGGTAACTGATAAAACTGAGGTCGGGAAGTACATGTATTTATTCAGTACAAGCACAAGCCCAAAAGAATGTGTAACAAAGATGCCGGCACACATATTAAAAAGGAAAAAAAAAAAAAACCATCAGAAGGTTTGTAAGCATTCATCAGTCATGATTAAGGACATTGACTCATGTAGGGTCCCTGCTTTGCTGTCCTTCAGTAAGGTACTTTAGCACGCCAACTGATAAAACTGAGGTCAGGAAGTATATGTATTTATTTATATAACCAAAAGCACACCTCAAACAGAACCCATAACAAAACCACAGGCACAAATACTGAAAAAAAGAACAAATATATCTGAAATGTATGAATGGACTTTAATCATGATTAAGATCCCGGACTCAAAATTTATACCATGGTTAGAATATCCCAGTCAAGGCCAATTTTATAAACAGGGTTGCGTTCCCCTGAAATTCAGCAAAGCACCTACATTTTTAATCCTGTTGTAAATGGAGACATTTGACTGAACTGTATAAATCTGCTACTTCCATTTTGGTGGAATGAACCACAGGATTCATCCATCGGATCTGTTTTCCAACCACTTGTCCAGTACTCTGTTACAGTATAAGGGGAATGCTTGGATTTTCTTTCAGACCATCCTGGGTCTGAAGAGAGAAACAAGAGAAACAGAAGAGAAGCACTGATTTAATACTGTAGCACATTGAAAGATACATAATTTAAATATAACAGATGAAAATAAAAGGGACTCACGCAGGGGCTCAGTAATTAGCATTGTTGCATCACACCACCAGTGTTAGGGTTTTGAGTCTAGCCTAATTTGTATCCTTAAAATGGCAAATAATATATGACTTTTTGCATGTATATGCCTTGTGGTGGGCTAGCTTCCCAGCTTTGTGCTGTACTACCTGGGATAAGAAAAATGGTTATTATTTTGGATGCATGTAAGTTTTTTATGTTATTTATTTATTTATTTATTGCAGCTCTGATTGCTTTAACAAGCTTAATCAGTGGTCAGTGCTGTAGCCTCATGCCCCCAGGATTGTAGGTTTGAGTCTCACCACCAGCTTTTATGTGTGGCGTTTGTATGTTCATCCCACGGCGTGGGTTTCCTCCTCAAGTCCAAAATCATACCGTTAGGTGAGTTGACACCGGTCAAATTGCCCATCTAGGGTGTCCATTATGTCCTCTGTTTCCTGCGATGGGTTTCAGACATGTCACAACCCTGTACTGGATAAGTGGTCATGGAAAATAGATGGATGTAACTTAACTGAATCAAACTGTAAAACTATTCCACCACTACAGTAAATAAATTACCAAATTAAATAAAATAATTTGCGGCAAAAGACAAGCAAGAATCAACACACTTTATTGTCGGTCCTGAAGCTAGTACAGTAGGCGAAACAACAAGTGTAAGCACGAGTTAGTCCCAGCAGATGGCAGCAGTTACACTTCTTCCTGTACATGAAGTATGTGATAGAATACTTGACACGTGATATAGAAAAGTAATATCTATCTATGTTTCAAACACTGATCGTGGTCAAGGTTACGGGGGGAGAGCCTATCGTAGGCGGCTACAAGGCCGGGGTAAACCCTGGAACATGTGTGCATCAGGCTGTTGCTTGTGTCCTGTGGGATGTTGTTCCACCTGTCTGCTTAGCCGTGCCAACTTCTCTGATATCTGTAGGAGCTGGAACACACCGTCATATACGCACCGATCTAGAGCATCCCAACGATATTCAGTGGGGGTTATGTCTGATGAGAATGCAAGCAATGGAAAACTTGAAAAATTCTGAGCTGCCTCCAAGTGTGTAAAGATCTTTACATCACAGGGTCGAGCAAAACGTGAGGTGATGGCGGTGGATGAACGGTATTTTTTACTTCTAGTGCCACCGCATTTGTTTTCCTGTTGATGTAGACCATAAAGTGAGTGAATGGATATTACATGAGTATGCGGTATAAAACAACATGTCTTCAGTGCTTGCCCAAAATATACCTATAACTGAGCACAGGGAAAGTCGGGTAGTTTGCGCCGTAAATAAAACGCTATGACCGATTAACACGTAATGCCGATATATATATATATATATAGTGTGTAACTATATTAATTCCACTTCTGCGCCGTAAGTGGACTGCACATTTAATATGAACTGTACCAAGTCACCCCCCCCCCGGACTGTACCATTGAGCTGAAGTATACTTTGTCAGACTCTACCAATCGAAACATTCGTCCACAGATTGGTGCCACGCTGAAGTGCTATTTTAGGGCGTTCCTTCTCTATTGGTTCTGCTGGCAGTGTTTCAGTGTTTTGTGGAAGAACGGTGAAAATTTGACCGATCGTATGATGGCGAAATCAATAAAGTTGAGCACCGGTGCGGACATGCCGATTTTGGGTTTGGGGACATGGAAGGTTGGTGTAACTGAAAGGTCTTTTATTCAGCTGTGCGGAGTTTTTTTTTTTTTTAATGTTTTAATGTAATGTCTATCGGGATACGGACTTCTTAGAATATGCGTACTTTGTGGCGATCACTTCTTTTTTAAATAAATAGATATGTTCAAAGAATGGATGTTTTATTTTAGTAAGTAACTTTGGTTCTAAGGAGAGTTCATCTGACGCCCTTAGAGTCCGACATTTCAAGATAGTGACTCTTATAGATTGACGTGACACCACAATACGGGCATTTATACATACGTGCATTATTTTCACACAATTATATTTTTCTTAAATTTCTGACCATCACAATTTCCTTGCGTGCATGAGTTTAGTCCCCTCCAGGAAAAGTGACCGAAGCAGTAAAGACTGCCATCAAGGCTGGGTACCGGCACATCGACGGAGCCCACGTCTATGAGAATGAAAGAGAAGTGGGAGAAGGCATTCAAGTCATGATTAAGGAAGGAGTGGTGAAAAGAGAGGACTTGTTTGTTGTCAGTAAGGTGAGCATTGTAATGCATGATCTCCACCCAGTCTGCCTGTAATTTTGATGTGCATGGTTGCCCCTCTTTATAGTTTTTCTGTGGAAGTTTGTATCCATGGCTAAAGAACATAAAATACGACTCTTCAGAAATCAAACAAGGGAGAGCTTCCCATTTTTCCTTTAAGTTCTCGTTTTTCTTCACAACGTAGAATACCATTCTTCAGTTGTATTCAACTTAAAAGATACTGCGTATCCAAGCAAATGAGAGCAGCTTTGTTGTAAAATCCATCAGATTGTTGCACTTAATACTTTTTTTTGTTGCCAACCCCCTCCTCGGACGTGATTAACAGCTATGGTGCACCTTTCATGAGAAGGCCATGGTGAAAACGGCCTGCCAGAAGACTCTGAGTGACCTTCAGCTGGATTACTTGGACCTGTATCTGGTGCATTGGCCTATGGGTTTTCAGGTATGGAAAATGTGACAGCTGGGAATTTAGTACTACTTGATTGTTTTCAGTTTAATTTCCTGGAGGGTGATTAGGCCTGCAATTCTTATTGGGCCCTCTTGTTTTATAAACTATGAATAGTTCATATTAGGGTTTGCCTGTTAGGATGGTCACACAGTATTTGCTTCTCTATAGCACTGGCATCAATTTCTGTTTGGTTTTCTTTTTAAATGAAGGTGGGTATGGTTACTTTGGGGCCTCACACCTCCTGGTTGAGGGTTTAATCCTTGTCTTAGTTATGTATTTGCTCCAGTGAGCTTCCTCCTGTAGTCCAAAGACATGGGGTAAACTGTTGTCTATAAATGTGTGAGCGTCTGCTATCCTGTCTAGGGTGTTCCCAACTTCATCCCCTGTGCTCCAAGCTCTTCATGACCTATAATGTATAAATGATTTGGAGAAAATGGATGACTATTTTGTGGCTTGCAATGGGTTGGCACCCCATCCAGGGTGTCCCCCGCCTTGTGACCTAGGCTGTCCAGGATAGATTCCAGGCCCCTCCGTGATCCTGAATAGGATTAAGCCATTTAGAAAATTGATGGATGACTGTTTCCTGGAACATATGACTACTTGCCTTTTAAAATGTATTTTTTTTTTTTTTTTTTTTGCTTTTCCAGGCTGGGGGAGAGCTTTTTCCTTTGGACAGTGAGGGCTTAACTATTTCGGACAACACAAGCTTTTTGAACACCTGGGAAGTGAGTGAGAATGGATATAGAAGCCAGTCCAGAGTTTAAAAAGTGAAATTCAAATTAGTAGGACATGTTTCAGTCAAGGTGACTCTCTCTCTTTCTTAGGGAATGGAAGAGTTGGTTGATGCAGGTATGGTGAAAGCCATTGGAATCTCCAACTTCAATCGAGAGCAGATTGAAGCTCTACTGAGCAAACCAGGCCTCAAGTACAAGCCAACTAACAACCAGGTACTATATATATACTTACCCAGTGATTTACTTGTCGTCATGATTTTTTTTTTTTTTTTTCCCCCATATTTTGCGGTAGCTCCCTAAAAGTTATGAAAATGATCAAAGCAACAAGAGAATTCATTCATCTATGCGTCCGTCTTCTAACAGCTGGCCCGGGTTGTTTAAAATGTATTATTTTTGCTGTTTTCCAAGGGTATAAATGGCAGTACCGAGCTGCCATTTTTTCAAGTTCACTTTGTTTTGAGGAGTTTATTTAGCATGTATCATAAATGAGTACACCCCTTCTAAACATGAAGATGTATTTCTGTTCTTAAATATGATCATTACAATTCATCTAAAGGTTGGAAAACTAAAATTAAAGACTTGCGGAACAATAACAGAGAAGGATATGTTGACAATAGGGCTGTCAAATGATTCTTATGGCATGTAATTGATTGCAATTTATTTGCTCAAATTTGGCCCTTTAAAGAAATATGATTCTGTTTAAAAGCAATGCTTTGTTATAAAGAGAAGTGTGGGCAGCTTCATCAGAATACATATTATTGAATTATCAATAATATATACATATTCTTTGCATGTGGTTCAATTTTTTTGGAGAAATTTCAAGTTCCAGCAGACACTAAACATGTGCCAAGTATAGGGAGTCTTTTTTTTTTTTTTTTTAAATCGATTTACTAACACATAATAATTAACCCCCATAATTCTTCTGCTTATATGCACTGAGCCAGTGACTTAAGATAAACAAGCCCGTTGACATTTTTGGACGATAACGTGGGTCTCATTTCCGGCACGATATTATCAGTGTGAGAGCCTCTCACTAGATACTGACATGGCAGGTTTCGCCTGGAACGTGCGTCTTCCTGTGCTAATGCCTCTGATATTGCCTGCATCAAGGGGTGTTCTTCCCTTAAAGGATATCTGACAGTTAATGTGCTTCGGTGGTCAGCAAATTCATCCTGTCAGTTTGTTTTTACTGAGGGAGCCCTCTGGGAAGGATTTATAATAAAACTTACCTATTAAATAACCGGTTGCTGCTTTCTTCGTCTTTCAGTCGTAAAATGCACTATATGAGTAACTGGGCTTCACTTAACCAAGAACTATGGATGATACAAAGAGTCAAACCAGAGAAGAACGCAGTAATGGTATTAACGCGTTCTTAATGTGTTAACTTTGACAGCCCATTTGACAATATTTCTAAAAGTAGTAAATTTGTGTGCGGGTCCGCTCTTAAGTTCTGCAAGTATGTACAGTTCTAGTACTTGAGGTATTCACCATAATTTAGCGCTGCACTGATCCTCCTTGGCATTGAGTGTATCCATTTATGTTGTGTGATGTAGTCTATCCTGGATCGCTCTTGTAGGGTGACTTCCTTGACGTTTGACTGCAGCTGCTGTTCAACATTTCTCTTCACAGCACGTATCATCTTGTACCCTTTTCCCCTTTAATACAAGGAAGTATTTTAAGTCTCCGGTCAATTCTTCCCCATGTTAGCCTTAAGTCTGGCAGTGATTTACATGTTTTACTCACTCTTGAGAGTGAACTGATTGCACCAGTTTGTTTTAGTTCAACAGACACGTTTACTGATCAGTTACCCTTAATTAGCCTTTGCCGAATAATTTTGGAATATTAACCAGTTTTCTTAGCTAGTTTACTCATTTCTGCTGCATGACCTTGTACAAAATATTTTTGTTTGGTATTGACATATTTCAATGGTGGGAAATTCATGACAAAACATATTTAAAGCCGGAATATTTCTGACTTGTACAGAGAGCTGAATGTGTTAGCTTTAATAGAGGATGTACTCATTTATGCTGTATGAAGTATGCATTTTTATGACCTTTCTCAATAAAACAACTGAGGAATTTGGCACATACTGCCTCACTTGATAAACAGCCTAGCTGAAGCCAAACTCACCAGCTGTCTTGTAGTTTGAAGTCCTTTAGTTCAAAAATGCTGTGTATAGTTGTTGCATGCAGGCATGCCCTGTAAAAACTTTTTATACATTGACTTTTGGTTGGGCTCTGTGGCAGCTGCTCTTGAATATCAGTTTGAAGCTGCTGATACCCCATAAGCCATCATGAAACGTGAGATGGAAGCAGGTATGGGAGATCGTGAAGCGCGTGACGAGTAATGGTAAAAGTAATTTGGTATAAAAACACTCCTTGAATTTGTTGTTCCTGATTTTCACAAAAGTACAATCTTTCACAATCGGGGAACTTTCCAAACGGACAGTTCTCAAATGCTGAAAATTAGCTGGATGAGCAAAATTTACTAGGCGAGCTTTGAGCTTTTCTTTTAAACATTGTGCAGCGGCATTTAGGTTTGTGTGTGTGTGAGAGGGATACAAATGATATATCATTATTCCACAAGATGTTTGTGAAGAATATGAGCCGTCATTTTTTTTTTTAAGCTTCATTGACATAAATGGATCAGGGATGACCCAGTCAGGTTTTAATACTTAGGTTTTACAAAACGATGCCTGCGTGCTGGCTTTGGTGGATGGCATCACCCCTCCTATGATACAATTCTCTTGTATTACCCCAAAAAGAGCAACAAAAATATGACCAATGACCGTGATCATAGGTCCATTTCAGATGCAGCACTAGTTTAAAAGTTATTTTTATAATAGATGAAAATTATTTTTTAAGTGGATTTAGTTTTATTACGAAACTGTTGTAGTGTACTGGTAGTGAAGTGATTTTAAAGCTTTGTTGATGCAACATTCTGTGGTCTTCACTATTAGTGAGTGTAGTGTAGCCTTAGCTTTATCACAGTACTAACTTTATCTCTCTCTGCTAGCCTTAAGGTTTAATTTGGGTCTTTAGTATTGCACTGTTTTTTTGTTTTGTTTTTCCACAAGTGTGCAATGTATTTCTCTTAATGCTGTTTGAGCATAGATCTTTCTTTCCATCAGCTTGGTTACTTCCCCCACCCAGATCAAGTCTGACAAACAGTGTTAAGTCTTTGTTTGAACCTAGTGCTGTGTTTGGTGCTAGAATGAAAATTTGTCACACCTTATCTCTAAATCCTTTGAAGCTTTGGAGAACCGTTTTATAACGCACTGTGTCGGCCGAAGGGCTATGAGAATTACGAGAATTTCTGTTTTGTGCCTGATTGCTTTATTTTGATATTTGACAGGCGACAGTCAATGATATGCAATTTAAAGACTGACTTGTGTTGACAAATGATGACTGTCAAACGTTAACACCTTTGAAGTTGGCTTTTTCACATAATTGAGGCTTAGTTCACCGTCATTGAATGGCTAGGAGTAGTAATGTCATTAACCTCCAAAGCTGGTTTACAAGCTCTTCTATAGTGATATTTTAACATGGTCATAGGCCAACTGATAAGACGAGTTGTCTCATGATGTATGAGTATAAGGTAACGGAGCACCGAAGATTGAAGGTCTGTTTTGGCCTTAGGATCAGCAGAGTCCTGTGTGTGTGACTGTAAAGACACTCACTGCATGAATAGTTGATTGTGTGTACAGGAAGGCTGTCCATTAAGGGTGAGTCTCATTCCAGATTGAGAGCCACCCATACCTGACCCAGGAGAAGCTGATTAACTACTGCCACTCCAAGGGCATCTCTGTGACTGCTTATAGTCCCCTAGGCTCCCCTGACAGACCATGGTGAGGAGGTGGAGCGGGGGTTTGTAGTGCCTCTATGTGCGATACGACTCATTTGTGGCAAAGTGCTCAATACGTTGAGACGTTTGTGGCTTAATGCTGCAATACTGGTTGAAACCCAACAACCTGCTGCTGTTTTGCTCTGTACTCAGGGCCAAACCTGAGGATCCCTCTCTGCTGGATGATCCTAACATCAAGGCCATAGCTGAGAAGCATAAAAAGACCTCTGCACAGGTGGGTGAAAAGTGTGTTAGACTCCATCTGTCTCAGGCTAGTAGAGTCACGCAGCTTCCTTCATCCTGCCTGTATAGGTGCTGATCCGGTTCCAGATCCAGAGGAATGTGATAGTTATTCCCAAGTCTGTCACGGCACAGCGCATAGTGGAGAACTTTCAGGTAACTGTGTCTTACCAAAATGGTGTGTCTATTTAATTGTATTGCAATTGTCCCAGTTTAGAATAGATGGCATTCTTTAAATGAAAGATCAATTATTTTGCTCAGGCTAAGTGCACATTAACCAGTTCCTGAAGTTCTGTGGGCTCAAAACAATCACTGTACCCAGATTACTGTAAAATGACAGAAGGATTTGGCATATTGTTTATAATGTAATAAATATTTCATATAATTGATAGATGGGATAATTTCCATATTTTAATTGAATAATTTTCTTTGGCATGTCACAAAACAAAGACAACACCCTTTTTCGTTTTTTTTAAATAATTGATCTTGGTTTGAATGGGGAAGCTTGCAAACACAGCAAAGTGATATCAGATTGTCTTTTTTTTATTATTGTAACAGGTCTTTGATTTTGAATTAAGCCAAGATGAGATGATGACCATCCAAGGGTTCAACAGAAACTGGAGGGTCTGTCCCATGCAATGGTGAGCCATCTTCTCCACTGCTGGTTCCCTTGGTTCTGGTGAAGTGTGAAATGTTCCTCATGAAGCATGTCCTTAATTGATCCCGCTGATGATGGTAACTGAGAACCATGTCATCCTAATGCTTTAAAATATTTGAGCAGGTGCCATTTTTTCACCAAGATTTTACTGCGGTATATTGTTTAGAGGAATATGAGAGACAGAGCCATTCAATAAATCCTGTGTTTTCCTTTCTTAGGGGAGCAAAGCACAAGGACTATCCTTTCAATGCTGAATACTGAACCACCAAGCTCTGTTGACCGTTTCACAGGAGATTATTTCAATATATTTTTCCCTCTAACTGCTTGTTCTTTGAGTTCAAGTTTTGGCGATACTGTTTGCCATATCAATATGAAATGTGTAATAAGTTACATGCAGCATCAAATGACACCCTTCCTTTGCTTCTTCTGAATTCCCTGTTAATCTGTGGTAGTAGTGGGAAACATTATATAATAAGTTGATTTGGAATAAGTTAGTGAAAACCTTATGATAGATACAATGCTCATTTTGATTTAAATGTGTAACATCTTAATTGGGATCCAGGACTCCCATCCTGCATAATTCTGTTTTTTTTTTTTTTTTTTTTTTTTTTTTTCCTCTTTTCTCCTCTTTTCAATGACCAGAGGCCCTTGAAGTTTAACTATTGGTGATCTATACTATTTTGTTGTATGTCACCAAGAATACTTTTCTAACTGTCAATTTCTCTATAATTAATTGCACAATTGGTAACTAAAGAAAGAAGTCACAACTGAAATGTATACTCCAGTAACACTCCTCATTTTTTTGCATTTAAGCACTGACTGTATATAAAACTTCAAGTAAAACTTTGAAAGCACTTGCAGCTGTTCCAGGTTGGTCAAGCTGTTTTTCTTGCAGTGAGATTTCTTTTTTCATTCAGAATGTATGTCTGTTTCGTAGCTTTTTAGAATAGTTATTTGCTTTACTCCATCAGCAGTCTGCATCAGTTCAGTAATGAACTTTTGTGAATGTATAGCATTTCTTCTGTGTATTAAATGTACTACATCACAGTGACCCAACCCTAAACCCCCCAGTACTGTCCCTGCCTGGTTAACATCCCTTGCCATAAAAAAAGGACGAACTTCTATTCTAGAGATCTTAAGTGATCTAACTGCATTTAACCACCAAATTCAAATCTAAAGAATACTATAAAAATTATATAAAGTATTTGTATGCGTAACATCTTAATGGGGGGAACCAAAGTGATTTTACAGACATTTATAGTCTGAAAGATTTAAGTTCAAGTAGCCTAACATAGACATACTGTACATATTGCTTGCTTCATTCTGCTATTGCCTTTTCCGTTTAATTATATCCTTCCCTTTGGCAAGATATAAATATGATTGGAGAAATCTGGGGAGATTCAGGGAATTGGCACATCCTGAAATTGGGCTTTCAGTTTTTTCCAATTAGAAGTCGGGTTTAACTATAGGATTTGTTAAGCCTGTTTGATGGAATACCCCCAGGTGTATTTATTTGGGGTTCATGTGGCTCTTTGATTGTATACGGGTTGACCTCATTCAGCTAATTATCTGACTAATGAAGGCAACTGGTTGCACCGTATCCTATGTAGGGTTTTCATAGCAAAGGGTTTGAACACTTATACAAGCTAGACTTTCCGTTTTTTGTTTGTAAACAATTTTGAATTTTTTTCATGGATTATTTTGTGTAGGTCCAAGACATGACATCCCAATTAAATCCATTTTATTTCCAGATTGCAACACATTATATGGAAAAGTCAAGGGGTGAATACGCATGTAAATAATTGCATAGCACTTGGATGATGTTGAGGTCCTCCTGCATATGATAAATCTGTCTTAGACTTAGGAATAAATCAGTCTACATGTCAAACAATATTTAAGACCTAAAAGAACAAATGGAAAAAGTCTTTGATTCTGTTTTATTATACAAAGACCAAAGTGATCGAGTACAGCCAGCAGCCTTCTGCCTCTCTGAGTTTTTAAGCCATATTGCTGCAATGTTTAAATAACGCAAAGCATTACCTTTAGCAGAGGGTGACTCGGGGGGTAGCACTGTTGCTTCACATCTTCGGGGTTGGGAGTGTGAATCCCACTTCACCTTTGTGTGGGGGCTTTGCATTCACTTGTGTGTCACATCGGTTTCCTATGAGTACTCCAGTTTCTTCCTGGGGTTAGGCTAAATGAGATCTCTAAATTGCCCATCATTATGAATGTGTGTGGCAGTGGACTGGTATCCCATCCAGGGTTCCCATCCTAGCCATGTACCCTCTCCTGTCTGGGATAAGTGGTTGTACTATGGAATACTTTTATTAATGCATTTCGTTACTGCTTAGCTTGAGACTTAAGTTACACTGCAGTGACTGAACAGCCAGAATGGCAGAGATTCACACACAGACATAGGCGCACGGAAGGTATTCTCATAACTCAGAACCAACTCGAAAATCTCCTTCTCAAAGTCATATAAAACTGAAGAAAAAGATTTTTTATATTCCACCCTTCCATATTCCATATCCTTTAGCGGTACATGGTAGCAACTTTTAAGTGTAAGATCAGCCAACTAGATGCTGAACATTCAGTGTAATTGTAATGCAGATTGACAGTCAATTTATCCTTAAACTAATAAAGGACTCAGACCTTGTAATGAATAATTAATTTGCCTCAGGCGATGTTGCAAAAGGATACGGTTGGTTGTCTGCCACACGTAATTAAATTAGTTAATTTGGTCTTATTGGCTTAGTGGAGAAAATCTGTGGATCAATTAGGTTACAAGAAAGTTTAACTCAATGTCCAATGCCCAAGGCCAGCCTTGCCCTTTCCAAACTAGTTTTTGGTTGTTTGTTCAGTAGGGCCACTGTCATGAATTCAGGAGATGGGGCCACAAGCATGTGTAACAGGCAGCAAATGCACAAGGCTATGGTACTCCCTGGGTAGGATCCCAGTCAATCACATAGCAATACAAGACAAACTATAAGCAATTTGGGGATGCCAGTTAACCTAACTGCACCCAATTAACCTGGAGGAAACCCACACAGCAAAGGCGGAACATGCAATGATGACACACACAGTGTAACCAAAATTTGAACCCCTAATTACAGTTGAATGGCAAGAAAAATGTCCATCCATCCACCTATCTTACTGATAATCCTGAACAGGTTGGATGGGGAGCCTTGGAGCTTCTGAGGTAGCAAAGTGAAAGGCACGGCAGCACCTTGCTTGGGACACCAATGCTGCAAAATATCACTTTATTTAGAAATGACATGTTGCTCATATCTGCGTTTATTAAAAATTGTAAATAAATAATTACAGATACAGGTTTCCATTAATTCCAGTCAGAATACGAAACAAGTTTCACAATACTTTGCTTGAGCTATAGTCCATAGGTTTTCTCAAGACAGTAAGAAGAGCTAAATGACTTTCTCACATTTGTTATATGTACTATAATGGTCCTATAAAATGAGTTTTGCTATTCAAATGAATATCTTTTGTAAGATGTCTTAACTATTAACCCCAATAAATTAAAATGTCTTCCTTCAACCTATGAATTCAGAAATGGCATAAAAAGTCACCTGTCTATGTGCACATTTCAAAGTTTGTTTTGGGCAAGCCTTGGATATCTCCATTTCGTTTTTATATACTCATGTAATTACCAATCACTCTACAGAAAATATCAGGACACCAGGAATCATCCAAGATGTGGTAACTGCTGCCATCTGCTGGCAAAAACTCATGCTTACGCTTTTTGATTCCCCTATTGTACGGAATGCTCAACCACGAGCCTTGAGGATTGACTACAGAATGTGTGGGTTTTTGCTTTTTGGTAATTTATTTGTTGTAGTGGTGTATCTAGAACATTCATCCATTTTCCATGACCACTTTTCCAGTACAGGGTTTTGACATGTTTGGAGCCCACCTCAGGAAACAGAGAACACGATCAACACCCTGAATGGGCAGTTTTACTTGCAACAATTCACCTAATGGTTTGATTTTGTACTTGAGGAAACCCATGCTGACGTGGGATGAACATACAAACTCCACACGTAAAGCTGGGGGTGAGACTCAAGCCTGCATTCCTGGAGCCATGAGGCTACAGCATTGACCACTGGTAAAGCTTGTTAAAGACCAAAATATACCAAGAAAAAATGTTTTAACTGAAACAATCTTGGTCACAGAGGCGTGGAGTCTATGCCACCCACCACAGGACTGGGGTACACCCTGGAAGGGAAGATATTCCATTGATGTGCTATCCTGAGACAGCGTGGAATAGGCTGCATCCCCCCCCCCCCCTTCCCCAACGCTGAATAGGATGAAACAGTTTGGGAAATGAATGGATGAATTATTTATACACAAAAATATAAAACAGGATGGCTTAGTATGACAATGTGATTATAGCCACACTCCTACAGGTTTGGGTTTTTGAATCCTGCCTCTGCTATGTATGTGTAGAGGTTTTTATGTTCTCCTGCAGTACAAAGACTTGCAGTTCGGCTAAATCCCTAAATTGCTTATTGTGTTTGAATATGTGCAGGTGTGTGCCCTAACATCGGCTGGTATCCTGTCCAGGGTGTACCCCTGCCTTGTGCCTTGTGCTGCCTGCAGGACAGGCTCCTTAGCTGCCCAGAAAAAGCAGCTGGAAGTTGAAAGGGTGCTTTGCATAGTCATACCATCTGTAATTTATTCAAAAGAGCAACCAAAAAAAAAAAGAAATATCAGAGTGAATATGGTTAATCAGAGTCAATGTGGTTAATCAGTTTTTTGCCATAGAATAGAGGACGATAAATTGCCACTTTACAGAAAGAACTGGCTTTGTGTCTAGACTAAGAAGTTAGAGAAATTTTGTAAATGAGGTGCATAATATGAAACATTATATATACAAACAATTCAATTAATTTTATTTATATAGCGCTTTTAACACGGAGCCCGGTCACAAAGCGCTTTACATAGTCCCGGGCCCACAGTCCCCAGA
>JAACJT020000001.1:20796763-20816841 GCA_009936485.2 Gymnarchus niloticus
CGCAAACTGGGGGGTGATTCCCGCCGTTAAGACGCACCTTCGGCAGGAAGACGTGCACGCGGAACATGCGCGTTAACAAGCGCAATGAATTTTGGGCTGCCTTCAGTATCCATAGCAACCCGGTATACAAACGCGAACCTTCTGAAAGCGGATCTTCGTACCTTCATGCCGCACGCGAACGTGAATGTTCCGCGTGCACGTCCCCATTCCGAATGTGCATCTTAATAATGGCGGGAATCACCCCCCATAAATGACGCTGAGACAGCCTATACTATGTGGCCATGGGAAGAGTTTAACTTCATTGTCCAGTTATATTTGCACATACAGGGAATTTGACATGGCAAACACTCACTTCTACAAATTAAAGCTAATATGACACCATACTTACATTGCAATGATTTTCTTAAAAAAAGTGTATCTATAAGAATGACTATACTTGCATAATCAAGTTTTATGACCATTTTAATGAAAAGTAAAGATCTAATTTAACAATATTACTTTAATGGATTAATCTCTATCATTGCATTGTTTTTTTTTTTTTTCTGCCAGATACCACAACCCACGGTATTGGAAGGTAATGGCTGGTAAGCACAACCTGGCTTGTGCACATGAAGCTTGCCAGCAGGTGAGACTGCTTATGCTGCTATGGGTAAAGTGCCCTCCATATGAAATTTGTCACTTCAGGAACATTACCAACAAAAATTATTTACAAGTCCAGAAAACAAAAACCCGTAAATTCCCAAGATGAAGGAATTGGTTAGTACTTTGCCTTTTTGTTTCCAAAATTGTCACACACGAACAGTACAGTGAGGTCACCGAGGCCAATGATGTGGCCCTTGTCAAGCTAAAGGTACCCTTGAGTTTCACAGGTTGTGTCATGCCTATTAGTATAACACAACAACCTGTGAAGCCCCCACAAATCTGCACCTTGACCGGATGGGGATCAACGGCAGAAAGTAAGTGCACGAGTGTTGAACATCTAAATGTTCTACACTGAGAGGAAAAACAGAACGTCCCGTAAGCTCCTCAAAAATGTCTTTGGGCTTTTTTTAAATTTTAATGCTAAAAATGCCAAAACTATTTTCCCCTCAATTTTAAAATTGAATATTTTAAAATGAGTCAACAGAGAAGTCTGCTTTTGAAAATAAAAGGTGTCTGTATGTATTACCATTTGAACTAGTATTTTCTACATGGTTTCACTTCTGTTAATTTGAGCACACCTCCTTATTGCTTTTGAGAATTAAATGTATCCTGTATGCCACCTTCCTGTGAGTGAAGGTGACCCCAATGCATATCTCTAATCTATCAGCTGGTCCTCGGTCAGAAAGGCTACTGGAAGTCAATGTCTCCATCCCGAGCTAAGAGGAATGTACCCAGTTCTACCCAGGCAAAGTCAAGCCCAATATGCTTTGTGCAGGCAAGCCACAAGGTGGCGCAGATGCCTGCCAGGTAGGCCTGAGCTCCGGCAGCTCATTCATTCCTGTGGCTGGTCGCTCCCAGCACTCAAGTCGCGAGTCAGTAGACTATTCCTCAAAACGGGCTGCGAGTTTGACCATTCTTTAATTTTGTCTTTACTGTGCCGTTTTTCAGCACTGGAGTTACTTGCTCTTGCCCCTAGTTGCAAGCTTATGTATTTTCTAAAACAGGGGGAGCATCTGGGCAATTTAGTTTGCTGCCAACCATTTGCCTTGGCTGGTTTTGATGCGCTCTTCTAAAATGACTGCATTGCAGGATTAGTTGTTTTGCTGTTTATTTGTGTTGTACTTGATTTTAATCATGGGAAAAGTTTCTTTATGTAAATGTTGTGGATAACTAAAATTACACCGCAACATCTGTAAAATCAGATGTCCACTCATTAAGATGATATTTACTTCTAAATGTTTTTGAAAGTCTGTAATAGTGTGCTGTACTTGCAACAACATGGCACCGTTGATCTGACACTAGAATATGTCATACAATTTCTGTACCCCCTTACAAACAAACTCATTTCAAGTCAGAAGTTTTGTAGACAAATCTGACATTGATGAACTTGCTGGTTTGCACTACATCAGTCTGTATTGTGTATTGCAGGGATGGGATTAAAAAGCATATGGCATTTGTTTTGATGCCCTTTTTGGTGTTTGTACTCAATTTTGTATTTCTGCAGGGGGACTCTGGGGGCCCACTGTCCTGTTTCCTTGGTGACAGGTATGAGCTTGCAGGAGTGACCAGCTGGGGGGTGGGGTGTGGCCGGCCCAAGAAGCCAGGCGTGTATACCGAACTCCACAACTACATGAAATGGATAGCCTCTGTAATGGAAGGAAAGTATGTGTAATTTTTCTTTGCGAATACTTGACAAAACTATCCCTCGTATCAGTGAGGTCGACACGCTTGTAGATGTGGTGTTTCTCTCCATCGACCTCCACCATGACATTTTCTAGACTTTCATTTGGTAACTTGTGGTTTAAACATCTACAGGATGGTTTCCCGTATTCATATGCATGATGTGGTGCACGTGTAGATTTCACGCTTGAAAGCCCACCGTAAAGTTTTGCCTGACTTGAATGAAGCCCTCCAATAAAATACATTTCTTGAAGTACTGAGATTGAGCTGCTTCCCCTTCTGTTTTTTAGGTGACTCATTCAGGAGTTTCAGTGACGTAACGGGACAACATACAGGTGGGTTTTTTGTTTCAAGGTTGAAATCCTTCTGTATAAAAACATGCCAGCATAGATCTTTCATAGTCTGATCGCTCGCACATATTGCTTAAATTTAGCCTTTCTCAAGGTCTAGCAACTACAACCGGAATGCCAGCAAATGTTACCATAGCGCTGGGCCAATATTGAGGGCTAGTGAGCTAACGTGCTGGACAATTCCCGGCCGGGCTTTAAAATTTACTGGCAGATAATCATTTTGTCTCGCGGGCATTTGTCACTGTCTGGCATTATACACTGATTGTGGTATTCAAGCATTTATTCTGCCAGGAGTTTCACAAGTATCAGTGTGCTGTTATTCTTCAGGGTCCTCGGTTCCATGTGGACAGGCTGAAATCAAGGTCTGTGGGCAGGGCTCTGACTCCGTTCAGGTGGTGGAGGTGACGGGTAAGCCGAGGCTGGAGAATGTACAGCCTGCCTGTCCCCATTCCTGGCCCCGGCAGGTCAGTCTGCAGGCCGACGGGACGCACTATTGCGGTGGCACCCTAATCCACCGTCGCTGGGTACTGGCAGCCTGGCACTGCAATGTTAGGCAAGTCTGAAGACATCTGTGGACTTTTGTTCTGTAGGACAAAATTGATTAGTCAAGTTCATTTAAATGTGTGTACTGCAGAGCAAAGGCAGGTGGGGTGCGGGGATTTGGGGGCTTGAACACCTGCCCGATTTATTACCAAATCTAAAGAGAAGCTGGTCGGGTTTTGTTGGTTTTTTTTTGCAGCAAGTGTGGGCGCCCCTTTTTTTCAACTGAGCACCTGTGCTTCTAGAAACCTGTATGTATTTGAATCATGCAAGGGCAGAAGCATCGTCTACAGAAGAAGCACTTTATATTCATGCGGTGCTCGGTTTGTGTCAAAGAACTTGTTCCCTTGCAGAGCCAAAACGGACACTGTGGTACTGGGTGCACACAACCTGGAGGTCACAGAACTCCGGGCCATCCCTGTAGAAGCAGTCTACACTATTGCCCATAATGACACGTTCCCTCCCGTAGATGACCTGGTGCTACTCCGTCTCCTCACGCCAGCCCGCCTTGGTATGGAATGGCTTTTGTTCTATTAGCTTTTCCACCTCTTGACGCCCCATTGTAACAAAAGCATATACTGTATGATCAGATGAATATCGTATAGCTTGTATGCACATCACTTTTGTTAAGATGAATTGTTCTAGGCATTGTATGATTCTTTGTGCCCCTTTACTAGGAGCAACAGTGGCACCAGTTTCTTTACCAAATGCTGAGAGCAGACTGGATGACAGTTGGGATTGTGTCACTGCAGGTTGGGGGACCACCAAAGTGGCTAGTAAGTAACAATGGTGATGTTGCACAAGCTAAATGAAATCACTAAAGTGCCTTTGTCCAGAACTTGCACCTAAACCATCTGGTCTACTTAAAAGAATGTTTGCACTAAATGTTTTGCTAGACTCTTAAATGACATCTTTCCTGTTTATCGGTGTTGCTAACATTTGACCAACATCTGTCCTTGTGCCTGTCCTCAGCGGACAAGGACCTGGAAATTATGCACCAGGCAAGACTGAGATTCGTAGATGAGATGGCCCGTAAAATGAGTTGGGGTGATGTTCCTATCACTGATCGCCACCTGTGCACGAGTGCTGCTGCATCACTGTCCTGCATGGTACCTTATGGCTTTTTCGTACCTTTTCTGATGTATAGAAATATAAAGATGCCCATTAGCCTCACTGCATGTCTTTGGGTTATGGGAGGAAACTGGAGGAAGCCCCATGTTATGGGGACAAAACATACGAATGTTGTATTGTAGGTGGGATTTGAACCCCCAAACCAGGAAGTGGAGGGAACAGTGCTGCCTTGAAACCATGAATGTAAGTTATTGTTACATGGGCATGAAATATTATACAAAAGATCCTGACTTGAGGTTGCAGAAGTCAGTCTAACCGTGACACATGATTTCACAGAATGGTTAGAGATTTAGGCTTTGTTTTATTATAGCCCATGTTGATGTGTCAGTCTTACTGTAACTCTGTATATCCATATTTAGGGAATTTCAGGTCCCCCCCCCGCTTTGCAAAAAAAAAAAGGTACCTACCATTTATTTGGCTTACTGACCTGGGGCGGTGCCCACTGCAATGCCAGCAAGCCAGGAGTTTTCACAAGGGTGTCACGCTACCATTCGTG
The DNA here is from genome assembly GCA_009936485.2 of Gymnarchus niloticus. Taxonomy (NCBI): domain Eukaryota; kingdom Metazoa; phylum Chordata; class Actinopteri; order Osteoglossiformes; family Gymnarchidae; genus Gymnarchus; species Gymnarchus niloticus. The sequence goes on from JAACJT020000001.1 coordinate 20,801,603, forward strand.
GATCGGGACGTTTCTAAGAGACCTCTGAGGTGGAGCATGCGAATGCTGTTTAGTGTCAAAATGTTTCTGCGTCGTACTATTAGATGTGGGCTGATCATTTTTCTTTTTAAAAATAGAGCAGTATGGTATGGAGCGGCGGTCTAGGGATCCTGGTTCAGGGTATGATCCAAATACTATTGGTTTAATCAAGCATGGATGGCTTAACAATATGTGAATCCATAATTCATTACATTTCCTCAGATTTTCATTTTTGATAGGTTACATATTCAGTTGGATAATTACCTTGCCTTATCGTTCTTTATCACTGACTTGCTAGGCTTGACCACTTTAATAAAACAGCTTTATTCAGTTACCTAATTGTATAGAATGTCTTTCCTTTTTAACTCAAAAGCACGTTATAACTACTCTACTGCCTTTTTACCACTTTTGAAGTTATGATGGTCATATTGATGCATATCTTACTGTATGTTTGAGTTCATGGTTGGGGTGGTGGTGAACTTTCGATTAATTTTATTAGTTAAGGATTTTTTTCATTGGCTTTTGGAAACAAATTACTGAAATGAAGGCAAGGCTGTACTAAAGTTTATTTGGTTACATGTGTTCATCCTAAAGAAGCAGTTGGGTTTTTTTTTTGTTCATGAATCATCAGCCTAATTGCACCATCAATGACTGCTGTGGATTAACTGCACTGAAATGCTGCACAAATGTACTTCATGCTGGATTCATACTCAGTTTATTAGCTAGAGGTAGACTTGCTTGTTTAATGCAAACAGCAAACCATGTGACTGCTACTGAATGCATATAACATGCAGAGTGGTCAAGAGGTTCAGTTCCTCTCTGCGTAAGCATTAGAACAGCTAAGACGTGTGATCCAAATTATTCTGAATACTGTCTTATGGTTGGTGCCATACATGTTAGTTGCAGCACCTTAGAAATGGCTGCCTTCCATGGGATTTTAACAGTGTGGTGCCTAGAGTTGAATATTTTGATTTAAAAAAAAAAAAAAAACATCCAGCGTGTGGCAGCTCGGTGGGTGAAAACACCTTCTTAATGAGAGGCCAGAAGCAATACGGCAGTCCCGTTAAAGCAAACTGGAAGGCCACAACTGCAAAAATAACAGCTCGATACATCAGTTGTGTACAGAAAGCTTGAAGTGTATCCCTTCAGAGTGGTTGTGGAGAGGAAAGCGGGTCCTACCCGTTCTAATGAAGTGGCCGCCGAGTACGTAATGTAACGATTATAATCGAGTAGCGCCGTAGCTTCACATGCTGAGGGTTGGGTCTGTGAGTTTCATTGCACTCTCTGGCTCTCGTTTCCTCACTTTTGTTGAGCAGACTTAGGGAAAATCATGGACCTACTCTCCTTTAAATGTTCATTAGAATAAACCTTTAATAAAAGGTTCAATGAGTCCTTATGGATTGGTTGGTACACTTAAATCAATACTTGAAAAACATTCCTAATTGTCCATGCCGTAAAGAAGTACAACAGGAGCCTCATTTTCTTTTTATTTCCTCAGTCATTACAGTAACAAACCACCCAATTAAATAGACACACACTATATAGAACATCCAAGTAAACAATTATAAAAATTGTCAGGTTACAGACATAAAATGTTCATAATAGTACTAACACCTTCAATAGAAAAATGCTACTCGGCCACAATGATGGCAGGATGGACTTAGCTGAACTCTCAGAGCAGGTAATTTTCAGGTGGGATGCAGAGTCTCTTTTACTGTATATTTCAGGGCAGCAGGAAACTGTATATCCCCGTATCAGATTATAGCCATCGCAGTACAGGATCACTTTTCCAAACAAGACAACACCTTTATTTTGCACTAGAGAGCTTCACTTAAATATTTAACTACCAAGTCACACTGGGGAAAGGAACTTGACCAGAGGTAATCACAATAAGGATTAAATTAATACTTAAAAGGCACACAAAACATTTAATAAATACATTCACCAGTACAAAAACATTTTTACAAAAAGGAACAAATCAGTTCATATTCAACCAACTCAAACGTTTTGCATAATTTGTCAAACCTGTCATCACCCATTTTTTCTTTTTGCAGCGGCACTACTACAGTCCTTTGTAATTGATCACTAATTCAAGACCACCATCTGATCCTTCATCTGAAACAGGTTATGAACCATGGCTGACCCCTTCTATGAAACAGCTGATTGGCTGGGGGCTGTGGTACACAAAGATCTGGAGCCTGAACTGATCGTGGATGAGAGATGTGATGATCACCACCACCCTCAATTTCCAAGCGGTGGCAAGTAGAATTCCATTCCGCCATGGCTTAACAGAAACACGTGCGGAATCGGGCCTCCATCTAGACTACTTCCTTGGCACATCAGAGAAAGTGGAGTGCTGTGGTGGTGGTGGCCTTGATTTAGTGGAGAAATCTTATTTCTAGTAGGGCCGCTGACTCTTTCTGCCAACTACTATATGTGCCTGTATGTCAGAGCGGGGGTAGAGTACTCCATGAAAAGCAGCAGCATCTCAAAGTCAGTGCTTGGAAACGTTGGTATATTAAAAGAACTACACACATCAAGTTAGCTGCACCGGATGAGTCGGGATGAGACCCTTACAGTTCAGACGGCGTGAGAAAAACCAGGTATTACGCAGATACATCATATCAATGCAAGTAATGAACATGTTTTTTCATGTGAAGGGCAAACGTGTCGCTTTAACACATACTTGCACTTTGACCTTGGATTACATTTTTCCATTCACATCTTTTTTTATTCAATTATTTTTCCTCCAAATTTTATACCAAAGTTCATTCTTTTCCAACTTTCCACCATGGCAGGAGAAATGGGCTGAAAGTAGTTTGAAGGTTCCTCTCGTTAAAGCTCGGGTGAAGTCCGTTGTTCAATGGACACTGGAAACCCGCTGATGTCTGCCATGTCTGAAGTTTGGTGGCTAAATTCAGAGTCACTTGAGATACACCAGGCAAGCTTCCATTGCAGCACATGAGAAAACGAGAGGCAAAAATCTTTCTCCAAACAGCCCACCTCTATCTGTATCCTCTCTCTACTGCAACTATCTTCTGACAATAAACCTCTGGCCATCTCAATCTTGAGCAGAGCTGACAGGGTGAAACATTTTTGCCATACAAGAAAGGTGGGCTGTTGGAATCTAGAACGAAACAGATGGTGGAGTGGCCATCTAGTGGGTCAGCATGTCTGACGACTCCTGGAAGTAGGACAAGGGCTTGAGGAACACGCTCACCATATAAGACCAGATGTCGTGGGCCACTTGGGACTGAGCGATGAAGACACGCCACACAAAGATCAGCAGGAGTGTATTAAAAGTGTAGCAGATGTTCCTCAGCCTGGCCAAGACACAGTGAAAGAATTGAGAGGCATTTTTCTCCCCACTGACAAACCACTCGCGTCTAAGCTTCAGTTATTGTATACAAACTGAATCTGGTAACCTGGTTAAGATCCTATACGAGGGACCAACATGCTACAGGCTATTGTCCAAAACGGGATGCTGCTCTTTGCACCTGTCAGCAAGCCATTGAAGTCCTACATTATAAACCCCAAAGATGAAAGGCACAACCTAACAGACCCATGGCTCTGGAGAGTCGTGAGGCTATTACATCAGTGGGCTTCTGGGATATGGTCTTCAGGATGAGGGGGGTACTTACTTTTTCAGGTGCCGTCTAGCTGCTGGGACGTCTGCCATGTCCTCATTTAGGATGTACTTCTTGGAACCCATGCAGTAGTTCTCAATATACTCAGGCCAGTTGAGCTCTCTGATATCAAAGTTAAAGCTCTGGCAGACAGATCAAACACAACATTATGCATTAAGCATGTCACATTAATTGCATTTTGGAATGTACCGAGAAATGACAGGTGCTCACATTTCTTTTGTTAATTTTATAACCTAGACACCCTCCCCCACCCACGATATTGCCAGCTCACTTTGCTGCTCTGCTGTGTCCTCCATTCTCAACTCAAAAGCTACTTTCAGATGAACAAGACAGGTTTGTGTACAAGGCCATTTGTAAGCACTGAAATTTATCCTAAGGCTACAATCAGCCATCCATTATTTTTAAGCATGTATCCAGGATGAGGTCTTAGTATTACAAGCAAAGAAAACACAGCTGCTATGAACTATTTAAAAAGGAAAGAGCTTCAGACCAAAACCCATCTAAAAGTTCAAGTACGCTTTAAGCTAGAACTTCATTTAACACTGCACAGGGTGCTGACAGATTAGAAGTTTCTAGTGTTAACGTGTTAAGGAGCCAAGAAGAGAAGTACAGTCTACCTGCCGGTCCTCAGCACTCAGCTGGTCCATCAGCATGTCCACATTCTCAGAGCTCCAGCTCCATTCTTGGTTGGAGAAGTATTCCAGTAACCCAGCTGCCTTGTGCAGCTTGCTGAAGAGTTTCATCATCCTGAGGAATGGAGCAAACAGCCATTTTATCACATTACTAAATTTTTAGATGCTTAATGATTTTTATTCGTTGCAGCTTGTGTGAAATATTGCTGCCCTGGCACAGAACATACAAACTGACCAATGGCATATATTTTTCAGTACTGCTGTCGGTAGCAGTTACCCCTATTCTATCAGGGTGGGAGAAGGGGACATTTAACTTACATTGGCTTCTTTCCCGATAGACGTAGGTAGAGGTCGTAGGCCAGGGCAGGCACTTTGTGGCTGAACAACATCCAAAACTGATTGGCCAGGTAACTGGAAGTGAAGTTTGCATTCGGCCTTCGAAAGACTTTGTCCAGTGGTGTCCGCTCAAATGTTGACATCACACAGTATTCTGAGAAAGAGAACGTTTACTCAGAAGGGTGATTCTTCTGTATATGGTAATAGTAGCTAGCAACCTACCAGAGTAAATAAATCTTTTGTTTTTTACTTCAGCGGCATTATTAGGGCCAATGATTGATCGGTCTCAAGAAGTGAACATAACCAGCTATCGCCGGGCAGCGCTAAGTTTCTCAACCTTAGAGCAGAGTCCAGTACTTCTGGAGAAATGGAATACATTTGACACAGACACATGGGCATGCTGAAGAGCAGAAGACAGTTACTTTTACAGTGTGGTGGCCTCAAGAGGTTTCATCATTGTGGACAAAATGATGACTTTAAAAAAAAAAAAAAAAAACACTCTACAAGGTAACTAAAAAATCCTTCATTCCTAGATCTGTCCAAGCAATATAAAATTATTATTTTGACATTTTCTTCACCTCAGCTAAATTAGCAATCATTCACAAGCACAGTGATTAGCTATATTTTCCTCCATATCGCGGCAGTACGTCAAGCTAGAAATGCTTGCTTTAAAAGCCAGCTTGTAGCTCTGAATTGCAGCTTTCAAATGTAGTTAGCTTGTACGTATATACTGGTTATGGGATTTGCCATCTTTCGAAAAGTCATAGAACCCCCCAGCCCGGATAAAGTAAAAAGAGTAATCGAAACATTCGTGACATTACTACCATATCTATTTTAAAGGTGATGTTGAATGAAAGTTTGCATATACAGGTAGCCTATAAGTTACTGTTAAAGTTACTATAGTTAAATGCATAAAAAAAAAAAAAAAATGTTAAAGCAAGTCATTTAAGAGTCTAAATTTTCCAAGTTATGTTAAGGTGTGCTGATTAATTCACTGTGTCAGACCTAACAACATTAAGGTCAAATGACAGTTGATGCATATTGATTTTTATATATGCAGTCGACGTTCAGGTTTGAGTGCAAGGGTTTTCAAGTGTCTCACCCAATCACACAATGGCCAAAAGCTGAGAGACCATGAGAGAAAACAGGAATGAAGGTCAGCAGAGAACAGAGTGACAAGCAGATTTAACAGCAAGCCACTGGCGCATATTATTGTCAAACATTTTTATCTGTGGGCACCTTTCAGGACCCTCAAAATTACCTTACATGAATTAACACAGCTAAAACCATAAGGCCATACAATAAAACATTATACTTCCAATCTCTAGGTGATATTTTTAATGGTTATTTCTCTTTATTCTTGTGTTTTATGGTACTTTGTACAGCACGGTGGATGACACCCGTTGTCTTTAAAAATAATTTAAGTGATCGACTGATTGATACAGAAATTGTAGGTGGTCAATATTCTTAAAATGCTTGTTAATGGGATTTGCAGGGGTTGACACTGTTTAAAAAAAAAAAAAAACCTACTTTGGACCCCACTATACATGTCAGAAAAAAGGCCTGGATATTCTGCAATAAGCCCCAGATGTTTTCAGAGCCTAGAAACCCCTCTGCCAAACACCAAAAAGAATAGTTTCAAATTAAATACATGTTTTCTGCCAGCAGAGGGCAGGCATATCATTAATAATAGCCACTGCTAATTTTAACCAACTCAAGCCCTCAGCAACAGCCCTTTAAAATGCTGGCCTGTAAAAAGACATCAGTTCCCTTGAGCAAAACCAGCAGAGTCATCAATACTGTGCACAATAAGAGCCCACCTTTGATACTGGGCAGTCTCCTCCATCAGGTGCAGTGATTCATAGCAATTTGTCCAGTCTGAGCACTTTCCTTTGTGCACTCTTCATAAACTTAAAATCTGGCCTCACTACTTCAGGCTCCCCAACAGGGATCATAACCATTGTGGGGGGTGGTGGGGACGAGCAAACTGACTGAAAGGGAACGGGGGAAATACTCCGTTTTGCTGACTCGTGTTTCTGCTGGTGGGTGCCCAAAACGCCGGTACTCCAGGAGCAGCGCCTTGACGAGAAAACGATGCAAGCTGCCGGGAGGAGGGGGGCGCTGCAGCAATGCGAAAATGTATAGAGGTGCCAGTACTGTGCTATGGTGTCGCTCATTCTGAAGATTAGTTCATGTGCTGTGTTGCTTCCAGACTGGCAATGGGTTGTTGCATTTACACACTGATTCTGAGATTTCCCTGTGGGTGCTTGACCATTTCCGTGAGCACACGAGCTCTGGAGCACCTGCTAAATCGGGGTCCATGCCACGGACACAGACAGGTCTTGCCAACGGACATGTTTCTCCCTGTACGGAGAGTTTGACCATCCCTGCTCCCCGTAGTACTGGATTTTTTAGATGCTGAAAGTGCGCACCGCACACACGATGAGCTTTGGCCATACTAAAATGAGAATCGGACATATTCACGAGTTTTATAACCTGACAATAAAAACAAAAACACTGCAAAAAGCTGTACTGGCAGTCAAGGAAGTTCCAGTTTACATTATAGTAAATTAATGAAAAGTTCATTTGAAAAATCAGCTTGTAAACTAATTTTACAATGCATTGTCTATAATAAGAAAACATCCCCATCAGGTGAAATTCATGATATGAATAAATAGTCTAGATTAAATTCAGGTCTATCTAAAAACAATAAATACATAAATAAAAACTGAGAAACTTGCTTGAACTTTAAATAGTGGTGGTCGGGACCGTAAACCAAACCATGGGTAGTAAGTCACTGCGTTTGTTCAGTTTTCTGTTCATCAGCAGCAAACAGACTGCTACGCTTCCTGCTAACAGACAAGCATCAATCAACTTACCAATCTCACCCCAGCGAATGGGATTAAGACCACCTGTGGTGCAGTTGTAGACCAGGGGTGACTTTGGTCTGAAAGACAACATTCAGAGAGAAGTCATCTAGTGAAGGATGGGAAAGGAAAATGTCACCATTGGGTCTGAATAACTAAACTTCTGTGCATTCTGGGGGATAGGGAGGGACAACCTTTTAATTGTGGTTTCCCAAAAACTAAAACTTTCAAAAAGTCATGGATGGGTACATTCATAAAAAGAAGGATAATGCTCATTCAGTGCTAGTAGGAAATCCTACGATCACTTGTGTTTTGGATCAAACATCAAACCAAGCAGGTCAGTTACCTGTGAACGGCAGTGTACCACCCAGCAGCAAGCATGAGGTTGATCACCACATCGACGGGGATGATGTCGGCCACAGCATTGTTGTCAGCCATCATAGTTCGCATGACACCCTTTCCTGCCTGGTAGCCACAGACCACAGGCACATTAGTCTGATGAAAAGTGCATCGCCCCGCTCTACACGAGCTACAATACTTACAGCTACTAGGACTCCACTCGGGCCATTCAGGTTGTCAACCCATCCCTGGAGAGCAGTGGAAGAAATCAAAGTATAGCTGTAGCAAACACCTGGGTCATAAACCACTGGCCAAAAACACCCAAATCCTTGAAGTTTATGACATTATTTTACGGAGGGGCAGGTACCCTACATCAGGTTCCCTCACCTCTATTTATACATTTAGATGCTTTTATAATTGCATCTCCAAGGTAGCAACTGCACCCAAACAAATCCCTCATACTTTCTGGACTTCGTAAATAGAATTCTGATTCTTACTGGAGGGAGGCAAGGAAAAAAAAAAAAAAAATTGTATACACACACACACACACACACACACACACACACACACACACACACACACACAGCACAAAGAACGGTACTTACGGGAAAAGGCTCCAGCTAGCTGGCCACTATGATGGACGGCCGGACAATGGTAACATTGACCTTTTCACTGTGCTGCTGAACTATGTACTCTCCCAGAGCTTTGGTATAAGTGTATGTGTTGGGCCGGTCCCCAAGAAGGCGGGGTGTGATGTCATCCACAATGCTGTCGTCCATCCACCTACATTACCATGATATGCAAACATCTCATTTTTGGCCTTTAACCACTTTGATAAAAGACCTGAATGAACCGCTACAAATGATGGTGGTTCTCTTTTTTTTTCCCCCCCCCCCCCATACACACACGCCACTGACTGTTGGTCATATTATTTTGAAAGGCAAGTAACTTTCCTGTCTATCCTGAGTAGGTCTATAGCCTTTACAGAAAGGGTGATTTGCAACATCACCTGATGTTTATGTATCCTGTCACATAGGGACTGGTATAAACTATGTTATTTTTGCCAGGAACTCACTCTAGGGAGTTGATGAGTCTGTTGGGGTCCACAGGAGGGGGGTAGATTACTTCTTCGATGTGCCGATGGTTACAGTTGGCATAGGCAGTGGAGACGTGGATAAAGGCCTCAAGATGAGGAATGCGCTCGGCCAGTCCCAGGAGCTCCTGCGTGGCGCCCACATTCAGCCGCAGGGCACGTCTGGCGACAGCAAGAGACGGCATTATACTCAAAACAGCCCCTGAACGTGCACTGACATTCAAGCACGGGACACTTCCTGCTGATTATAATGCATTACACCATGTTCATGAAAAGGATACATTTGTACATCTACAGTATGTGCACAAGGAAAGCCTTGGAGCACACATTATAATTTACAGCCTTTCAGGTTTTGTTTTCCCCTGCACATCTAGGAGAAAAGATCAATGGCGTGTGTGATTGACAGCCAAGCCGGACAAAGAGGAGGACGCCTTTGGAGGAGGTGCGAGTAGGCTTGTGACTGTAATCAGGAAGACCAACTTACTTGAGGGGTTCATCAAAGCGGATGGTAGCAGCGCAGTGGAAGATAACGTGGATGCGGGCAATGAGCTTCTCCTCATCTTCAGCACTAAGCCCAAGTCCAGGCTGCATAAGTTCACTGCTGATGGGTATCAACTTCTGATAGAAGTCTGGACTGACCTCCCGGAGCTGGGAAAACAGCTTCAAGACCGGACATGCACATCACACATGCCTGTGCTATAAAGTCATACAAACAAGCAGGTATCTGTGCCACATTACACCTGCTAAGCACACACCAGAAAAACAAGATTTCTGCTGATCAACACAGACCAATAAACCAACCCCGTGTAGCCCAAGACATGCCTAGTAGACCTATTCAATGCGAATGATGAACGAAACGTACGATATCGTAACTCAATCTCGAAAATATACCAAGTATGAATTATTAGCACAGACTATTCTCTTGTGTCATAGCCCCCCCCCCAAGATTTTGACACATGCAGCAGTTTCCTTAAATCATCTTACAAAGCCATCTTATTAAACACTCTCAGGACGCATCTTTTACGAATACTATCGTCATCAACTGGGAAGACCAGACACCACACTTGCTTAGAAACAATTCATCAGCTTTTGAATTCCTGATGTTTCATTTATTCAGCTTAATTTCACAATCCTTTTCGCCCGAATCTTTTAGCTATTATTCTTCATAGCTAGAGGGATGCCAAAAAAAAAAGTTTGATTCCTTAAAATGCTCTACATTTTTTGGGAAACCATCATATTAATGTAAAGCAATACCATTTACAAAGCTACACCACAAAAGCATGACTTTCTAATCATATAGTTGTGCTAAAGGCTTTCGGATGTTGTTTTGTGTTTGATATTCACTGACGGAAACAATTTTGGAGAAAGTGTCTGCTAAACAGGAACAGCAAAGTGAAAAGATGTTGCTTGCTTCAAAGCCTTCACGTAGGTTTTGCACAAACCATCATTTGGGGGATTTTGTTTTCTTCATAGAAAAACTATCAAGCAAGAAATGCAAGGTCGACATTCCATGCAGTCCCAGTTTCTGAGATGGTGGAGGAACAGTGGCTGCAGAAAGCTTGGCTCCTTACCTTAGATTCCATCATGACATTGACACGCTCTTGCATCGTTTGTTTAGCCTTGGGCCTAACCAGGATGTAAAGGGCATTGATGTCAGGGCAGGAGCGCATCAGCTTCTCTACCAGGACCTTCCCCATAAATCCTGTCGCCCCAGTGATGAGGATGTTCTTCCCAGCATAGTAGTTTGCAATGGATGCCATGTTGGAGGTCCCTCTTGGTCTCAAGTATGGGAGTAGACACCTGCAGGGTTAAGGATTTATTTATTTTTTTTTTATAATAGTGTGACAAAGTAACACAGCCATAAACAAAAGGTATTGGCTTTATACACATTTAAACAATATGTCTACTTGGCTAATTACTTAGCATGGTGCTAAAGAAGTGGCATTAAGCAGCATTTATTGCATTACAAATCACAAACTAATAGTCATCTGCCATATTCAGCAAAGACAGCACAGACTGGAAACTAAGTATTAGCTCATACTTCTCATGTAATCATCAGGCACCATGACTGCAGGATATTTGGGTGCTAGCTTTAAGAAATGGCTTTCACACCAGCTCTAGCTCCCACTTGCAGAGGGTGTGGGAGAAAGGGACATGTAAATTCACAGCTGCCCTCTCTACAAGCATTACCTGCTAGGTAGCAGAGCATACAAAAGGAGGAAAGACAGGTAAAACTGGGTCACAAATGTTGAGGGGGGGGGGGGGGCATGACATGACAATTGCACAACGTGCTATTCAGATGCTGATTAATGACACATGCACATCTTCCAAGTTTCAGGGTGGATGTCCTCAGAAGTATTTCCTAGTTGAGCTGGTTTTTGGAAACAGCGCATGACATATGCTTCCTAAACATCTGCGTGTAATCACGTGGGTGCCATCAGAATTACAACGTCGAACGCCAGTGGGGTGTACTGGAGAGCCAGTTTACTGCATTAGAGAGGTTTCTTCAGGTTTACTTCTAGTTAACCCAGCTTAACAGCGTTAAATCTGGGTATGGAAAACTCGCATCGTAGTACACCCCACAGACAGTTCCAGTAGCTCTATCAACAGATTACTTAAAGATTATTTTAATTATTTCTCTCAATGAGTGTGTTTAAAGCCGAGTGGCATGACATTCTTCTTAGAAAGTGTAAAAACGAGAAAAATGTCAAGATTAGAGAAGAGGCTTATCTAACTCTAATTAGGCTAAATGCAATTATATTCCCGTGCAACAACATTTGCATAACTGCATGTAAATGTACCATAACTGTGAAGAAAACAATAACCCTCAAAATGCATTAAAGCGTCATGCAACACAGTCAGGTTAGTAACTTCTGCTCTTGGGCAAATTCACACAGAACAGGATTCTTCTGACATTACATTCTCACTTGCCCCTTAAAACACGCCTCAAGGCATTTAGACCTGAACAGGAAAATGACAAATACACCACCATAATACTTATGCTTTCGCATTTAAATACGATGTTGTACATTTCACTTTACCACCGGTTACGCAGCCTGCTTTCAGGTGAGTGTTAACGTTCCTGTGACGTTACCCGTTTGTAACAACTATTAACACAACCAGTTGTTAAAGCCAACGCTCTAGTGATAGCCAGTCTTCAACATATCGCACACAGCCACCTTGAAGATAGTTAAGATTAAAGACATTTACTCAAAGACATTTATCTAGATGGACGTCCTGGTTAAACGCCTTTACCAGACACACGTCTCCGTTTAAATCAATGCTCCTCAAACTTGTTCCTCGGGGCAAATGTTTTTTTTTTTTTTGTAGTTTTGTCCCCCCTTCTAAGTAATAAACAAACAAGCTTCCTTAATCTAAGCAGAAGAAAGTACAAATCTGGAATTAGTAGGTGGCAATTCAAAAAAATCCGACAAGACTAGGAAAATATTAAATAATGCATTAAAGTGATCGTAGGAAGAACTTTGTCATTAAATGCACATGAACGTTTAGCAACCGTTGTGTTGTACAAACATCGACATCATGCAAGTCGTGTCACTTTCTTAAATAGAAGAACCTGCATCCAGCAAATTCAACTTCTGCCATCGACTTATTCAGACACCAAAGCAAATAGTAGCTAAACCAAAAGACGGATGTTAACATTTGAAACACGAACCTTTCTACCGATTAAAAGCACGAAGCTCCACCACCTAGGTCAATTCACAAGGTGGAACAGCATATTCCCCACTATGAGAAATAAAACCGGGGAAATCGACAGACAGACACCTACCTTTAGACTATCAGGTGTTGGCAGTAACAGCACTTCACGGTACCCTAGATAAGACGCGTCCTGAAGTCCTTCTGCCGAACGCACAGGTGAGTAGGAGTAAGACGAGTTCACTTGGGAGAGGGCGTGCATTTTCCCCCCCTAATTTTAAAGAACACACCCTCTCCCCCTCTACCACCGAAGCTTACGCAGGTGACCTCCGAAATATTTCAAAGAACTTCTTAGACGGGAATTTTTCTGGGTTTCGTTTCTTTAAAATGCCGTTTATCACTGGGATATCACATTACCTTAAATGATAAAGAATGTATTTATTTGTTTTACATAATGGCCATTGACCCTGCCCAGGATAAGGGGTTAGAAGATGAATGGAAAACTTTGCAGATGGGTCTTGTAAGGCCCATGACCCTGACCAAGATTCAATTCCATTCAATTTTATTTATATAGCGCCTTTAACAAGAAGCACCGTCACAAAGTACTTTACTTAGTCCTGGGCCCAGGGTCCCCAGAGAGTAAGCCAATGGCGACAGTGGCAAGGAAAAATTCCCTCAGAAGGAAGAAATCTTGGGGGGAACCAGACTCAAGGGGGAAGCCCATCCTTCTCTGGCCGGGACCTGGTTGGCCAAATTCATTAATACAAATAAGAACAACATCTTGGAGAGATGGATGGTCGATCTTTAATGGAATTTAGAACGATAATTATTTTAATTGCTTCCAAAAATGTACACTTTTCCATTAGTCCATGAACTTCCTACTTCTTTTATAGCTGAGCTCATTCTTTGGAGTGGAGTTATCTGCAGGCACTTGCACGGGGAAGGGGTGGTGCTTATACACCTGCCCATTTTATTCCCACATCTAAACATGTCCTCTATGGTCCTCTTTTTTTGTTATTTTTTTATATTTAATTTTTTTTGGTGGATGCCCTTTTTTCAGTTGAGCACCTGTGCTCCTCACGGTCTGTACACAACCATGGTTATGTTTGTCTGTTATCTATCTGTTGTGTGTCATGTTAGAAAACTGAGGTGACGGAATTGGGAATATTCCAGTCATCTCACCCTATCCTAAGGCCAAATAACTTAGACCTGATTCCACATATTCACACACAGTTAAGACACATATAAAATATAGAATCTTTATAAATAATACCTTACATAAAATAAGAAATATTATATCATACTATCCTTAGGGTACAATAAACTGAGGCACTTGCTTTCTGGTGTTTTCATGGAGCAGGTCAATTGAGTTTACTGGTGTAAACAGATGTTTCCCTTTTGGGGTGTGGACAATAGCTAAATATATAATTATTTCATCAGTTTGATTCCAGATGATCATTAATGTTTTTTGTTTTTGATTATAATGGGACATTTTAGACTACCAGTGATTTTAATAAAGCAAGGAAATGTTTCGTCTGTGGATATTTGTATGACGATTCCTACTGAGGACCGGCATCCCTGTCTTTAAAGGAAATACATGCATAGGGATGATGACTGATGAAAAGAAGGTTAACGCAATATATTTTTATGGTTGAAACCCCCTTTCAAGTTAGAGCATTTTTGGGGGAAGGGACCATGTAGTAACTAGCGAGTCATGTAACTAGCAGACTCAGTTCACCTAATGCTTTTTGTAATGCAAAATCGAGTCACACTCGTTAACATGCTTGGACCCTGATGCCCAACCCTACACCTAGGTCCACCCTTCTGCAACCCATGCCAGTTATGTTATCTGATGTGTTTCTGCTCTGGTCTTTACTTTCATTCCCCCGATAAAGTCCCTGTTCTTTACTCCAATTTCTTTGTCACATGGTTTAACTTTTATTTGCCATCACATCCAGAAGAGTCGGAAAAGCAACCTACCTATCACCTGTGATCTTTATCCATGGAGCACGCTCTAGTTCTGTAGTAGCCCAAAGCCCCTTTACCATAATGCACCATGTCATCACACAAGTATTCCAGCAATGTGTAGCTGATAAATGGATATGCATGCAGATTTTGACTTAAACAGAAATAAAATCCCACAAATTCAACCTGTCATGGACACTAGCATCACGATTCTCTTCTTTTGTTACTGTTCAGATTGACTTATTTCATTACTCAGACGATGTGGGCTGGAACGTGTGTGAAATATCAAACAAGTGCTTGATCTGTTGTTTTTACCTTGGTGCCTGAAGATCCACTGGATATGACCGGTTCATCACATAGCTTCGTCTAGGGGGTGTGGAAAGTGAAAACATGTTGCCCTTACACAAATCTCTAGGTCATTGACACCTGGGACACACCCAACAAAGGAAGACCTGACATTCCATAAATACCCCCAAGGTCTGTAGAGCAAAGGTGGCCGGTTAGAACTTTTAAATGCACATCTCAGCACGTTTACATTGCATACCTTTCTTTTAGAACATTCCAGATTTGCTCACCCATAGGACATTACCTTTTGATACTGTCCATGGAGTAGGAAAGCTATGACAAATCTAGACAGCATATTAAAAAGCAGAGACATCACCCTGACAACCAAGGTCCGTATTGTCAA
>JAACJT020000001.1:20818072-20842564 GCA_009936485.2 Gymnarchus niloticus
GGACAGGGCGGCCTGGCGTGCTGTGGTCCATGGAGTCGCGAAGAGTCGGACACGACTGCGTGACTAAACAACAACAGGACATTACCTTAGTCTTTGGGAGACATGCTTCATTAAATTTCCATTAAGTGCCATCAGGTCATAGGAGGTAGACTTTTCTAACTGGCCCTGCTCAGGCTTCATCTGAGATGGGTGAGTCAGGTGTTAGAGGTTCATGCTACTGATTACTTTCTAATCACCTTGTTACCTGTATAATTTATAAACTGCTGTTGTGTTCTGTCACCCCAGTACCTTTGATTCCAACCTAAATGCCAATCCTTTTTTTGTCGCATTAGAATTTGAGTCGCATTGACTCCTTGCTCTGACCTTTATTCTTGAAAAAGAAAACCCAGTAAACCTTTCATTACCACAGCACTGAGGTGTCCTGTAGTTCAATATCACGTTTTGCGTGAAGTGTTTGAAATTAAATAGTCTTTGGAACACATCATTGTGGAAGTTATGCTACGCTTGAATTGTCTATCACCAGTTCCAGGTGTGGCATTCGTGCTGCTATATTTATCACTAACAGTATGACTTTCTATCACTGTACACCGAAGCTTTTTGATACGAGGGATGTATTTTCAGAGCAACGCCATGCACAGCAGCTAGCGGACATCATATTGCAATTCCAGACACTTTTCTTAGAATTCATTTGTTTTCGGGAAGCATATATAGGTAAGGGCAGGATCAACCACATCTTGATACATGTAGAACGTCATTAATGCTTTATACTATTTTTCATTGACTAGTGTATGTTTAAATTTTTGTACATCTAATGACTCGACTGGATCATAGTTTTGTTAAGAATATGTTTACCCCTCCTGTAATGCAATCCTTGGGTGCCTATTTCTTGCAAGACTGGCAATATAGCCACTCCATTATCGATGCAGGGCAGCTTTCCAGACAAATTCCAAAGAGCAGTGGTGGGACGTTACTTCACAACGATGGGACTTCAAAGCTCATGGTAGGTGGGAATATCCCAAATTACCAATTAATGCTGGCATAAAATGAGTCTTTTAAACACAATCAGTGTTGTTCCATCTCTGTACTAGAATGTCACGCTTTTTTTCAGGAGCATAGACAAAATAATGGAAACACCTCCCAAAAAATCACATTATTTTTGAAGTAAATAATCCATGATTGCAAATGCATCAACAAAGGTGAGTCAGATCGAATGGCAATTCAGTGTTTCAGCAAAAAAAAAAAAAAAAAAAAAAAAAAAGAGGTTGACAATCATCTTCTTGATAAGATTTTCAAAGCAACATTAGGCAGCAGATACCAAACAGATACCAGAGAGATGAAATAGTGGTTGCTGAAATTGCCGAACTGTTCATTGGTCACAAAAACTGAAAAACTGTTGAATGTTTCAAGGGAATATAGCCTCAAACATCGTGTTAGTATATGCTGAACACAGATAAACTGCATTGGCGAAGAGGAACAGTGGGTGCAAATGGAAGCTCACTGACTGGACAGATCAGCATCCAACCGGACAGTTGCTAAATGCTACAGAAGTAGAGCCTGAAACTGACCGCAGATGTTAATCAGCACCTCTGCAACCCGGCCTCAAAAATGATATGTTACACGTTTCATAAAGCCAGGATTTGTGGCAGAGCTGCTGTTCAGATATCGTTCGTATCCAAGGTCGATGCATACGGCTGGACAGCCGTAACAAGTTATGGTTGAAGAAAGCCAACCAATGGCTTTAGTTTTTGTTGCCAGCATTTAAGGATGGTAGGGAATCTGTAATGGTATACTGTAGACAGGCATCTCATGGGAGTCATTAGGCATGCTAACTCTTCTTTTTGCTGTTTAAAGACTACGGAATGGGACTCCATTTCACTGGATTAGGAGCGCCATACAGTGCAAACACTAACCTTATGATGTTCCCATACTCCAAGGTAATGCACCCATACACATTGCTAAACAAATTAAAGGGTGGTTTCATCAACATTCAGATGCAGTAAAATGCCTTCCACAGCCTACCCAAACAACAGACCTAAATGCCATTGAACCTTTATGGGAAACTCTGGAGTTTAAATGTACTTCTGACAAAGCAGAATAAGTAAGACAGATGCATTGAGGGTCCTGATCAAGGGCCTAACCATGATATGAGCACTTTGTCTGTTGTGGGACTGAAACCAGCAACCTTCCAGTCACTGACACACACACATATCTGAGAGAATCACACACCACCCATAGAGTGCAGAGTGCTAGGTGATGTTCCTTCACTCCTCGATGACATTTCCTTTTGTTCTTGAAGAATGGTCCAAAATCAGACTATATACAGTATGCAGGACTATGACAGATTTTCAAGGAGGACTGAACGTGTTCTGAAGGCAAAGGGTGGTCCTGTTCATTATTAGATCCTTGACAGTGAGATATTTCCATTTCTGTTACGTGATCCATGCCATATATCAACACAAAATCTGCCTACATTTTTATGTTCTCATTCAAATTCAGTAATGCAATTTAAAAATTAAATTCTTCATTGAATGTGACAGCATGTGCCAAATATGTAAAATATGTGGCACTTGTAGAAAGGACAAATTTTGTAACTCAAATGAACTCTACAATTTTGCTTTTCTTTAAGTAAAACTTTAAATTTGATTGTTCTTATAATCCCTCAATTACAGCAGCACTTGACTTTTAACATTGCTCCCATAATGCTTGATTTAAGTACGTCACGATTCACAATTCTACTCTGAGTTGGAACTGCGTGCATCAATCCAGTATCCACCGCTTAACTGCACAATTGAAAGCATATGCAAAACAGGTGGGGCTAAAGTAATTAAAAAAAAAATCTCCATTTTTATGTTGTAAAAAGGGGACACGATGAATAATGTCTGAAATGCTTCACACTGTGTCGAGGATTTATTTCACAGTATTTTAGAATAGCATACAGTAAACAAGATTTCTGCAAAAGTTAATATATTTTGAAGGGTTGCATTTCATAAAAATAGTTGCGACTTCCAGGTTTTTGTTTTGTTAAAAAAAAAAAACAAACAAACAAACAAAAAAAAAACAAAAAAAACAAAAACACAGAATCTCATTCATAGAGATAGGGCTTTACCAGGTGAGCACACAGGGAACACTGCACAGAAACACTGATATGTGTAATGTCCATGTATATGCTGTTTTCCATAGGTCCACGTTTCTTTGCTTACTAGCATCTATAAAACGATGGCTGGAGGAACTTTGCACGTGGTCATCTCTGCCTCATGTGAGCACGTATCACGAGCGTCACGAGTAGTCGGGAACACACATTAAGAGTACGACGTGGTGTTCATGAAGCATGTCGAGGAGAGGTTGCGGAAAGCGCCCCAATTCACACTCGCCATCCTCTGCTGTCATACACTTCAGTGGCTGTGTTGACCCTCTTGTCCTTGGAGCTCTCAGTTCAGTACGCTTGGGTCACTCTGCGGACGTCTGTGGAACCAGTCTCAGATTTCCAGCCAATGTCGGGGTTTCGCCTTCTTAGTCTTGAAGGCTTCTGTAACTGAGGGCCAAAATCTGCATCATATAGTTCCAAAAAACCTGCCCCCAGAGCCAAATGTCACCCACAGCGACGTAAGACTGTGATTCGACCATCTACCTGGATCACCGATCAAAGAAATAATCACCAGCTATTTGGCACATAATGTAACGGAGTATGGGAATCACTTCAACTCTGTTGTTGTGTTGTGAGCACATGTTGAGGATGCTGGTATAGGAGAAGAGGCCTGTGCCTTTGGGATGTGTGGGTCTGTTACCAGACAAACACTCTGCTGAAACCCAAACCAATCACGCTGAAGCAAGCTGGATTCCAATCTCCTGAACACCTTGGGAAAGATAAGACATTTATCTATTGTTTACACTATAAAGGTACTCAACGTAAAACTCGCATATACATATACCTGCAATGTACAATTAGTATAAAAGGCAAAATGGTCAGATTAGAACACACACAATAGTTTATAATCTAAATTTCTAGCAGATTGTGTAGACTGAATTCCTTTGTTAATTTTGTTTCATAATTGGACCACCTGTCTTTTCACGGGAATTGTTATTCAACGTGCCTCAAATGTGCTGTCATTCATGTTAACGTACACAATTCAAGAGGTTTGGGTCTGATGACGATTTACTTACGGCATAAAAGTCCTTAGCTGCTGACCAGAAAGCCACAGCGGATGGCTGTGACAGTTAGCACGCAGGTCTCAGTCTGGTGTAAAGGAGGAGTCAGACGTACAGTCCAAAGGCAGCAGAACCAAGCTAGCTAACACACACTGCTCTGTGACTGCAGTATTAGAACAGCATTTCTATAATGTCATGAATAAATAAACTACAACAATCTCATGGCAACAGTCTGTTATTTTAACTTGAATTTGGTAACATACAGGATAACTTTTTTGCTACAAACCTGTTCATTATCTTAGACATATATTTATATATATTACTCAAACTGAACAGGCAAACATCAATATCAGGTCTGTAGAACTTCTTGCTGAACCATTCTTGACCAGGAGAGGGAGCTAAAGAGCTCACTCCTTTCCCAGTGTACAGCCCTGTCTTTACTCTTAAGAAGAGCAGAGAAGTCACAGCACAGGACTTGAACCTGTACCTCCATTCTGCCACTGCATTCTGGCAGCTGAGGAACAACTGATGTCTACTCTGTAGAGCGACTGCAAAACTCAGCAGCAACCATGCTAGACACTGCTAGTGGCATCAAAGACAATAAGGGTAAACTCTAGATTAAACAAACCATCTGGCAGAACAAAGACATTCAAACAGTTAAGATAATGCATTTGAGGAACCAGTAACAAACAAACGAACAAAAGTTTAACATACCAAATCTGAGCGCCCTGCGGGTCCCATACCAACACACTTGAGTGTTCTCCATGTCAGAATTCCTCCCCTTCTCCAGCAGCAGCGCCCCCTAGCTTAGCCCCTCCCACTGTAAAACTGAACTCCTCCCACATGCCAGCTCTGCTAACCTTCACATATCCATAGACTCATGTCTATACTACAGTCTCAAACCCCTGGCTAGCCCCCCGGTTTAAGGCACTCGGCCCTGCTCATGCATGTTGCACCTCCTTCTAAGGCCCTGCAGGTCATCGCCACCACAAAGTGGTCTGGGCTCTTTGGGACTACAAAGGACGCAATTTTTTTTTAATTTTTTTTTTTTTTTTTTTTAATCAAACACATTAAATAGTGGGCTGAAGCAAAATTCTGCTGTGACCCCTGCAGTTCTTTAAAATATCTCGACAGACCTTCAGTCAGCCAAAGATGAAACGGACAGATGGTGGTTATTCTGCAGGAATATTAAAATGACTATGTACATGTATGTATATTAATAGAATATATCTATACAGCTATATAATCATTTAAATCTATTAGCACTGACATGGTAGATCTCTATCTTTGTACAATTTTATTTAAGGCAGAGTTCCAACGATCATCATCCTTTGTTGTCCACAGTTACAACTTCCAATCTTTCACTTCAGTTAGTCATATGCTGATAAAAAAAAAAAAAAAAATCCTTTTAACATTCCTCTTCTTCAGTAAGCAAGCTCCTTCCCAGTTAATGTGGTAATCGATGCATGTTTCGAATCTGTTGAATTTTGTAAGAGAATTGGCTCCTGACAGGTCATTGAAGTAGCTGGTGGTATGGCCTGGGACCACTTGCCAAACAGCTCCGGAAGAGCAGTTGTATATGGGAGATTCAACACTGCCAAGTTGATTTTTTGTTTTCTTAGGATTAGATGCCTCCAGTTTTTAAGGTGATGGGTGTAATATCTTATTTTAAAACATGTTAAATTAAAAATGATTTTCATAAACAAATGAATTACTTTTTTTTTTTTTTTTTTGCATCTGATGGTGGCCAATGGTAAAACAGAAGATTGGCCTGGCTTGGCTTGGTAACAGTTGGCCTTCTTTCGTATGCAGCATTTTTTACGATATCCTGCACTCGTAGTGGAAGTCCTGGACCACTATGCTACTGCACACTTCAGAACATTCTTCTCCCTGCTCGAGTTCGGCTGCTGGGGCTCCTTGTGCTGCCACAGGTGAGAGGGGCAAGAGATAGGAGATAGAATGTCCTCCTAGTCAGTTTGCCCTAAGTGCTACCTGGGCAATTGCTCTGTATGCCTCCCCTCACAACGAAGTTTATATTCAAGAGTTCAGTGCCATTACCAGGCTGAGTATTCTTTTTTTTTTTTTTTAACCATTTTCCCAGAAGGTGGCGCTTGTTCCCCTCCATCTCTTCCCTAGACGATTCTTAAGCTTTCTTACAGTGGGCCTCCATGACCATCTCTTTTTTTTCCCCCAATTCAAATTGCTGGGTGTTCCCCTGCCATCTTGCACCAACGCAATGGCGAGTGGACCTGCCACTCATGGCCTTTCATCCCCTCCCATTCACACAGCTACTCCCACTGGGCTCGGCTGATCTGCCCCCCAACCCAGGCCGACCGTGTCGGAATAAGCCTGCTTTCCCGGGGCTGCGGGGGTGCCCCGGCCTGCTTGTGTACGTAGCCTCCCGTGTCACCTCCAGGGGGAGCAGCTGGTGGGAAATGGGTGGCGGAGCTAGATGAGATGAAGGCAATGGTATGGTCACAGTTTCAAGGGGCGGAGCTACTTCCGGCAGGGTTGGGGAGGCTGAAGACTGAGCATCCCCGGGGGTGGGGCTATCTATTGAGAGACAAGGCAAACTGTTAGTGACACCCTCACACAGTCACTGCGGGCCCAGTCACCTACGCAGCTTTGATCTGTAGGACAGTTCTGCAAGGAATGCGCTTCACGATTAACATAAAGCAGGTCAGCAGAGATCTTCATTGGTATCCACCAGTGCTAAAACCATTATCCTTCAGTTCAAAATTACTCACCACAAGCAGATGTCAGGAAAAAGCCAACTACAAATGCAAACCACTTTGATACACTTCAGGTATAAAGAAGGCAAAAGTAATACTGCATGTGATGAATTTTTCTCGAAGACTGAGCTATATTTCCGTGATTTTAGGAACCATGACATCGGACGTCTATTTATGGAACTGCTATAGTGAAATTGAGTTTGTTTCCATCTATAACCTCAAGATCAAGGAGCTGAAAGTCAGGCCAAGTACTCCCTAGGCTAATGTATCTCTTCAGACTGTTTGTCACGCCTTCCTGGCCCCTGTACACCAGAGACTTTTGGTACTGACTTTAAGTGAATTAAACTTTTCTAATGTATTCTCCGAAAGACAACATCTCTGACACAAACCCACATGAACACAAAAAAATAACTAGTCAAAAAAAGTATATATAATCACATTATATTAATAATACATATATATCCTCATGGTCAAAAATCCCAAGGTTTAGATGTCGTTACATGTAATCAAACAAAATGTGAAAAAGTGTCCTGAAAAGGTAAAGAGAAAGAGAGGGTGGGTGAAGGGTTAAAGGGATGGCTCAGCAGACCTAAGGTCAGAGCTGCATTCTGGAAAAGAGTCATGGCATCTTGGTAATTCTCAAGGACCAAGGGCACAGTGGGACCACGCTGTACCTTTACAGACATTACATACCCTCACAGTTACTCAGACATGTCAGTACATTTAGAGAAATTAGAACAGAGAGGTAAGAACACATGCAGAAGTTTACAAACCGTGTCTTTAGAGTGGCCCATTAAGAAGAAATAGGGGGACCCATGCTTGTCACCTTTCATGCAGATGGAGTGGTTGGAAGGTACCATTCCTAAAGGAAGGGGAGGAACAGCCTACACCAATCATTGCAGCTAAGCCACAGAGACTAAGACAGACAGTTACACCACTGTTAGTCAGGTAAAGAAGTTAGCGTTATCAACATAGCTTGCCAACAGGAAGAAACATTATGTTTACATGTTAATTAAACAGACAGGTTAGATAGCAAATCACATTAACTTTAAGTTATTAAAGTTTTTAAAGCCACTAGAGCAGAGTTCCAGCTTCAATATGCTTGGGTCAGTGGGTTACCCCAGAGAGGGACCTGAGCCCATCCCCTTGTGTTTCAGTCCTTGTGGGGCACCCACCATGATCAGGGACCTGCCCCGTGCCCCTCTTCAGCAGCAGTCGCACCCTGCGGCCGCCGGCCCTAATGAGCTCAATGGCACGGGCATGGGTCATGTCACGTGTGCTCTCCCCGTTGATCTCGATGATTTGGTCCCCAACCTACATGGGGACAGTAACCATGTGACAGACACCGAGCACCCAACCAAGCTTCTTGAACGGTGATAACAAGTACAGCAGCAAATCATATATATCTGAGATCATTCATCAAATCTGCCAATGCTGGAAGCCTGTCAGCTGACAAAAAAAAAAAAAAAAAAAAAAAACATTGAGATTTGTTTGCTCAAGGAATCCAAAAACACAAAACAGGACATAACAGCAAAAATCACAGCAACAGAAATAATACTTTTTTTCCAGACAGGTCAGATGAAGATGGTGTTATATAGAAATTAATATTGAGATTACAAATCAATATGTCTCTAGAAGCATCTAGATGTAGAGTTCAGAGAGTTACATAAACATGTATACACAGTACACATGACTGAATGCCAGTGCCTCCTTGCCAAAAGATAAACCATCTTTACTGACAGAATTTCGAAACAAAGCTATAAACCCATGCATTCCAGGGCAACTATATTAACGAGCAGTTAAGGACATCTACTACCCAACTGGCAACCGATGAAATTCAGCCACGGGAGACTGGAGTCTCGCCCTGAGTGCAGGTAGTAATGCCAGCTCACCCTCATCCTCCCGTTTCGGGTTGCGGCGCCATCCTCCGCCAGCCTCAGGACGAATAGGTCCATCTGGTACTCTCTCCCACCACGAATACTGAAGCCGAAGCCCTTGGCACTCTTCTCCAGCTCCACTGTGAAGTAATCAAAGGCCTGGAGAGACAGACACGTGGCAAACAAGCAGGACATCAGACGACCGCCAGAGCCAGCTTAAACGTGACAAACCGTGATAGAACTTTTTATCCTTACAACTCATTCAGGGATGACACTTGCAATGAGGACTAGAAATGGAGAGAAATGGCTACATTAAGAACCACAGATGCAAGGAGAGTAATATGTGTGAGGAGAATCTTAGCTGCTGAAAGGGGGCACTTCTTAGCTTTACAATAACCGGAGTCAACATAAGTAATGGAAACTGTATCTGAAATAAAAGACATGCTCAAAACCAAATAAAACTGACTTCCTTCATTAATTCATAGGATGTTTATGCTGAATAAGACTTCATATTTGTTGGTAAGCCTAAGATTAGAGAGTTCGTTTGTGTAGCTACTTATGGCTGTCTACAGTTTGTGAATAAAGGGTCAGCTGCCGTTATCTGTAACTTGGATTAGAAATTGTGCACTTACCTGCGGCTGTCTGTAGTCCGGAATGGGGAATTCTCGAGAATCGGGGGAGAGCTGTCGGTAATCTATGAGGGGCGGCTGTCGGTAATCCACTACAGGAGGGTGTCTGTAGTCTACCGGGGGTTGTCGGTAGTCCGTGAACAGGGGCTGCTGAATGTCCGGCTTGACATCCTGCCTCGCCTTCACCTCTGATCTGTAACTAACAACGAGTCAAATTAAAAAAAGGCCTTCACATGGCACACGCAATGCACACGCTGTTGTATCATCAGTCATTTTTGTACTTGTTGATCTCATATGGTGAGACTATCCAAATAGTTTCCTCATCACCGTGTGGTGCTCGATTATTCCTACATCGACCACTGGCACTGTGTTATTATAGCAGCACTCAGATTCCTTCTACCCCAAATCTATGTAGTCATATAAAGACTGTGTGGTTTCTCCTGCTGAATAGAGCATTTCACACTATAGGTTGGTGGCTCTGGCATTGCCATACCTGCTGTCATGGCTGTACATCTGAGACACGGGGGAGACTGGCTGGTTGGCTATCTGGCTGATTGGCTGGTTGACTAGCTGGCTGACCGGTTGGACCGGCTGGACGACCAGTTGGCTGACAGGTTGAACAACCGGTTGGCTGACGGGTTGAGCGATTGGCTGGTTGACAGGATGGATGACCGGCTGGCTGACAGGATGGACAACCGGTTGGCTGACGGGCTGGACCCCCATCTGGCTGACAGGGCTCTGCTGGAGAGCAGAGCTGGGCTGGGAAGCCATGGGGCTCTGCTTCTCGGAACCTGGCGCAGAGGGTGGGCTGCTCAGCTCTGTGATCGGCACATCAGCACACCATGGTCAGAGATGTACACCAAGAGCCAGATCTCTGACACCACGACTGCGCGTACAGGGGCTACTTGCCTTCCTGAGGGACCAGGCGTAGCGTGACACTCAGGCCCGCATCCTTGATGAGCTTCACAATGTCGGCGTGTGGCATGTCGATGATGGACTGCCCATTTACAGCTAGGATACGGTCACCCACTTTCAGTTTCCCACACCGGTCAGCGGGGCTGCCTTCTATGATGCGGCCAATCTTATGGGGCACGGCTAAAGGGGAAACGTACACACGTGCGCGTGCAAATCACACGCAGACATGCAAAGTTAAGAGCCAGTGATTTGGCAGTGACTGATCATTCATATCGCTTTAGCTGAGTCGTGAATTTATAAATATAAATATGAAGGCATCAAAAGCAGACCATTAAAAAGCTTAGAAAGGAAATGCACGAGTGCCAAGAGGTGCTACATTATCACTGGCACTGTGCTTCTCTGACCTGCCATTTTAGCTGCAAATGGGTTTTTTCCCCCCATCCAATTGTTGCTGCTGAAAATGTAGCTTACTGATGCAGTCCTGCTGCTGTGTAATGGAGGGCTCTCGCTTCTTCCTGTTTCCGTAATTCACTTTGGATGATCCTGGTGGCAGAGCATGGTGCACAGCAGGAAGTGTCAGCACTTACTGATGGTGGTGCTTGACTCCGGTCGGGTCAGCGAGCTGATGATGACAAAGCCGAAGCCTTCATTTTCCTTGCGCTGGATTACAACTTCGCTGCTCTGTGGACTGTGGGGTACCGATCCCTCTGGCGGTGAGGAGCTGGGCCCGGGAGGTGGAGCATTGCCACGGTTGCTTGGCAGTGTGCCGGAGTCACTCTTGGGTGAGCTGTGCTGTGTGGACATGGCCCTGGGACTCCCACCATTCTCCGGACAATGCTCACCTGAAGTCACAGGCAGATAAGTAAACAAAGAGGCAGAGCACTGGACGGAGGTTTGAACTCAATAAGAGCAACTCGTAATCCATAAAATTTCCACAAGTGCTTCTCCGGTGTAGGGTTGTTGTGAACCTAGAACATATGCAAGGAAGGGGAGGGCACCAGGCAGGGGACACCCTGAATGGAACGCCAGTCCATCACAATGAGCATTCCGGGGACACCAAATTCGGGTTTTGGATTGTGGGAGGAATCCAGCGCTGGCATCCGGTCAAGGGTGCACCCAACCTTGTGCCCTAAGCTGACTGGGATAGGCTCCAAACACCCCAGATGGATAGATGGATGGACATACGTATGGGAGGCGACCAGAATAGCAAGATGGGGAGAACATGGCACTTCCTCAAACCGAGCTGAAGATCATACTCATAACACCGAAGGTATGGACGCCACAGTGCTACCCAAAGAGCTGCTGTGCTCATTTTAACTAACCCAGTGTGTTAATGGTGCTGAATTATAATTCAGCTGTAAATTTGTATGGTATTGAATTACAATTATTTTTATAAATTTGCTTTTTATGTATTAAAACCTGAATTACCAGAGATGAAAAAAATATCTTAAATTATTAAATTGTCTTAAAATTATCAAAATTTGTAGAATTCAAAATTCCTAAACACAAAGAATACAAATTTCGATACATTCTGGAAAAAAAACTCCATAGTTTGGCTTGAAAACATTTGCATTTATTATTTTTCATTTCATAATTTGGTCGCTGCGATTTCAGGTATGGGTATCTTTCCAATTAAATTTACATTCCGTTTTATTATGTTCCACTGTTGGTGCACATCCATAGCTGCTCTCTTGGGTAGAATAAGGACACTAAGTCCTGCACAAAGATATGCAAGAATGCATAAGCGTGTCTTGGACCAACTGCAGGGGAATCTGCGGGAATCAGTGGTACACTTTAGGGATGAATGTTGTTAAAGGGGACAGGGTCAATTTCAAGACACCTCAAAAAAAAAAAAAAAAAAAAAAAAATGGCCAAGCAGTCTGAAGCAGTGGATTTGGACAGAATTTAATGGAGTCATGTCAGATTAGACTACAAAAGATGAAAAACGATATTAAGGAATCAAAACGAGTCTTCACTTGGGATTCACAAAAGCGGGACGATTTCTGTGGGGGTGGGGTGCGTATAGGTGAAAGATGAGTGTAGAGTAACACGTGATTCTAACGTGTCAAAGGCGCTGGTACACCGGCGCTTCACTCACTGGCGCCAGGGACCCTTCGCCGCACGGTCAGGCGGACCTCCCCGTTGCGAGCGGCGGCATGCATGAGGTCGATGACGTGTCTGTGTGCTCGGCCAGCCACCGTTACGCCATCCACAGCCACCAGTTCGTCCCCTGGCCTTAAACGTCCATCCCGTTCGGCAGGGCTCTGCTCAATGACTGCTCCTATCAGGATCTGGGTGTCGCAATGACAAAGGTGAAATGTCAAGGTAAAGGCGTCTGCCACAGCGGTGTTTCTCAACCGTACATACTCTGTACTGGTCTGCAGATCTATACTCAGCAAAGCCCTTAAATAGATGGGCCTCCAGTTTGAAAAGGTTGAGAACCGTTGTCATATATGACAAAACTGAGATGGAGTATCTGAGGAAAACTGTGTACCTAACATGCCGTTTATACAGTGCGTTAATAAAAATGTCTGTTCTGTGTTAAAAAAAATCAGGGGAATTAGCATTATTGTTTCTCTACAATTTCCTACAATGATTTCTGCATAAGTATATTTTGTTATGGCAGCCAGCGTATCTTGTTTTCTGTTCACACTGTGCGAGTAAACAGGGCTTTAATTTATAGTGTGAGTCTGGCACCAGTTTGCAGTATAATCCTGCAGAGTACCATTAATGAGGACCCACTCTCTTACACCCAGGAGTAGTGTCACACTCACAGGCTGGACTGCCTCGTCGCCTCCCAGGATCCGAAATCCAAAGCCGTTAGCCTCTCTGTGCAGGTGAATTTCCAGCTCCTGGTAATCAGGCCCTAGGGCAAGTTGACACCACAAAAGCAGCAGGCTTGAGTCGCTCTGTTGTTATGATAGCGATCAGCACTGTGCGAGACTGCCTGAGCAGTTACCGTACAGCCAGAGCTTTGTGAATCTCCACGCCACACTATTGACTAACTATGGTGATGACTTACGACCAGGCCATAGAAGGTCTGAATCTCTGAAAGTCGCACATGCTGTTGTGAAGAAGGGACGCTCTATAAATGACAGCAATAAACAATAATAAAAGTCAACACTATGCCTTTATGTACCAAGAGGAGGTCCACCACGATCTAGGGAATTCATGGATTTGCAAAAACACAGAGTACAGAAAAACATTAGATCATATACCTCTTAGTTTTAGATATCAGAGGTGCTGAAAAAGCACGTTTCATCCTATCTTCTGCAAAATCTGTTCACTCCTCACTAATATCAAAGTGGAAACTTGTTTCAAATGTAGGTGTTAACTCCAAAACAGTGTCTGTATTACCCTTCCCTTAATAAATAGCTTCAGACAAAAAAAAAATAAAGTCTGTCTGGCAAAAATGCTAATAGGACATATTTAATGGTTCTGCCAGAAATTTAAAAATTACGATTTGTCAGTAGCAAGAAGAATGTGAACACATAATTTTAGTTCACTGATGCTGATCAGAACTAGGCCCCCATAATAGACATCCCCACACCGACGTTCATGGTTAGATTGATGATCTTCAGTCACACTAAATCTATCTGTCTTGCATTATGGCTGCTAATTACACCTACATGTAGGCATAATGGATAGCAGATCCCGTCATAGATGGATATAAATTGCAGCTGGACTCACAGAAAGCATCACTGATAGTAGACTCATTAAGATCTGGTATTATGTAACAGCTGTTAACAGCATGATGAACGAGACGTAAGCCGTTATAGACAGCATGATGTACATCTGACAGTAACACCTGTAGACACTGTGATGTACGCTGCCAGTCAAACGTTTTTCCACACACTAAGATTTTCTACATTGTGAATGCTACTCACATAATTTTTACAAAAAATTCTAGACACTCAAGATTCATTGCCAAAACATAAGCGTCCCCCAGATACCTTTATTAGGAAGAAAAATGGTCATATCTCCGGTTCATCAAAGTAGCCTCCTCTAGCAGCTACAACAGCAAAGCAAATTCGAGGCGTTCTTTCAAGGGACATTAAATATGGCTCTGTGAGTTCATTCCAACACTCCTGGGGCATGGTTTGTGGTTATTACGGGTTATTACGGTTTATTATTTTTATTATGCTATAGTATTCATAAATCTCCTTTTGGCTAGAGTTGAACTTTGCGGTTTGCAAAGACAAATTACAAGATTTAGACATAAACTATTGAGTGCCTAGATTTTTTTGTGAAAATTATGCGAGTAACATTAAAAATGTAGAGAATCTTAGAGTGTGCAAAAACTTTTGACTGGTAGTGTATAATAATGAACTTTAATAGCATGATAATCTCTTACAAATAGCTGATAGACAATGGACACCCCTACTCATGTGGATCGCTCAAGGCATATCGCTTACTTCCACTCTCGTAGATAGCCCGCGATTTTTCATAGAGGTCATAGGGGTCAGGCATGCCCAAATCCATACTGTCAGCAGAGTCAGGTACAGATCCACCCTGAGGAGGGTGTGCAGGCCGGGCGGCGCTCTGCAGGAGGCCAGGAGCCGACAGGCTGGTTTGGGGGCTCCCTTGGAGGTCCCACTGTGACAGTACCTACAAACACAAGAAACATCTCAGCCGCAGGACACTACAACTCATTCATGACCCCATCCCTAGTCACGCAAGGCACCGCTTCATAATTCAGGAGCCCACCAATCTAAACGGGGACCAGCCGAGGGACCTGCGCGACCTCTGCCCACTCTCATGACACCTGGGCTGATTTTACTTGCAACTGTAGGATCACACGATCATAGTGCTTGTCTTGCAATAATTCAAGTCATGTCACTTTTCACCACTTTCACGTGTGCAGTGCATAACTACATGTACATCTGCAATCTCATCAGGTGCCCCTGGCAGGGGAGATATCATGATCAGCAAGGTAGTCCACCCATTGTTTCCCCCGAATTTCCCTTCAGAGATTAATAATGTATGCATGCATGCATCTATCAGTCTATGTAGAATAGATAAATGATTTTGCTCTTTAAAACTAGAATCAAACACCAAAATGAAGACATTTTCAAGCGTCTGCCAACACTGCCTACAACTGCTCCTTGGATGGTGTTCAGATCTGTTCTGTCTATCTGTCTGCAGCACTACTGTCTGGGCCTTTGGAAGTTCTCTGGCATTGTCTAGCTGTGTCTCGTGGAACCTGGCAGAAGACCGGCTTTGAGCAACTCTCCTACTAAATGAATCAGAGGAGCAGCATTCCAGTTCGACGTTCTTCGTCGCAGACTGTGGATGTGCAAGAGCTGGGCGAAGGAAAGAACTGAGAGCCAAGCCGGCACCAGCAAGACGTGTCAAACATTACAGGAGGTTAGACTAGCTGTACAAGATGTCCCACACTCACACATATACACAGCAGTACAAATTTTCATATAGTGAGTGGGATTAGTCTAATTCTAATGCTGGTTTAGCCCAGGTGATGAGTCCTAGTAAGCCCAAGTGCCAACCATGGTCTAGGTACAGATGTAGGTATCATGCTGTCAATTATGATCACAACAGACTTGACCTGTTTAGGCGTTTTCCAGGGTGAACAGTGACCTGGAAAAGAAAGAGAATAACGTGAGAAAAACACTATTCTAAAGAAAATGTGTCAATCAGACCAAGACAGATGTTACCTTAGTGTAAACGGCTTTCTACAAGATCCCAAGCTCAGTTAGACATTAACAAACGACAGGAACAAAGGAGAACACTGGTGAAAACTACAGCGTGCAAGGGAACCAAGCCAGAAGATGTGGGAGTAGGATAACTGGAACAGACCGCACAAGACACAGTTTTCAAAGAACTAAGGTGAAGAGCAGCTGAGTGCAGCAGGAGGAAAGATAAATTCACACACCTCTAACCTTGTGTTGATTCCTGTCATACAGGAATGACCTTTCACCAAACTGGTCTAGAT
This sequence comes from Gymnarchus niloticus, assembly GCA_009936485.2. NCBI lineage: Eukaryota > Metazoa > Chordata > Actinopteri > Osteoglossiformes > Gymnarchidae > Gymnarchus > Gymnarchus niloticus. The sequence continues at coordinate 20,834,322 of JAACJT020000001.1, forward strand.
TCAGTTACAGCAAAAACAAAAAACTGCACGTGAGAGATTACATTTCCCAGAAAACGCATAGCTTGGATTTGCATGTTCATGAATTATCTGCTTGTATTTATTTCCATCAAACTTGCATCACAACAATGCAAGCTGCAATTTTGTTTTTCAAGAAGTCTGTCACAGAAATTGAAATCCCGGAGAGGAGCTGATCTGGCCCACAAGAACATCGTGGCACACTGGCAATTAGCAGAAGTATGTTTATAGTTAGACACAAATTCCTCAAACAGATGTAAACCAATGGGACGTAGGGAAAAATCCATGAGGATGGAAACAAGTCATTTCTCATCACCGTCACAATTAATCTCCATCCCGAAGCAGCCTTTTCTTCTATTATTGATGCCCGGATGGCCCTGATCAGGCCAAAGAACAGTTTAGAGATAAACAGGACCAGCTGTGCAGACTGCAGAGAGAGGACTTGAGACAGAATGAGTTAAAGACCTTATTTATAGAAAGAGGTCATGTTTTCAGGTTTTTGCTGGCTCTTTCTCAGTTTGTGGTGCAGCGGTTATGAACTACTTTTCAGTGTTTTTTTTATATGGACTGCGAATCCCTCTGGCTGCACAACTTGTAAAAATAGGTAATTGCTAACAGTTTTGCTGCATTTTTGTACTCCTGTACAGGCTGCAGTGAAACTGGTTTAGTGCTTCACTTACAATGTCAACAATGAGTAAATGAGTCTGCAAATATAGAAACAAAGCAGTCACTGTGGAAGATGCATTATCACTGTGTGATTTGTCCTAAAGGAATGACACCTGCAAATTCATACAGTTGTCAGAACCGGTCTATGTAGTAATCAGGTGAGCAAAGTTGGAATATACTGTTTGAGTTTCCCAGACAACCTGCTTTTAGTTTAAAAAAGACAACTCTTCAATAATATCATATATTTGTGGGATACATTTCTCTCCAGAGAGAGTTAAAAGTTAGATCAGTGATGAACAGGCATACAGCAACACCAAAAGCTGTTAATTACGAAGTACAGCACATACTTGCTACCTAAAAGAAAAACTACTCTATGACATGCAAACAGATAACTCTGGATAAAACAAGTACGACTATTTAATTTCCACACACTTATAGAAGTGAAAATATGGACAGTATTTGCAGTTATGCTGTTGTGAACAGTGAAGTCCCATTCTCAAGTGCTGGCTTTCATTAACTCTCATTCACCGTCAGTAGCAGTTCTAGACCATTTCAAATGTGGAGGGGGTAGGCTGGGGTCAGGTGTTCTTTTTGACTGGAGACTTGTGTGGCTAGCCATCAAATTACAAGTTAATCAAACAAACTCTCATCAAGGGGGTCTATGGGGGGGTCAGGAATCCAGGACTATTGAAAGGTGGGCACCCCTTAGAACCGTCTCTGTTGGAAGTCATGAATCACCTCTCTTTCCCCCCTTCTTCTCCGAGCCTAAGACAGCTCTTTAAAATCCTGCATAACTAGAAGAACAGGGAGCCCATTGTAGTTCAGATCAACCAACCTAACCGTTAATGACGACAAGCACAGAGATCAATGAGGACACCGAACTAGTGGAACTGGTGAGACTGGTGAAACTCAGCAATACAGCGCCCTTTCGAGTGAGAAGAGTTTAAAGGAATAGACAGGCTTTTATTTTAAATATTCTTTAGGGGTGCCAGTAAATTTGAAACCTGTTTTTAAAAAAAAAAAAAAAAAAAAACACAACAACAACATATCATTTAAATGTGCTAGTGTGTCGCTCTGAGGGTTAGGTGTCTGTGAACATGACTGGAATGTCACCAAACCTCACAACTGCCCAAAATGCCCATATCACCACAGGACCCCTAACCCCAAGACATCTCCAAGGGGCCATTTAAATACAGAACTCTGCACTCTAGCTTCGTTCTCACCTGTGCAAGTCTCATGCAGAGCAAGATGAAGGGATACTTTTTTTAAAAAAAAAAAAAAAAAAAAAAAAAAAACACATTGCAATTTACTTGTGAAACATGCTAAACAGAGATTTCATAAAAGTGTATTGTGTTTGAAAAATTGCATTAAGAGAATAAAGCTTCTCTAAACACTTGAGCAGAGCACTTGAATCATTATGTGTATTGTTTATTTTATACAATCATTTCCATGAAGGGTGCCAATAATTCTTGCGTGGACTGATAGTGGCAGGCTGTAATTATTCACAGAGCCATATGCTAAATTCATAACCATTTAGTTTGCCTCCCACTAGTAAATCACAGTAAACAGAAAATTGCACCAGAACAAACTGGAGCAAACACTCCTTTATGATTTATTACGACTTATTAAGCAACATTCAATCTATAGTGTGACAAAGTTCCAGTTTGTAGCCAAACAAAGAAATGTTTCTGTTTTATTAATCTGTGCTAATTACATAACTTGGGTATTGTATTATACAGTGTTTGGTGCAGCTGGGGTTCTGGGCATTGATTTAATGTCCTCCTTCGTTGAAAATGACTTTATTCTGGTCAGCAAATTTTCTTCATGGGTTGCACAGTAGCTCAGTGGGTAGTGCTATTGCCTCACTCCTAGCCTGGGTTCTAGACTCGTTTAATAGGGGTTCTATGCAGTTCTATGGAATGAGCTTATCTTTTCTTGGTAAGGTTATAAACTAATGTCATAGCCTACTTGGGGGTGGGGGGTGGGGGCAAGCAGAGAGAAAATGCGAGAGGGAAATGCCCACGCCAGCCATCCCTTAGGGATTCTCCTCGCTCTCTTGGTATTACATAGTTTTCCACTAAATTTCCATTACTAAATTGCCTATTTTTGGCTGTATGTGCCATGTGATGGACTGGCCAGTGCGGTCTGGGTTCGGGTCCAGGATTTCGCTTACCTTGTACGTGGTTGGGAAATGTTTAGATGAGTATTGTCCTCATTTTTAAGACACACACTTAAATCATATTTTACTATTAAAATCATGGAAAGTTCACACAGAATAGATACAAGATGTACGAATACTAGCAATTCAAGTACCTAACATTTTCAAATGATCAAAAAACAATGACAGTTTCACACCAAAACAGGTGTAAAAAATCAAAAGAAGACTACGTTTTTGAAAGAGAGGAGAAGAAAGTGCTTAAGCGTTACACCTTACCTTCCATAAGTAGGACAGCCAGCGGTCACACAGCAGTTAATGTGCTGTGTATGGGTCCACAATGATCAAGGTTCTAGCAGTATACTTGTTGTATAATAATACACTTTTGGGCAGATAATTAGGGATTTAGGTTAAAAATCTGGATAAAATGTTTTTTAAGGTATTTGAGGGTTTAAATAATTTCTGTCCAAAATAACAACAGTGCTTTGAAGACATGAGGGGTGAACTACAAACTCAGTGAAGCCAGGTTAACTATCCCTGACTGCTGCAATTAGGTGTGATCTACGATTCGTAGTTCCCAGAACTCAGATTTAAGCAGCAAGAAACCTCACTAAGTCAGTAAACTCGCATCATTGTAGACCGCAACGATTATACTGCTAAAATATCTGGGAAAGGGATGGGGATTTTAAACAACTCTGATTCATGATGTCTATCATACAAAAAGCGTTGTCAAGGAAACGTGGTGTCATCATCCATCCAACTGCATACTTCAGTCAGGATCATGGGGGCCTAGAGTCTATCCCAGGCAGCAAAGAGCACAAGTAGAGGATACCTTCTGGATGGGACGTCAGGGGATCGCAGGGCACATACATACTTACATACATTCACACACACGTCATGCACTACTGCTAATTTAATCACACCAATTAGCTGAGCTGCAGGTTTCCAGCTTGCGGGAGGAAACCAAAGTACTTGAAGAAAACTTGTGTGACATTGAGAGTACATTGTGCTCAACTTCACACACACACACACACACACACACATACACACACACACACACACACACACAGTTGTGCGCCTTTATAAATTTCTGGAGATATTTTTATTCATTTCTATTGGTCTAACTCTAATCATAACTATGACAACCCTTAAACCTTACCTAGTCCTAACTCCTAGTCTTGTGTTAGGCAGTAGTGTGACCCACTGAGCCACCATGTTGTCTGGCGATTACGTATCCTTCCATTTAAAGGCCATGCTGTTGCTGAGGTGGACCAGCAGATGGCGACACGTGTACTTCACATACACAGGCAAATTGAGTTGCCAGAAGGCTTGTGCCAGGTAACCAAGGCGGCACCTGTGAAAGCAGCCTTCACAGCCGCGTGTGTGGAAGCCGTCACTGAACGACAAGACTCTGCAGCTAGTAATCCTCACTCACCGGAAGGTTCAGCTGGCGGGTTGCTTATTTGACACTATTATCCATTTATTTGGCCGCACTTCAATTTCCCTCCGAAGTCTGAAGACATTAAAATCACGTCTTGAAATTGCACTCAGTGTGAGACTGTGTGGTAATGTGATTGCGTGTGTCGGTCTGTTCTGTGATGGACAAACATCCAGTAAAGCTGGTTTCCTGCCTCGATCCCTGGGTGTCTGGGGATAGCGCCCAGGCTTATTATGACCCTGCACTAGATATGGTTATGAGCAATGGACGTACACAATTTCCCTGGAACATATTGTGATGTTGCAGCATAGAGCAGGTATGGCATTTTAAAGAAACGCGAGATTAAACACACACTATATTCACAAATTCAGGTGAAAGGCAAATTAATCTACCGGCATTGTGCAGACAGCACAAACTGGCCGTCCACTTAAAATTCTAACAATTCTGCCAGTGACACAGTGGATTCATATAAAGGCTTCATAAACCTGACTGTGCAACAACCACACAGGAATCAGGACTGAAAGCCTTCACTGCATCAGATTCTCCGACCATGAGGTCCTGCTGTCGCTCCATCTCCAGACAGCCAATCAGCAGTTAAGATGGTGTCTTTTGCCCCGGTTTCCTGGGCTCTGCTGGGGAATAAGGCAATGTAGCCTGTTTCCATGTAAAGTGACCCAGTATGAACCAGCTGCTTATACAGGGCAAGAGAAATGATGCAATTCCAAACATAACTGGAGCCTTCAAACCAGTTACGTGTTCATCCACCAAACTTCATGCAAATGATGTCTTACTGGGCTTACTATTGTATTCACACACACACACACGCTTTTTTTTTTTTTTTTTAAATGTAATAATGTCTCATGTTAATTCAATTCAACACCCAACAAAGCTTAAGAACATAAGCTTTTGCAAATTATTGCAAAAAATCTTCAAAACACATTTTAGGAAGATCAGGAATGTTACTGTTCTTTTATCTTTTTGGGGAAACTGACTTAACATTTACAACCACAAAGAACGAAAGATTTTGTTAACACACAAAAACAAGTGCTTTTCTGGACCACGCGATACGTGTCACAGAGGTAGCAAGTCCCTCACCTAGTGTCACAACGAAGGGATGGTAAAATTAGTGTCGCGTATCTGCTGTCTCACCTGCTCCACCCCTCTGGATGACGATGGTGGCCTCAGCTCCCACGGCACACTCTTTTAGCAGATCCACCACCTGGGTGTGGTTAAGGCCCTGCACACTCTGCTGGTTAATCTCAAGGAGGAGGTCCCCCTCCATCAGCCCTGGGCAGCCCTGGGGCTCCAGAACCCGCTCCACACGTTGGCCTGCGCTGCTGTCCACCAGGGTGAACCCGAAACCCCCTTCTCCCTTCACCATGGAGACCGTCAGAAGCTCCGCCTGGGCCACCCCCGAAGATGCCATAGATACACTGTCACCGTGTGGGCCGGATGCTTCGCCAAGCTGGGGCAGAGGGTGGTCGCCATGTCCGTGCATGATACGGGCAGTCCGAGAGAAGTACTCCATGTAGCTGTCGTAGTTACTTCTGCCATTGACCATCAACCCCATTGGAGGCATGACACTCCCAGCAGGCTCTTCCGGGTCATAGGGCAGGGGATATCCACGGCAGAGCACCAGACTCACACTCTGACCGATCGGCACTGACTGGAAGAGTTTGACAACGTCGGCATGGGTGGTCCCCAGGACACAGACGTCGTTGATGTAGACGATTACGTCACCTAGGGAAGAAACATGGAAGTGTTTACCTCAGCTTTCCTCATGTGTGAATTTTGAGTGTTTGGCTTGGCTAGATGTTAAGTATACATATGCTCTCTGAAGTACTCCACCAAAGATACAGTACCAGTCAATACACACACCGGTGGTTGGAGCTTTTTACACCTTACAAAGGCATTTACAGTAATACTGAGAACCGCAATCGCAGTTATTACAGACACCTAAGAATCTTAATTCCTGAGGGCCGTGTAGAGAACGATGAAAGGATTTAGCATGGACTAGCAGATCATCAAGGAGATATTCAGCCAAAGTGAAGCCTGTGAAAAGGTCACCTCGGACCGTTATCTACCTCTCTTGAGCAGATTCCTTTCATACTCTACCAGAATTTGTAATGGAACTGTTGCTGAGTGGCTCTAGTCAAGGAAATATGGAGGGTCAGACTTCTTGCATGTGGCAACATTTGAAGAGCTTTAGGGTTTGAATGCAACTCTGCCACAATTCAGAATCAAAGAAGCTGAACTCTTGTCAGAAAACATAGCAGACATCTGCTTTATTCTTAAGCTTCAAAACATGTGGCTTGAATAGCAGCCCAGTTTTCTCAGAATCAGCTGCAAAAATCACAGAGAATACACAACCTTTTACTCCCCCCCCCCAAGGAAGAAAACCACATGCACAAGCACCCACTATCTCTAAAAGACCCGGTAAAGATGCATTATTGTGGTTTACAATGTTTCCATTCAGATTGCTCCAACGTCCTTCATGGCCTTGGTGCCAAGGTTACTCGAGTCTAACAGCATCTGGTATATGTAAACACCAACATTACAGAACAATGGGCTGAAGGATGATGATACGTCCTCGAAGATCTTCAGACTGTCAAATCTGTTCAAATGAAACCCTGGCCAGGCCAACTCCTCTCTGACTCAGAAGCTCACTCTATCTTAGGATATCTCAGCAGCAGATCTCGAATTTTGTAGTTAAGGGCTCTGCACGGCTGTCTCTCCAAGACTGACATGCTGTAAGTGCTTCTGTAGACGCAAGAAGGAATTATAAATAATGGCTTGACGTAAACTGCTAGAGGCAACGAGCGCTGCAGATTGGCAGCGTGCTCGGCCTTGTTCACCGTGCAATTTAAATAATCAGCATCCAATTTCCCATTTTACACTCGTCCCCTTGGTGTGATGTGGGCTCCCAGGTCTGCTCGAGTGGGAGATCCAGTCGCGGGGGAGCAAGGCGCAGCAGGAGGTCAGGGCAGAAGACCCAGAGACTTTCCACCAATAAGACGACAGGAGAAAATGCAAAGGGTGGGCGGCAGACTGCGTGGACATGATCCTAAAAAGCCTCAACAGATATGGACTGAGCAAAGGGAGGAGAAGTCATGACAACCAAACAGACTTCACAATGCACTACACCAATCAGTTTTAAGAACCGCTACATATGACAGGCTGTAAAGAACGCTTGTCGTGGTAAGGGTATAGATCATTTGAAATCTAATTGCTTATCCTGGCTGGGGTCATGAGGGAGCCTGCAGCCTATCCCAGGCAGCACAGAGCACAAGGTTGGGGTACACACCATGGATGGGAAGTACATCATTTCTAATGTTAACAAATTGACCTTTGTGTTGATTTAACGGCAGCAGGAACACAGCCAGGTGACACAATGGCTCAGCGGGTAGCACTGTCATCTCACACCTCCAAGGCTGGGGTTTCAGCTCCTGCACCTGCTCCGTGTATGTGGAGCTTGTATGTTCTCTTTGTATTGTGATGGTTTCTTCCAAGTATTCTGATTTCCTACTGCAGTCCAAAGACTGAAGGATCTAAATTGTCTGTGTGTGTGTGCCCTACAATAGACCAGCATCCTGTTCTGAGTGTTTAAGTTATATATGATTGACAGAGACCCTACTGAGTCTTGAATTATTCAGTCTAGATTTAAACACCAGTATCTAGGCACAGACATGGCAATAACAAATAATTTTCTTGCATGGAGAATGCGATCGCATTACCTGTGTCCATCTAACACAGGGTTAATCATGCCTGAGTTAGCATTACCTATGACCATCCAGCACAGTGTTACCTGTGTCCATCTAACGCAGGGTTAATCATGCCTGAGTTAGCATTACCTATGACCATCCAGCACAGTGTTACCTGTGTCCATCTAACGCAGGGTTAATCATGCCTGAGTTAGCATTACCTATGACCATCCAGCACAGTGTTACCTGTGTCCATCTAACCCAAGGT
>JAACJT020000001.1:20842664-20871126 GCA_009936485.2 Gymnarchus niloticus
GGTTAATCATGCCTGAGTTAGCATTACCTATGACCATCCAGCACAGTGTTACCTGTGTCCATCTAACCCAAGGTTAATCATGCCTGAGTTAGCATTACCTATGACCATCCAGCACAGTGTTATCTGTGTCCATCTAACGCAGGGTTAATCATGCCTGAGTTGGCATTACATACCTATGACCATCCCGCACAGTGTTACCTGTGTCCATCTAACGCAGGGTTAATCATGCCTGAGTTAGCATTACGTACCCATGACCATCCAGCACAGTGTTACCTGTGTCCATCTAACCCAGGGTTAATCATGCCTGAGTTAGCATTACCTATGACCATCCAGCACAGTGTTACCTGTGTCCATCTAACCCAAGGTTAATCATGCCTGAGTTAGCATTACCTATGACCATCCAGCACAGTGTTACCTGTGTCCATCTTCCCATCCTGTGCAGCAGGCCCTTCTGGGATGACACTCTTCACCTGTAGAAACTCGTCAGGCTCGTCTCCCCCGATGATAGTGAAGCCGAAGCCCATGTTGCTCTTAGACAGGGTGGTGGACAAGAAAGTGCCCTTCAGTTGGGTGGGGTCTCGTGTGAATGGGGGCTTCTCTGGGGCGACAAGAGAGATAGGTTAGGAAGACAGGTAATCCCGAGGAAGGAACTGGTGCCATCTTAGGCAGTGAAATAACAACACTGTAAATAGGCATGAAGATCAGCCGGTCATGCTTCACGGATGATAGCTGAACAGGCATGGGCAGATGGAAATGCTGTGGAACAGGGGATGTGGAAAGTGGGCCTGTATAGGTAATCACCCATTCAATACACTTCACTGGTAAAGATTTCCTTTTGCAGGTGATGTGCTTAAAGATAACTAGCGAGCCTTCTTACTGTACCCTAGCAGCTAAAACCATTGTGCGATAGCTGATTAACTAGCTAACTAAAGAGCACACCGGGTACTGCCACAATAACAGAATATGTTACCTCCCCTACGCTAGTGGTTGTAGCGCACGCTTTGTTGGCATGGAGACGGACCCCCTAAGTATAGTGTATGAATGGGTGCATGGTGGCACACCTCTTAAAGGGGCAGGAAGAGGCAGTGAAGTCAGCCCTTGGCTGTGGATCTGCTGCTGCTGGAGTCGTTGCTTGGCCTCCAAAACGGGGTTTTCGAACTGCGTCCGACGGTTTATGTGACTGCGAAAAGGAAAGACATTTCCTGACAAAATTTCTGGGCGATTAAGCATAAATCAGGCACCAGCAGCAGTTTACTGCAGACCCGTCGTCATGTCAGCCACTAGGAGTATAAAGAAAGCACTGCACATCACGGCTGACTGACAGGGACATCGAGGAGGGCAAGTACAGAAGCGTATTCTGACAGGTGTAGAGATGCCGTAAAGGAACGCGAAGAAGCACAATACTTACTCAACGTAGTAACTGCCGTAAATAGGGTCATCAATTTTTTCCCAGCCATAAGGGAGCTCTGCAAAAAACAAAAATGTATTAGAGTTCTAGAGAGAGAGAAAAATCAATTTTTAAAAAGAATCCTTTTTTTTTTTTTTTTTTATAAGTGAGTGCAATCATTACCACTTTTACTGCATCATCATTAAAGGCAGAGCCCATTACAGTTAAGGGTTCTTGATTAATGACAATGCTGCTAGCATTTGCATGCAATCCTCTGTGTGTCTTTAGCATAATCAAATAATTAATAGCAGAACTGTAGTGGTATGACAGTACAAAGGCTATGGAAACAGACCCCAACACATCTTCTAATAATCTGGAACTGGCGTCAACCTCCACATAAGCAGACTCTGGCAGTTCCAGAGCAAGAACGTAAACGGAGAAGTGAAGCTGCTCCCGATGCACTCAAGGCAACCCATGTGAAGCATGCCATCTGTCAGTTAAGCTCAAAACAAGGGGTAAAGGCAGAACATGTACAAGCCAAACCTGAATCAGAGAGACTCAACTGATAACGCTGCATTCGAGAGGAGCTGAAAGCAATCACAAGGTGTTATCTGTCTATTCAAATTAGTGATGTTTGTAATCGTCTTGCTCACGTATAACACAATACTGGATTCATCAACCCGTCTACCACTCCGGAGCCTCAAACAATCACTAGGTGTTAGAAAAAGTGCGTAACCAATCACCGGATGACACCCAAGTAAACTGCTATCTGAAGCCGTTATTGACAGAATCTCTGTAACATGCGTCTGCCCTTGTGGGGGGAGGAGCGTTTGTTATCACACGACTTCTACGTAACTGCCTTATCCAACGTACAGCTGATACCACTCTGCAATCCATGTTTTTCCACACACACACACACACACGCACGCACGCACGCACGCACGCACGCCCATGTTAAATAAAAACAGAGGACTGAGGAAAATATCTGTTAGCATGATATATTTGGTTAGGGTGTAGCACAGCATATTAGGTATCTGTGCCCATGTCTGGAAGGTTGTGGGTTCAAATTCCCCGGCCAGTAAAGTCACCATATTACCGGTGGACCCTTGAGAAGAGGATGGTCAATGTGTTCCATACGGACGAGACTATAACCCAAACTGCTCCCAGCACGCTGGACACTTCCGGACCCTGTGCTTTGACCCCAAAATTTGCTCTCACGTGGATATTTACGTGTGTCCGTACCTCACATGAAGAGCAAGACGGGATTTATGAAAACTACCCTGGGCCCCCTAGGGAAGTACTGCTATTCTGATCTCCGTTTGATTACGCAATGGATTCAGCATATAACTGAATCTCATCGGACCGCACGGATGAAATTCTTATTGAACTATTTAATTCCAGTTTTGCGTACAATTTAAACAAACACTCATTCAGTAATAATAACTGCAGAGAAGAGACTGTTTCCAAGGGCCATTTGTAACTCCTCAGTACATATGAAAACAGAAAGGCATGTTTACCAGTGTGATTAACATGATATAAATTCTCTTTTTCGCAGTTAGTAAATTAACACCAACAGACCTAATAAAAATGTAACAGGAAACCTTTAAAATTATACATTACAATTTTTAATTATGACACGGAAAATTGTCACTTTAGCAGTGCATTAAACTGAAGTGACATTATATACATTTTGAAGCCCAACTGTAATTTGGTGTTGTTCTTTCGTACAAGCATTGTTCACCCAAGACAGCACTATAAGCATTATTCATAATCCATAAGCATTATTACATGTGAAACACAAGATTTTGCATAACCAGACATATAATGCAAACATGCACGTTGTCTCACTCACTTTAGCTTGAGAAAAAGGAATCCCACAGCACTGCGATGAATGCCAACAACTGACTCACACATCATCAAAAACTACATTGAACGAGGCAGCAAATACGGCAGCTCCATGTCTCAAAGGCCAAAATTCATTTTATTTTTGTTGCTATTGTCAAAAGACAAAAATTTCACACCGTCCCTTCCCTGGTTTGAAACCTTTACCTGAGGCAAGGATTCTAGGTTGGACATTCCTCCTTCTGATTTAAATTTCACACTTTCTTTTTGGTTCCCCGTGATCAAACGGTAACGGCCGATCTCGAACACTTCGTGTTCCACGAAATCTCAGCCTTACATCCTTACTGGTATTCTCCACGCTCAGCGAGAAAGCCAATCTGTCAGTGTTAGCACACTGCAACATGGATTTAGAAGCTACTTAATACAATGGTCCTCTCTGTCTCAGAGACATTTTGAATATCCCGTAGGGCAGACATAACCGTACTATAGGTTAGGCAAAGCATGCAACATTCGGCGTGTCTTCTTGAGCATTCATTCTTAAACCGAAACGAAAAGCAAACCTCTCTCAGATACACTCAAACAGTCACATTAGGCAAAAGCAAAATTCATGACACACACACACAGATCTGTACATAATGCCTCCCACCACACACTACTGCTACACAGACCTAGATATGGACATGTTTGGGGCAATCTACCGTATCCGCTCTGCCTTTTCATAACAGAGGTTTCTGATGGGAGAGCAGCTGAGAGACAGGCCCTGTATACTCCTGACAGGGTTAGATGCCTCTGAGCAGATGATACTCTTTGCTTCCAGCTTTCGAATGACAAGACACACATCAAAGTGCTGCTGGGAAAATACCTCACCGCTGATATGACGACTCAGATGTTATATCTCTCTCAGTGACTAAATAAAGGACAGGCCTTATTTGAACTGCCTTAAATCCATGCCATTTATGTGGAACCACCTTAAATCACACCATGCAAAGAAAGACAGTTTCCATGGCAACCCGAGGAGGAAGCTTTACTGCACGAACTGAAGGCTCTTTTCTAACCCTGTTTTTTAGCTACTAATTGCAAGAAAAAGAATCGCTCTCTCTCTGGTAACTGTTATGACCCTGAATCACAACTTTGCATATGAACATAATCAAGTAATAGAAATCGCAATGTTTCCACTACTATTGCCATTATCAATGTCAATACTTGAACGAAAAACCTGCGGTTTTAAGATCAACGGAAAAATTCAATTATGTTTTCTTTGACATGAGTATACCTGTTTTTTTTTTGTGCCATAGTGCATTAAAATTACATTTACAGTCCAATATTTAATGAGCAACTGTTTCTATTCTACTCCCTACGAATCCACTGAACCAAATGAGAATATTTATACATATTTGTTATATAACTGCATTCTGGGCACTGTGATTGCAATGCATGCTCACTGCCTTCATACATTCGTATATGCAAATTATGCCAATTACTATGCAATTAAACATGTTTTACTGCAAACCTACAAAATGGTCAAGGAGAATGCAAATCCAGTCTAATTATATTAATCAAATGTGATGAAGACTACTTGGTATATTATGATATTCGGATGCTTGAACGTGCTGCTCTCATTTAAAATCAATACAAAAAATGTCAAATTATCCGTCTTGTTCATTTAATGCACATTCAGTGATGGGAATTGTTTTGACCGATTATGATAAATCACGACTTGGTATCCTGCAAGCTGAGGAATCCCTATTCCTTCACTCCTATAGAAAACACCCGTCTACTATTCTGGCTTCTCCTCCACCTTCCCTTTCCTGCTATGTGCTATTTGTGTGGGACAAATGATAAAAATTAGAAGGACCCAGGAAACATGCAAGATGAAAAATAGGCTCCGCCCACCACATAACTGACAGCGCTTTTCAATGCTGTGCTCATAGTAGGAGCTCAGCTAGCTCATAGTATCAGTTCGTTAGCTTGATAACACACTGTAGTATAAATATTACATATGCTTCAGAGAAAAAAATTATGTTCAAAACAAAAACCTGTTGTAGCATTACTATGGCGGATTAATCAGCAGCTGTTGATTTGGCATGCTGGAATAACATTTCTTTAAGGACAAAAGCAAACAAAACCAATATTATTCCAATTTAACAGATGAGGAAAAACTGACAGTGTATCTTAGCTATTAAGTCGAGGTCCCCTGGCATAGCTGTATCTACTGAAGCAATTACAAGTTAGACTCAACTAATGTTCAAAACGACGAAATGAGACTCATTTCTAAGAATATGCAGACAAAAACAACTGAAGGGAAGACGGGAAAGATTCCCTGATTTGCTCAGATGATGCTCTGGGTCATGGTAATGTATGAACTGACCTGCACTGGGCTGATGAGGAATAGTCAAGCTGGCTAATAATAAGAACACGGCCACAGAGGACACCTAAAAGCTGGCCATGTAGCCAAGGACAATCCTAGCTCCAGTCTACAGTGTGACACTAATCTCTTACTCTCGTGTGATTTTCCTAACCACCTGGACTCTGTTCTCCGAATGGCCATTCTAATGATTCAAGTTCCTTTTGCGCGCTAAAATGAAAACCAACCGTTAACAAAGGATGCAAAAACAGTTGAAGAACGATCTGTAAAGGGGACACTCACCGTTATCTTTGCATTCTTCTGGCGGCTTCGCTTTCTTGGCGAGTCGGGGATCGAGCCACGATGTTGTTTTGGTGTTGTGACTAAACAGGAGGAGGACACGTTTTCAATGGAATGGTTACAAAAATATATCGTGCAAATTACACACAAAATTACATGAGATTACAAAGTCATAGAAAACTTCCTGTTTCTAAAAAGGGCCGTCACATGTTTAGTTGGTTTATTTTGGATGACGCTCCAAGGCAAACTCTTCACATGACGACAAGTAACAGCAGTTTGGTAAATGCAGGCTACAAGGGCTTGGGTTCGAGGATGGAAATGAGACAAGAGAGGACACAAGGAAGACTTCAACAACTTCATTAAAGGTACGCCACGCACACACGCACACACACAAAAAAAAACATAAATCCAACCAGACTAGTACAATTACAGCTTCCTAAAAGGACAAATATCAGTGTAAAGAGTGATTATTCACATGGATTAAGCCAATACATAGCGGAGTTTCAAATGATTACATTGAAGGAATTGATAGGAAAGCCCACGTTACACTATACTCACTTCTACAGATTCCATTACCTGGCGAGCTTAGAATAAAGTATTATTTTTATAAAAGATGAAGATGACAAGACTTATTGCATGCACGGCTTATTGGTATATCAAAATTTTTAATATGACTGTTTTTTTTTGTTGTTGTTGCTTCTTATATGACAAAACCTGTCTCTGGACCATGAAGCTTATTTAAGTGGTTTCATTGCGATTTGGAGCCTGGTCAGTTGCATTGTTCCTGGTGTTTAAGAGCCCCATTGTCAGTTGGACAAATGCTACAGCAGCAGCCATCAGCAACGAAAACCTTAAAAAGAGGTGTTAAAATAACGCTTAAAAATAAGCATTGCATCTCTGTGTTTAGAAGACAGTACCTGATTTGATATACACTGTCTAAGAGTGATACAGTGTACAGATCAATCATGATCACACATTCATTAATCCATGAGTTTTTAACTTTTGTTAAACCAGGGACCTCCAAACGAAACTCAACCTTGCTCGAGAACCCCCCCCCCCAATGCAGACAGGCAGTTAAGAACCAATGACTGCGGTAAGGAGTACGGAATTCAATATTTCACAAATACGTTTTGTTCTGAATGTGAACATTTCTCACGTTGCATAAAGCGGATGAAAATATCGACATTTCTGCCAATTTGCAATACGCCTCTCCGGATCGCCTGCAACTACTCTGTCACATGGCCCCCAGGTGGAAACCCCTGCAGGACCCTACGTCCATCCCTTCGGTTAATGCTAAAATTTAAAGAAAAACAGATGCCGTTTTCATGTGGAAAACTGTTTTGTGCAGAGAGGGGAAGGATTCTACACCGTCTAAACTAAGACAGGGTGCTGTGTGAGTGAGGTGTGCATTTCCTCATTCACCCAGCACAAGCAGGAAATGTAATACTTCTAGTTTTGATTACTAGACTAATAAAATCCACAGTAATGTCTAAACTATTCTACATAAGACAGTATGAAGAATAAAGAACTATGCTAGACGTATACCTTATCAGCCTGTACCATCATCGTGTAACTTTATGAGCTAATTTAATGATAAAAGAACCAACTTCCGTTGGTTACTTGTGACAATACAAACACCAATAAGGCATGTATAATACAATACTAATAATAGATGCTGATTCATAAAGCTAAGTTTCCGTCAGGATTGATTGTTCTGGGGTTTTATGATACTTTCATGATGCCGTCTTGTTAAGTGCCGTGTGCTTCTACCGCCACTAAAATGGTCACGATCAAAACGCAATCCATACGTCTAATTTTCATTTTAAAATTAAAAGGTGTTCAGAAGGTGATAGGATAAGGAAAGTGGAATACAGGAATTACAGTTCTATTAAACTTCTTACCCCGAGTTGAACCGCTAAAATGCAAACGTTTTTCAAAGAGGGCCAGATTAACTTGCATCAAAATACAGAGGGCCAGATGCTGTTATACCACGCCGCCATCATGATAAAATAATTGTAACTTTCATTAGTTATGAAACAAAACTGGAAGTGACTCCCAGTGTATGTTGCCCCCCGTGGTCGATAGCACTTCCGTTGTGGGGATTTTTTTTTGTGTCCTGCACTCCTGGGCCACCGTAAGCAAGAGAGTGGTGCAACATATTAATAGGCGATTTTGAGAGTGCTGCCACCATCAGATGAAGAAAAAAAAAACTGCAACGGCCTGCAGGACATTTCAAATGCATTTTACTAGAGAGACTACGGGCCACCTAAATTCTGTCGGTGGGCCGAATTTTGGACATGTCTGATGTAGACCTTTGTTAATGCATCCACACTTTCCCAGCAGGTAGGTTTTTCTGTGCTTGATTACAGTCACTTACTCAATGAAGTAGACCTCCCCTTTCTCCGTATAGGCCATCTCCCAATTGTCTGGCAGCGGGCCCAGGTCGTCATTGTCTTCCTGTTTCGGTGGTGATGCCGAAGGCTGCCCCTCCTCCTTTGGGACCTCAGTAGGGGTGACGGTGGGGGTTTCAGTCGGACAAGGCTCCGGTGGACTGTCCCCAGAAGCGTCTGTGGTCTTGTCTTCCTGTTCACTTGATTCTGCAGACAGAACACCGTAAGGTGGATATGACAGCGCTGTTGTAAGACCCATACCACACGAGGAAAAGGGAGAGGAAAAAAAGCTGAGGGAAAATACACCTCGTTCTTAAGGAAGTAATTCTCATATATTATTGAACTTTTTAGAAATCATTAAAAAAAAAAAAAAAAAAACAAAACAAAATCACAGTCCTTATTTATTAAAGTATTTATTAAATTCTTGTGGTTCAGTGGTGTGAAGTTTGCAAGTTTCCCCCATGTTTGTGTGGGATTCTTCTGAGTGCCCCAGCCACGTCCCACACCCCAAAAACATGTGACTAGGCAAATTGGTGTCTCTATATTGTCCGCAGTGAGTGTGCGCCCTGTCATGGACTTGCATCCCATTTAGAGTGTGTGCCCTTGCATGTACCCTGGGCATCCTGGAATAAGCTCAAGGGTTACCACAACCCAGGAAATATAACTAATTTATGATGAATGGCCTGCAGAGCTCTGCTTCTGTTCTTCATCAAGCCTTGCACAATTTTAAATCCATTTAACCAGCCGAATCTGCCCAGTTAAATTCCCCCACCCCCCTAATAAAAACCGAACAGCTCTGCTTTGTCATTTCTAAGTATGAATTAGTTCTATTATTTGAACTGGCTCAGATACAGCTTAAGCCATAATACATAATGTAGTGAGGTATCAGATGCATTTTATCTCTATGACTTTCCTACATCCTTTGCTATATTTGCATTTTTAAATGGGGGGAAACAAAAAAAAAAAGGGTATAATTAAATTACACGCAAAAGAGTTCATTATCAACATTCATCTGAAATCAAAAAATCCCTCATTTAACCCAGTGGTGACCAGCCCAAGTTGGGGATCAGACAGGTTTAGGAGATGCTTTTAAATCGACACCCAATAGACAACGGTGATACCAGAGACTGAGGAATAATCTGCACGTTCTGGACTCCCACCAACCAATGGATGGCATCCCTGAGTTAACCAATAGCTGATTCAGTGTTTAGACGCACTAAGGCTTTGAGATGCCCCAATGTGTGACATTTTGTACACTGCACTCTTTGCAGCCATGATAAAGCTGACCCGTATTTACCAGAACAGAAGCAAAAAAGCTGCAGAAACAGCAAATCACTAACATTTAGGTCCCAGCAGAGACTAGACATGGACTCTGCACAGTGCGAGACTGCAGTTTGTGGGGACAGCCTTGAACAACCAGGTCCATCGATGTACATGTAACCCAAAGAGAGATTAGACAGGCATGCCTACTGATAAAACCTAAACATTGACTCTAGCTTTTTTTTCATAGAGATGGTTTTGAATACTTTCAAAACCGTAATATTAATATTTCAGTCCAGATTAGAAGATACAGAACGGAAATGGCCCTGTACAATGTTTCATATGTGATCCATATTTTTGTTGCTCTCATATAAGAATGTTGAGGGATTGCCACTTTAACATGTCCTACTGTTGCCTGACCTGGAGTGATGGCGACACTGTTGCCATTGACGACAGGTCTCTCCTCCTCTTCCTCTTCCTCCTCCTCCTCAAGGGGCTCGATACTGACCTTCTCCATGTTGCTCACTGACTTGTTACGTTTCCGTTTTCCTTCAGAACTGGGCCGAGCACCTGGCAGAATCTGGTCCGTTACGTTAAGCAGCAAAGGTGTGGGCTCTGCCGGTGGCTTGGGCGTGCCGTAGTAGTTCTCTGTAAAGCAAGCCCACATACGGGGTATCACTGTGCTGGAGCAGCAGCTGCACATTTGTGCAAGAAGATGATCCTGGTTATGAGAGTGCAACAGTCATGTATATGGAAACACTCCTGCTTAAACACAGTGTACCCGCCATTGACTTAAACAGAGGAATCACAGTGGCTTTCTGTTTTTATTGCCAATTCCATTTCATGCTGCTCATTAATGTTGCTCAATTTATTTGTCCATCTGATGAAAATCTATATTAGACATACTCATCGGGGGCAAACGTACTAATGGTTATTTAAAATGGAATTAATCGCATCATCATTGCAGGCACAAATATATAGACGCAGTGGTATCACTGCTAAATGGCTGCCAAGTTACTCTTCCTTATTTTTATGAAACAGAAAACTTAAACGCCAAAATTTTATTACTTTAAAAAACCACTGCAGAATACTCATCGGACAAATTATACAAGAATGTATTCACATTCAATATATTAGTATTCTCTTAAGGATTTCTCTAATCTATTAAAGTAAAATCATTTTAATGTTGGTACAATCTGCATGCTGCTTCACAGACCTGACCTGCAATTTCTACTCAGCATTTCCCTGAATTGTCAGTCAATCACTTATCTTACAAATCCAAAGGGGAATTTTTTGTCCATTTGAATTTTGTGTGTGTGTCTATAGTTTCGCTTGCTAATTCCCTCTGAGAAATCAACTGGACACTTCAGGACAACCTGATTATGAAAATGGATCATAAACAAATGAACAGATGTTGTTTACCTTATACAGGGAATCACTCTGGATACCCAGAGGGGTAACGTTTACTATCTGAATATCTGTCAGCTTTATGAGTGTGTTTGGAGTTGAGGCTGGACTCCTGCAGAAGCTTACATAGACTGCTTATCATTGCTTTAGTGATCGGACTGTAAAAATCCAGCCCAGTCCGGCTTTCACTGTTGATTCATTATTCAAAAAAAAAAGTAGCAAAACAGAAGTGTCACAATAATATTATGACACTAGTCCAAGAAAACTAACACTTCATGATGCAACCCCATATACATACTGGGAAAGAAAGCCATTTAAATTATGTTTATGTAAAACTATGACTATGTCTGTGAAAGTGTGTCACTTTACAAATTTAAAGGAAATCTCAAGTCACCCCAGAATTTCTTGTTACCATCCAATATATCCATGTATATATTGACCTGAACTATTATTACAGCTGGTTTGGTTAATCAATAAAGATCATAGTTAAATAATTATGCTATCGTGGTGGTGAAATTTAACAAATTCATGGAGCGGCTGGGATGCTCTTGAGCAGAGTTTTGGAAACCAACACTGTGTTCTTCTACCCATCCAACCAGATATCAGGAAAATTTTTGAAAACAGAAGAAATTCTTTGTACTTTTTATGGTATAAGTATTTATTTTCATATATTGTACTGTTAAAAATGTGTTTTTTTTTCCCCCCGAGTAAACACACAGGTACTGCCCCGATATGTGGCCATAAACATTTTGTTTGCCTGGCTAAAATCTTTCCACAGTACTGTATATTACAGCAGGACAAGTAGCATGAATGTAGCCTCAAGCCTCCATTGTTGTGGGTTCAAATCCCATACACAAGTGCGTGTGCTTAACCTGGGTTTCACCTAGGTGCTCTGGGTACCTCCCACAGTTCAAAAACATGCAGTATAGTGAACTGACACCTTGAAAGTGTGGTTGTGAGGGTGTGGACACCCAGCAACGAGGTCCAGGTTCTCCATGACCTTGCACCGGATAACTGATATGAAATACGGATGGACAGACGGATGGATATGTACATGAAAATGTCTAACCACAACCACTTTGAAAGTCAAATAACAACATAAATTTATCAATCATTCAAGGGAAGTCGGAAATTGGTTTATTAATAATTTTATGTTGGTAGCCGTAAAGATAACGGTGTAATTCTGCTGACATAATGCAAATCTAATAAAAATTGGACTGGAAATGACTCCAGGGAAAATGCAAGTTTTTTTCCCACAGCACATACAAATTCTGTTAAATGAATTTCAAGTTACCTTCATAGGTTCCACTCTCTAATAAAGCTCCACTGCTCTCTAGTTCCATAAAGCGATCAACAGTCACAAAGTTATAGTCCACCCCTGGGACCTCCCCTTCCTTGGGCTGCCTCGTGGTGCCTAAGGAAAGAAGAATCATCGTTTAGCTGCTTGTGGGTTTATAGGGCAGATGCGAGGTAATGAGAGGCTCACCGAGCTTTTATTAGACAATAAACAGACCTTGAATCAAGATGTCACAAATCATTCCTATGCTGTCTGACTCCACCCCCCTATTTTTTTTTTTTTTTTTTTAACAGAAAATACTCTGTCACACAGTTATAATTAACAGGTATAACTGGAATCCACCCCATGTTTTATTAGCCTGGCATTTATTTTTTAACTCCACAGATGACCAGAAAAACTCATCAGAATAACCTGCTTAGTCGGTTAGTACAGCTTCAAAAAAAGAAGACTACATCATAATGAAAATGCAAAGATAAGATGAAGCTATTATAGACTGGGGGGGGGAGGAAAAAAAAAAAAAAAAAAAAAATCAATCATGGAAATAGTGCAGCATTCAGCAGGCGATAAATTTCCCAAGGCCCAGTAAAGTCCATAATAAAGAAATTGGGAATATTCAGCACAGTCTGGGAGCCGAATCCTCTAAAACGAAGGGCATTCGTTACGAAAGGCACCACTAAAGACCTACAGCAAGGTAAAGTCCAGTTTGTCACAGCAGAAATGGAAGAAACTGTACAAATTTTAACAGTCTAAGTTTCTTGGAAGACAATAGAATAACAGCCATTGTTGTGGTGTGGGTAGATAGCTAGAACTCACATTATATATTGACTACACTTTGCCAGAAGGCATTTGGGAGGCTTAGACTGTAAGCAGATTTTTTTGGCCTGGAAAAACCAAAATTGACCTTTCTGCTCTCAGCACTAAAGCCTGAAGTATGGCAGTGACAGCACAATTCATTTGGGATGCTTCATCAAGCCAGTGCATGGAAGCCTTGGATGTAGAACAATCCACAAATACCCTGGCAGGGCACCTGGGAAGACACTTGTATTCAAGCAGAACAGAGACAAAGGAAAAGTGTGATTTCAAAACCAGATAAGTTAATGCTCTGGAGTGACTTGGTCAAACTCCAAACTTCAAATAACCCAAGACTATCCATCAGCAACAAGCAAATTTCTGTACAGCATCAGCATAAGGAGTCAGAAGATGCCCGCAGAGCCTAACTAACCCAGCATAGACGCCTGTAGCTTCTTTTGTCAAGATTCCATATTTGAATGCAAAAACTGCAAGGGTTATATAGTTTTGGTATGCATTTTGTTAGAAGAAATGTCAACTGGGTACTTATTTTTGCCATTTTAATTTCTGAGATAAATCACTGGTACCTTTTCACACCCACGGCTTACTGCTTATGAATAAGACCAACAACCAGGTAGAAAGCACATGACGCTGGCTCTTAGCCTGGCGGCAATTCAGGACAGTAATGGTGTACACGCATGGTAAAGCACAGTGTAGGCGGCTTGAAGTATCCCAGCTAGCCCACTGCTCCACCTTGTTTTTTGTTTCTTAACCCTTGCCCACCACCACAATCCTGGTGGTGTACTTGCTATGCATTTAAAGTGCAGTCTCCTTTAAGATGCAGGTTTAAAAGTGACAAGGGGCTGTGACAATTAAAGGAAAGTTTACAGTAAGAGAGACTCGTCCCCGCTGGCTGTTTCTTGATCACTTCTGCATTCTGACTGTTGGCACTGGTCCCATGGTTTCTCCTCTGTGTATCCTTTGTGCCACATCTGGACCTGCCGGATCCCACGAGTGCACCTTCGCTCTGGACCACTGGAATCATTACCATCGGCCTGTTGTTTTGAACAATAGCTCGTTTGCCGAGAACATTCTGTGGCCTTCCTGGAAGGTTTCGATTGACTACCAGGCAGACCCTCTACAAGGTCACGGCTTGATCACTTTTCTGGATCGGATGTTGTTTGGCATGTCAACTTACTGAAATCTGCATCCTTGCTTTACATAAAAAAAAAATAAAAAAAAATACATTTTCACTACGTATATACTGCATTTAAATACACTACGTACAGGATATAATGTTATAGTATTAAGTATTATCTTGTCACGGTACACTGTACGGTATATGAATTGTACAGATACATACCCTGCGAGTGAGTATTAAAACAGGAAGTGTCTCATTTACTTTTGTACAGAGTTGGGATTACTCAAAAGAAAAGTTTGCCAAATGTTCAGTTTGATACTGGTGAAACGGTACATTTGAGTCATTTTAATGATGAACTACCATTCTGAAGAACGAGGAATTAATGTTTAATGATTCCTGAAGACACGCACAGTGTTAAATTGTTATCTTAGCCCCCGGAGCTTAGGTGAATATGGACAGCGTGAGGTGTGGTAGTGTAACGGCTGTGTATGTTTTCAACAGCCGTTACATCATTTTTCACCGCTTGTGAGAAATGACGCCACTGTCTCTCCTACAGTCGATAACTTATTAGCGAAGCAGAGTTTGACTCCACGCAATGGTACTACGGATCGAGCTAAGACCGAAGTGCTGGCTGCCCGTATTAGATTTGACACGTCATTGTTACGAGACCCACAGTAAAATAGTAAGCTCGACTTTACCAAGAGAAATCAAGTCATTCACAGCTATTGAACAGGTCTGAACTAATGTGACGTCTACCATGTCGTTCTGCTGCCTAACTCTATAAGGCCTTTGAAATATTTACCGCCCTTAGCATACAACCTTCACACACCGTCTACAATCATAATTCACACCAGTCAGTCGACAGCCTCCACAAACCACATCGATTACGTATTAAACTGAGGAATTCTGACAAAGATCGCTTTCAACTAAAAAAATAAATAAATAAAACGGAATCTTAATTCTGACATAGGGAGCCGGGGAAATACAACCTTCAAGCACAAAAAAAAAAAAAAATACGCACCAAAAATTAATCAAGGTTTTTCTATCATTTACATTGAGTTCACAACCATTAATACATGAATGGTAATTTTGCTTGCAGCTGAGTTATTATTAACGCTACACAATTTAATTAAAAAACTGGAGGTATAATTAGAATTTAAATTCTACATCGCGCAGGATATTTTCTCCTATATCAATTGAGCCCACCAAGTCACAAAGTGAATTGGGGTCAAATCAAAAGCTTTGAGTTCCGTTCAACTCCATCAATGCACATGTGCATATGTACGGACGGACGGACGGACAGACACACACACACAATATTTATAAACCTCACTTGTCAGGCAAATCATATACTTCATACATTGATTACCATAACACACAGTACAAAACTCAAACACTAGCTAACTTACATAGAACAATCAACATCCGCTGTACATTGTCAAGTACCCACAAAACACTAGCAAACATCTGTCATGCATTCTTAAACCCAAAGGTCTCAAACACTAGTAACCTAACATTTTATGCACAAGCACAATACAGCAATTACAAGTGTTGTACATCGTTTAATTTACATCTTTTTACAAAACAGAACTGCACAGATCATCCAAAAGACATGTCACATTCTCTCACAACCATCATTCAGCATGTCATTCACAACGTCGGTTTAGTTTATTTGCTTTATGATTCATTCCTGTGGCATTTTCTCATTGACTGACTCCATTCTGGTGGGGAGTCACAGGCTGTTCCATTTGATGATTCTGCTTGGTGTACGTAGGTACAGCTTGTGCAAAGGCAGCCTGGAAACTGGCAGCAATATGCATCATTGTTTTTCCTTGGTCTAGAAAGATATTGGTAGAGTTCCTTCAGCGTAGCAATAAGTTGTGATGGGACAAACGAGGCTTCAAAACCTGTGATGGGTGGAAGTATTTGGAACTACCAATCAATGCTGGTGTTAGGTGAGTGTGACGATCTGGGGGTGCCACGCCCCCTGATCACCCAAACCTCAGCACCAGAGCCCGTGGCTCCCCTTAATTGGGCCCTGTATTCCACAAAACCTGGGTAGAATGTGGGAGGAGCCACAGATGGCACCCATTGGCAATTAGCCCCTCCGAGGCATAAAAGAGCAGGAGCAAGCCAGGGAGGGAGAGACAGGACCTGTGGGCCCATTGCAGGGCAAGCCACTGAGGCAGGATGGGCAGTGGAGTTGCTGAGAGAGATTGCCACCTGCCATCAGGAATGACCGTCTCCCAGCACCATGTGACCTCGCCTGATTGCTTCCCGCTCCACGTGCCCTGTATGTGCTGCTGTGTCCTGCTACACCAATCAATAAATGCAACTCCCTTTGGGAGATGCAACTGCAACTTTGGTGGTCTGTGTCCATCCCCTGACATGAGGCTTCAAAGCCCGTGGAGCCCGGCACTGATTCATAGTTCGGGATGCTCCCATCCATCATTGGTTCTGAAGCCTCTTTTAGCACCAGCATCGATTGGTTAGTTCAGGATACTCCCACCCACCGCTGATTTTTTAACCTCATTTGTCCCATCACTAGGAATAAGACAACTCACAGTGAACTAAATACCCTTACCTAAATAGAAAAACATGTCTTCGGTGGACTTATTACAGTATTAATAAAAAACTGCCAGTTTTAAACTGAAATGAACTCGCTTAACAGAAGGTACTTTATTCATAAATTGTTTGTGATAGCGTACACAGGAAATTTAGATACAGAATGTATGAACTGTAGATGAAATCCCTGCATGATGTGTTATCTCCATTGAGCACCAAGGACTTATGTGCAAAGCAGTACAAGTGGGATTTCAAGTTTCCTAAGAAGGAATCGATCCACACAAGCGTGGCTCTTCAGAGGTCGTCTATCCCAAAGACAGAAACCTGATGACTTTAAGGCACCCTGCTGTGCTCTGATGCAGGAGAAAATGCATTACATGTTAATCGGCTTCTTCCTCAGCTTCCACAGGTGTCAGCCAGAGGACATCATGGACAGACTTTCAGAACAAGCACACAGCTCTCATTTGAACTTATTTTGTCAAAAAAAAAAAAAAATTGGCTTCGTCTGCAATAAAACTATTACGTCTTGTCACAATGACTGTGTTCCAGCATCATCAATGAAAGACATTCTCTAAAATGACTTTTTCCTGGAAAAAAGGACAATGATTCATGTTGCACTGCAGATACTTCTAGGAATGACCCTCCAGATTTCTTTTTGGTAAATTATAATTACCTACAAGAATGCCTAATTGGAGCTAATATACATCACCCTGCAATTTAATTACAAGTCAATTAGTCAATATTAGACTAATTTCACAACGCTTTAATACAAAAATACAAAATCTCCCGGATTTTCAATAGCAAGATAAAAGGTTAAAATCAATGTAAACACTTTCAAATTTATCACCAAGGCATTTAATTAATTGCGCAGAGAGAATTTTCCCAGGACCACAATTTCTTAGATTTCTTAAATTTTAGAAGGCCCAACATTCCTTTGCTCTGTATTCCTATAGGTTTCTTTAGTGTTGTCCTTTTCGCCTAACAGTGTAGATGTTTACACTTCAGTATCAAATCACACATTAAAAGTAGCACAAAGATGAGGAATAAGCTACTAAACCAGCTATTGCTACTATCTAGCTTTCTGTTGTGTTGCTGTGTTTTGCCTGAAAAAACATTGTTTTTAATTATTCCATTTATTTTTGCAGTAACTGCACTAGATTGCCTGCTTTCTGTGTGATGGTCACCATGGCAATTAACCTCCCCAAGCCATCCCAGAATTCTATCAATACCATCAGCTCCACAACGCTCACACATCGGCACCTGCGTAGTCTCTCTTGCATTATTAATTCCTGGTCTCCAGTTGTCCTTGCTAGAACACCAAGGAACAAACATGGTTGTGTTTCGCCCCTCTTGTCAGGGGGAAAAGTGGGTCTATTTGGCCGAGTGCGTGCCTTTTACAAAATAAATGAGCAAATAGATGAAAACCTAACTTGCCATGTTCAAAAGGTCAGGCAGTCGATAGTAACAAACACATTGGTGTCAGGTACGTGGGATGTCATTCAGAATTAACGATACGATCAGACTCGCAAAGCCTGATAAAGTCAAGTGACATGCGGTAACCTTACTGAGGCAAAACTCGACCCCCATCACAGCAGCCTTAGACACTCTCTTTTCATCAGCGTACCTCTGCTTTCACTACCTTCCTCTCCAGCAAACACCGCGAAGCCGTCTTTTAAGACAGATGCAACACCCTACCATCAAGGCACAGATCCGGAAAAAGTCAAGTTCCGAAAAGCACTACTTAGCGTGGATTACGTGGGCCGCTTCAATCCTAGGATTTAACTGGTTTACAGCAGAGTTTACCTTGTGTTTGCACAACAAAACTGCCGACACGTAAATGAGATATGGTTTTATCTGGATCTCTTCATGCTTTGTACCGAATCTCCTTGAAAATGACCAGCACCACTTGAATTACGGCCAGAAATGGCAACATATGACCGTTTTCTCTAACAATATTTTGATAAATATTATGTGCAAATTAACTTAAAAAGACTTTACAGCACAGCATGTCAGCTATGAGAAAATTGTGTAAGTGGTTATCTTAGCTGTCTATCGCAGTGTATACTCCTACAGATATTAGACTTAACAAATATAACAAGTAAAAATCAGTTTTATTACCATGGTTACCAACTTCTGCCTATTCCCAAGTCTGCAAAGTGCACTCAGTAAAAATAAAATTATCAAAAAATATTATGAAATTCTAGGATTTGGTTGAATTACTCATGATGAGTGATTCAAAGAGTCCACGTGAAATTATAAAAATAATGTATTTTCAAATTAGACTCGTTTTCACAGCACTACCTCATATATAAATAGTAAAGGGACAAATGAGTCTTCAAAACCCATGGTGGGTGGGTTTTGAACCCACCTGAACAAACCAATCAATGCTGGTGCCAAATGACGCTTCAAAACTCACGATGGGCGGGAGTACACCAAACAACCAATCAATGCCTCCTATCTCTCTATGATTGGTAATTCAGGATACTCCCGCCCACCATGAGCTTTGAAGCCTCCTTTGCCCCATCACTATATTTAAATCATGTACTTCTTCACAAGCAACACACGGCACATCTCCATTCAGAAATTTACTCCTTTACAATATTTGATGTGAGAATTCATTTAATCGGCTTCATGCAATCACCATCATTTGAAACTGAAAGCCCAACAATCCAAAACCATTCACTTATTCTAGTATGCGAACACTTTAAATGCACTCTTTATGTACACGTCGAAAGAATTTGCTGTCTAGCGTCAGTGATTTTGGTCCTGAAGAATGACGGTACTTAAGTGTCTACATATCTTCAAGATACACATTCCCTTCGTCTGATGTATTCATTTCACGTGACAGTTGAACCTTGTGACGGAATGAACATGATGGAATGATTTCTGCCATGATTGATTCTGGCACATTTGACCCTGCATTGTAAAGTCAATCATAATAATAGCATACTTACAGATTCAATCTAACCAGACAGCAAGGAGCGTGGCATGATTGATGCCGAAGGGTCTATTAAGCAGCTTAATAATAACAATCAATCAAAACAGATGTTCTCTGATGCAGGAAGCCTATGGAGTGATGTTTAAAAAAATACAGCAATACCGAGGAGGTTGGAAAACGTGGCACCCTTGCACCCTAGGGATAAGCTAAAGGCAACAGTGCTCCCAGTACTCCGTTCTAATAAGTTTTGGTCACCTTCCCTACCGACCATAGTTGTGGTCTCTGAGTTGTGGGTGTGGCCTCTGACTCAGGAACCTAAACCACATGACTGCCAGGAGAATATAGTGTTGGATTCGTACCAGTCTCTCAACAGTGTGTTGTCATGATCTGAATGTAAACTATAGCTGCAGAGTTTCTCTGGGGCCTCCTGAAACACAAGTAAAATATGGTATTGAACACACTCTGTTCCGGGTTATCGCCATCTTTCACATGAGCTCTCATTCATCTCTGTTAGACGTCTTTCTAGAATCAAAAGCTAAACATGGAGAGCAATAGAAATATGGATTCTCCAGGGCATTCGATGATATTAAAAAAACACACACACAGCAGAGATACTGATCCAATAAAATATAGGAGACGGTCGATAAAATGAGTGCGGAAGGAGGCGCTTCCATTTCCATCAGCTGTAAATAGGTGCCACGGCCGGTCCTCTCCTGCGAGTCTGCGATAACAGGAGTGCCGGGACGCGGGACGCAGCCTCCATGCTGCACTGCCTCAGTAGCAGCCATCTCCACCGCAAGGGAACGCTCCATCATCGCCGCGAGCTGCACTTAATGTGGAGGACGCGCTCACCGCCGCCCGGCCGCTTTTGACACAGGTGGCAATTGGGAGTGATGGGAATAAAATTTGCAGGAGGAGTCTGCATGTTCTCTCGGGGTCCCGTCCGCCGGGGAACTCTGAGGTCCTCCTGCAGTCCAAGGACATGCAGCTAAGTGAATTGGCTTCTCTAAATCACCCATACCGTCTAACTGTGTCTGTGTGTGTGTGCGCGTGTGTGTGTGTGTGTGTGCGCGTGCGTGTGTGCGTGCGCGTGCGTGTGTACACACTGAGATGGACTGGCATCCTAATCCAAGGTGTTTGCCTGCTTAACTGCCTGTGTTGTCAGGGATGCGCTCCAGGTTCCCTGGCCATGACCCTAAATTGGTTAAATGGTCGTAAGTTTAGCAGATGGATATTTTGCAGAACAGAAATTCTCTGTTTGTGCAGCAAATAAAACTCCTCTGTGCAACTGAAAGGTGATCAAAAATCTCAAAGACCATTAGGTAGCTTTACTTTCCTAACAGTACATTCACAGCCGGTAACAAGAAGTAATGTCTGAACGTAAGGCCCTGTCAACGATTAAGGCAGAAGTTAGTGTGAAATCATAACGACCTGATCGAGGCTCTCCAGGACAAAGCCCAAGAACCAGGCATATATGATCATTGTCCAGTTCTCTCCAAGCTTACAGCGGTTCTAGAACGATCAGAATGCTAAGAATGAAGCAGAGGATGACTTTGGGGCATGGATAATAGGCATCATTAACAAAATACACATCCAGCGAGTCAATTATTAACTGCACAGTGTCATTTCAGACACCCCCCCCCCCAAAAAAAAACTGTTTGGCAATTAAACAAAAAAAGGAAAAGGGGGAGGCACGATTATTTTCTGAGGGAAGAATCAATGAAGTGTATAAAAATAGCAGCGATCAAGAAGAGGCGACTTGGCATCTTTCAGGCATGATTCAGTCATTACTAACACTGGTAAGACCATCCCTCTGGCCATGTGTGACAAGTCACACCTGCAGGTCTCTCTAAACACTAACCTCCTACGGCCGACTACCTGGGTCAGCCTTTCCCAGCCTCGGTCTTAGTAGCACAGTGTTGATGTTGATCTTTTCAGTCCAGCGGAGTTCTTCCTAAATTTGCCTTGGTTGAGCTGTTTATTGAACTGATTTCTTCAACTAATAAATGTTTAAAATTTAGGTTTCATTAAGCTGAATGTGTTTGTCTGAAGACATTTTAATTTTCCAACTGTGCTATAAATCGCAGCAAAGGAATAATTGAGACAGTGAAACGAATGACTAGATGTTTCTCTAAGATGGTTTTGGGTAAAATGGTGTTCATTATTAATATTTTAGTTTTTATCTTTTTAAAAATTAAAAGGGCTAATTAAGGACTAATGTGAATTTTAAAAATGAAATGTTCACAAATGATCATAAACAGAATAAATTTTTAGCATAAATACACGTAACAATATTTTCCCTTTGATTACTGCTATTAAAAGTTCAAAAGTATTCACAATTTATTGTGACATGACTACAATTGGGCAATTCATCTCGTTTCTCACTCAAGATTAAGACCTCAGCTAAGCGATCAACCAGCACACACACTCTCCTACGAGGACGAGGGATGGAAAACAATGGTGAAAAACACACAAATTTGGTGTGTTACACTTTTCTTGTACAATATACTGTCTTGAAAACTTAACAGACCTCACTGCTAAAATACACATCTCTGATCGCCTCTGTTAAATAGTGAGCCTTTTCTAGAAAAGCTGGTGAAGATGTTGGTCGGGCTGGGATCTAAATTCTTCACAGGCTAAAATAGAAAACATACGTGTTATAAATGTACTATATAGGATGGTATGTTTAACGCAGAAGATTAAACGGGCACCCATCGTTCTTACAGGTTGTGTTTATTTAAACCACTTTGGAGATTTAATCAATAAGCCAAACTATGTGCTCTGAGCACAGTGATTTTCAGTACAGGAATCCAGTCCAATGAGTGATATATCATCTGCTTTTATGCAGCTGAGCACAGCAAAGGTGAGGTTTCAAGAGCTCTTAGCGCTACCTCAACATCAACAATGCATTTATGGGGAAGAATGAAACCGGAGTATTCTAGAAATACAGGTGAATATTGCATATGGCCAGCAGGTGGCGTGATAGTTCACGCGATCTGTGACTCAAACTTGCAGTTCTGGACATCTGGATTTCATATTTTGTGTGTGTGTGCGTAGCCATTTTGGCCATACTGCCTACAGTGGTAAAGGTACATCTGCTGTCTTTAAAATATCGGTGGGAGGAAAACTCCAGCAAACAGCGTCTCAGTGACAAACTAGTTCACAATGACATGGATGTCAGCTCAGAATCTACTAACTAGAAGTCTGGATTCCAAATTTCAATCAAATATGGACATGGATTCCCAGTCAGCATAGCAAGTACATTCATTGGAGGTTTGCTATGGATTGGTCTACATTACCTCAGAAATTTCCTTGCACTGAATATTATGGACCCAGAGTTAATCCAATACACACAGATGAGACATCTTACCATTTGCAGTGTATAAAACATATATACCATCTAAGTGGGTCCCTTGGCCAACACTGATGCGTTGCAAAAGCATATTGTTTCCCAAAAAGCATTATACATTGGACAATAACTTCCAAGGCTAAATCACTGAACATCAATAATACAAAAATAATACACTGATGTACACAAAAATTGCAGCATTTATAAAATACATGACTACAACACAGACGCCGCTTGCCACTTCAAATCTTGTGCCGTGAAAACACAACCCAGAGACAGCCATAATCTAAGGGCCAACCAAAATTCATCACAGTGTTTTAACATGATTAGCCTGCAAACAGCCTTCTGCAGCAGGAGTGTAAAAATGCTAATGCAATCCCAGTCTCCACATCTAATGGCCGGTTCGCAGGGGGGAACAGTAATGAGGCCAGCATGGAGGTTTCACATCTAAATAATAAAGATACTACTCTCTACAGCAAAAGACATCTGTCAGAGCACCTCTGCTTACATGCATTCAGGTGAGATGCAAAATGCAGATATAATGCATGCTCCAAATTGCTCGCAGTCAACTCACAGACATTTATGTCAGACTAACAACTTTGCAGTGCCCTGTTTACGTCACTCCCTCACTGACACTCTGCTTCTAGTCCAGAATCCCAGCATGCATTTCACCAGAGAACGGTGTAACAGCTTCTGAGATGGTGACTAGATGCTGTGTGTCTGCAATGTCCGGTCATGTGGAAGAAACTCAGCTGCCTGTGAATGGGACAGACTGAAAAGAGGAGAAAAAAAAAAAAAAAAAAATCAAGCAGTACAAAGGATCCGGAGATTTTTAAATGCTAAAACCATGGACATTCCCATTGGTAACACTGCAAAATACCCTAGGATCCAAACCGTCAGAAATGTCAGGTCCCAAGGCCATTACTATGCGTCGTCTACTGAAAGCGTCTTCAGCCATAATGCAGCAGTGGCACGATTCTTTGTAGCCTCCCGAACGCCTTCTTTTCCCATCGTTCTGAATCCCACCTGACAAACCTGTGACTGAAAAGCAAGAGAATGAGCCCAAGTCTTTAAATGTAGAGCGAAGATTAAGAAACGGAGGCAGAGGAAACATCAGAAAGCAGTCTGGTCTCACTCACAGTAGGCTTTTCACTCAGCAGCCCCAGCCAAACAATCCCTCCAGTTAGAGCACCACCTCTTTACTGAGTGGGACATCGTGGCTCAGCATGACAACGTGCTGCTTCCACAGTAACATCCTTATAGGGTATAATAGTATCAGCTGATTACATGAATGCAATATCATGGTCTTCCCTAGACAAATTTCCTCTAAGAACATAAGAACTTGTCTTCTGCATCAATACCATTAGACAGATTCATATTTCAATTTGTGCCAGTTCTGGAATTAATCAAAAAATAGTAAATGAAAATCCTTCAATTTGTAACATATTCAAAGTTAGCTGAGAATAAATTACAACTTGTTTGGAAATTCAACAAGCAGTCCTGCAGGTAAAGCAAAGTCCCATGTTTATTTCATATTCCATGGTTAGTATGTGAAATTGGCTTGCGTATTTTCTGCACAATATGTTGTTTTGGGCATTAAGAAAAACCTCTGCTGTCGTCGTCTACCACTGTCACTGTCAATGTGAGCCCAGGGCATTTCACAGTGTCATTCGAAGATGGTTTGGAGACTCTCTTTGTACCTCATTTGTCCAGATCGGTTTATTCTTTAATGATTTTTGACTGTGAAACAAAACTAATACGTAGAGTCAGATCACATGGTAAACAATGGCCTAAGTTTGGGTTGTTTTCGCTGAAGTATAGATACTGGTAAGTCAAAATGTTAGGAGATGACAGCAAGATGAGGGTGGTACAGTGGCTCAGTGGGAAGCTCTGCTGTCTCACACCTCCAGGGATGGGCGTTTGAATCCTGTCTCCGCTGTGTGTGTGGAGTTTCTATCTTCTCTCTGTGTTAAACAGGTCTCCTCCAGATACTCCACCCCACCCACTATCCAAAGGCATACAGATGGATTAACTGTTGTCTCAAATTGCCGAGAGAGTGAGTGAATGTGTGTGTCCTACGATGGACTAGCATCCCATCCTGGGTGCCCCACGCTGCCTGGGATTGGCCTCTTGGAGATGATGATGATGATGATGGGTGGGAAGATGGATGGACAAGGAGATGATGAAGAATGGAGTGCCAGTTATACGATGGTAGACCAAGACGCAGCTACACAGCCACTGGATTATCACATTCAATGTCTGTCAAACTGTCGATTCTCAGGGCAAGTTCAGGCCTCTGTCACCACTGCTGGGTTTCATGGCAGAATCAGGGATCCTCAGTCTTCACCCCACTGCTTCTGTATTACCACCAACAGAAATACTTCCAAAATGGTTACATGTCTCCTTAGACACTGGATTGTGTATCATGGTCGCTGTGAGCTTGTCTTCAGTTTCCTTGCGATGGACAGAGCTTCCCAGTTCAAGCTTTCTCTGAACGACCACAGAACCTGAGAGATCAGTAGTCGAAAAAACAAAAAGTGCAGAGAAACGTCAGCCCGGTCACTGTGGACTCGCAGGAAGGCCAAAAGAGTCTTCTATAAATAATGCTCACGAATATTCAAGTTCACCGTGGGACAAAGAGCAATGCATGACCATAGATGGAAATTGGCAGAGAGTCTGGTAGACTCGTCCCCAGATTAGCTGCTGACTTCCTGCCACGCTGGGGGTGTCAAGAGAGAGACGACTGAGGTGATGTGGTTCCGGCAAAACAGCCCCTCTAATGAGAGCAGAGGCAGGCCGCGTGCGAACGCTTCCATGCATCCCTTCAAAGATGTATCACTGATTCCACGCGATGACTGATGAGTGAGGGAGATTTTCATGCCCAGACCCTGATGTATGAGCATGTGCCACATGTCGGAAACAGTGAATCAAATTAGAATGTAAAACATGGTTTAAAAATAAAGCAAGTTAAATACATAAGACACACTTTAATGGATCATCTATAAAAAGTAGGCTAAATCTCTAAACACAAACTGGTGAGGATGACCAAATTCATTCCGATTCTGTTTCAGTTCATGTCCTCGCGTTGTAAATTTTAGCTGTTGCTAGGCAACAAATCGCCATTCAGCTGAGAACAAACTGACTGCATTTGCTTCAGGCTACAGCATTTTAGCTGTATAAGGTGTCTTGGATTAAAATGCTTGCTAATCAAGCAGTGTCACTACAAAACGCAACGAGTTTGTTCTCCCAGGGCACAAGAGCGCATGCAGCTGGCTTACAGCATGAAAAGCAGATCTCCCATTAGTGGATTTCATATGTAGGACTGTTAAAGATGATTGTCCACTCTAAGTTCTCCAATGCTGATTCAACTGCAACATACAAAGGTGCATTGAAATCACATCCGAACGTTTTTGTGCTTTCTATTAAATTGAATTCATCGATTCTGTGGACTTGAAAGGAGCATCTGAGACAGACCTTTAAACCAAGATTTGCAGAGATTTTGGGGGGTCATATGGTGCCCTCTGTGGGAGGGCGACATTCCAGTGTTTGAGGATTTGTCCATCTGACACTGCCATAAGCCTTGGTGTTGGGTGTGTGTGTGTGTGTGTGTGTGTGTGTGTGTGTGTGAGTGATCACGTGGGAGGCTCAGAAGGGCTACAGTGGGATCAATTCTCACCTGGATAACTTTTCTGCTAAAAATCAAAACGTCAGATGATTTCCAACACGTTTCCTTACCAAAATGATGACGTCTGGTTAAACTGTGGATAATCGGATGGCATGGGGATGGTTAAGCTGTGGACTAAAACTCTGACAGGCAAGTGATTCCTAAATGTACTCTTTTAGACTAGTGGCCTACAGGCCAACCAGCGAAACCTTCAGAGCTGTAATTAGAGACTTTACACTTCAATATGGAGACCAGGATTAGATATGCACTCAGGATGTTTTCACAAGGAGCGCTAAAATGTTTTAGGGATCGAAATCTGTCATTTCTCCTCTGCATCTCACCACTGACGAGGAGCCATTGAAAATGATCTGGGAGAAACCTGTCACGGACTCAGCAAAACGTCCTCGCCACAAGAAGTGGCACTAATTGGTTCCTTTATTCGTTTCACAGGAACCTTTGACAGCAGCGCAGCGAGAGTCCTCTGACAGAGAGAAGCCAGCCCCTGAGGGGCTCGCTGCAGGGGTGCTGTCTGTCCTGGTGAAGGCCTGGGTGTGAGGGAGTGATGAGAGAAGGGGCGGGGATAAATACACACCAGGCGATGAAACAGAAATCTGAAGGCACGGGAACCCCTGCCATGGCCAGGTTATCGTTTGGGGTGGCCTGAAATTACATTTAGCATCACAGAAGCACCTGCAGAGTGTGGAGCGTAACGGGGGTAATGATGTACCGAAACAGGTGGCGTTGTCAAGAGCCTGGGATGGGCAGATGTACAAACAGTGCTGTCGAGATGGGGTACTACATATGAAAACAACCCATGCACACATTCCTGTGTAACCACAGAGACATGTGGGGCCTGTCATGCAGACCTCGAATTAAACTGCAGGTGGACGGACCTACACTCCATCTGGTGAGGGTGGGCTGTGTCCCGAGGGAATCGGATCACAGCCTCGGGCCTCTCTGGTATGGAACCGTGTGCTGAACCAAGGTTGGAGACTCCCGGTCTTTTAGGCTTTCATGGGTTGAGCCGAGGCTGCTGTTTGCCTGGCAGCCCTGCGTGCCGTCTCACGCGGGTCCCTCCATCAGCCAACGAAGCCGCCCATTGAGGAGTTCAATTAATTTGTACAGTGCTTTCTAATTATAAGGACTGAGAAGAAGGCGAGGGGTCCTGGTGGTAATTTTCGAAGGCAGATGAGAAACCCACATGATTAAAACTGCAATCCCAATTATGGCTGTCACTTCGCCGATTAGACCCGTCGTTCTTGGAGTTGGGCATTGCTTTGAAAGGCCCGTTGCTGCCTGTCGTCCTCTGTTTCATTACAAAAATGCATTAAAACATATAATAACTCACATTAACGGCCAGCATTGAAAACTGCCATCAGAAGTGGCAGCAATTAATGGAATGCTTGGATCGTGGTTATATTGTTCCCTCTATTGCCTTCTATTGGTCAGCTGTTTAAACTGCTTTGTGTATTTATCATGTCGGTGTTGACTGGACCCCTGTGAGAAAAAGCTTCCCGTCTTCTTGATGTCTGAATGGGCTTTGTGGCATAGCGTAGAGTTCAGATCGAATATGGTATCAATATCTGTGTTTATGTAAGATTTTATTTGAAAAGCTCACACTGAATCATTTATTCTGCTTGTCTGCATCACCGTACTGATATACCATCACCAGGATACCTTCCCATACTTGTCAAGCTTCAATAAGCTATGTAACGTCAGTCTTACCAACCCTCAATAAGCTATGTAACGTCAGTCTTACCAACCCTCAATAAGCTATGTAACGTCAGTC
>JAACJT020000001.1:20871226-20895063 GCA_009936485.2 Gymnarchus niloticus
ACCCTCAATAAGCTATGTAACGTCAGTCTTACCAACCCTCAATAAGCTATGTAACGTCAGTCTTACCAACCCTCAATTAGCTTTGTGACGTCAGTCTTACCAACCCTCAATAAGCTATGTAACGTCAGTCTTACCAACCCTCAATAAGCTATGTAACGTCAGTCTTACCAACCCTCAATTAGCTTTGTGATGTCAGTCTTATTAACTCTCAATAAGCTACTATATGTAACGTCATTCTTGTCAAGCCTCAGTAAGTTTATAAACCATATTTAAAATGGTTGAGGGTGTGGGTACCTGTTGACGAACTCCGTCATTTACGGCATCTAGCCCCCAAATCGCTTGCAAACACCCAGCTTTGGGTGAACCCTAACCTTCCTGAGCCCTAACACTCAGTGTCTTTGCCTCTTTGCCCTGTTGATGAGCCCACAATGGCCGTGTATCTCATTCCTCCCCTCGTTCCAAAATGACTTCCCCAGCCCCTCCTTCCCTCTTCGTGCCCCGTGGACCTGTTTGGGGTTCTGAACCACAGAAGAACCATACACCCTGACCCAGTTCTCCAGCTTGAGTTCCACTGAAGTGATTGAGGCCCAGTGACTTATGTTTACGTTTCTTTGTACCAGATTCCTGCTTTGGCCTTTAGGCCTATGATCTGCACGTTTCCTGAGTTTTAAGCCCCCGTCCTTCTGCCGGGAGTAGATGGGGGGGACTGCATTATCACCCCAGTCGTCTCCTCCCCCACAGCTCAAGCCCCCTTTTCTGACCCCTTTCACCTGCATCGTCACCAGCTGCTCTGAGCTGCATGGCAGACTTGCCCGTCACGGCAACCTCTTCTGTATTTAGTTTCCGTACAGACAGCCTGCGAGAAGGTAGGCCCACCTTCAGTGAGCAGGCTTGACATGGAAGGTTCCCATCCAGGAAAAGGGCATGACGTTCCAGCTGAGATTGTCTCGCTTTTCACATTTGAGCCTGCGAGCGGAGGCTCCCGGTTGTGTCAGTATCCTAGTGATGCTGCTCTTACCGCATACCTTTCCTCATTATCACCCCCGTACCCCTCGCCCGATGGTGACACAGCCCCTCACCCTTTCTCTGCCTGCTGCACAGGTTGCTGGTAGCCTTATCAACTGACGGCTAGAATCCGACACACGGCGGCCATATTTCCCTGGAAGGAAATGTGGCCGCTGTCTCTGCTTTTCTTCAGCCCTAACTACCCAGAGTGGCTGTGATGCCTTTGGTTTTTTTTTTTGGTGCCTATTAGGACAATTAAGGACAGAGGGCACCATTTCTGGCGGGAGCACATTGCAGGTGACCGCCGTAACTAGGTGGGCTGGGCGGTAATTTATCAGGCTAGTGAATCCGAATCCCCCCCTGCCGTCAGGGCCTCTGTGCTGACAGACTACTGCTTGGCTGGGGCTGACACTCTGTACATGCTTGTGTGTGTCCATCTGTCAATCACGCTGTCTGTAAAAGAACAGAGAGAGAGAATGAAGGGTTCCCCAGGATCCCATTTAGAGTGAATTGCTGGCCAGACACCCCCTTTACCTCAGAAAACAGAGACCTTGTCTCCCTTGGGCTTTTTCTCACCCCCCCATCTGAGCTGATGCTTCTCGCGATCTCACGTCAGCAAAGCTGGGATGCGGTACGGTGAAGTGAGTGTCTGTTACCGCAAGCCAGCCTGGCTTTTGACTACAGTCTGCCTGGCACTCGCTCTCTTAGTGGGGAGGAACCATTTAAGAACTGGCTTTGCGTGGACTGTGAGGTGTGTAATGATTAGTTAGATCCACGCTCTGTCAGTCTGTTCTGTATGGCTGCCGGATGTTCGGCCTCACAGAGCGGTGGAGTTATGGTGGGCTAAAAGCCTAATGACAGTGTTCTGTTGTTGTGGCGGCTGGTTGTCCGGCTGAGCGTGTGGCAATATCTCTGGAAATGAGCAATTCGGAGTGTGACCGTCAAGGAAAGCTGGTTACCTCAGGTCGGGATTTCAATAATCAGAAAAGCGTTTGTGTGCCAATTTGATGCCAGGCGCTCTGTCTGTGATGAAATGTGTTCCACTAAAGAAGGAACATGGAGGGCATCCCTTAGGGAGACGGAGGAGGGTGTTTGGATCAAGCAAGGCTCTCGATAACAATGGGAGTGTTTGGGCATGGACAGAGGCCGCAGGGAAAGCTGGGCACTCGTCTGTGTTTCCTCTTTCCTCACTTTCTGCTTTGGAGTGCCTGTAGTGAGACCTGGCAGGACATCGTGACTTTGTGTGCGCGTGGTGTGTGTTGCTGTGTGTGTATCTGTGTGTGTATCTGTGTGTGACGGTCGGGTGACTCTCTGACATGGCTCAGATTGGCTTCAAAGCTCACATCGGGAGCGCACGTTGCTCAGTTGGCTAATCTGCTGAGCTCAGTGGGGGAACCCCTGTGTAGAGGAGGGTCCATCGAACATAGAGGCCTCTGGCACCTTTCAAGGCTGGGTGGGGGGGTGTGAGGTCCGGCAAACAGCATTATTTCTTAATGCATTACAGGAGTGCGTGGAAAAGGAGGGATGGGACCCAAACCCCACCCGGCACGGTGTAACTTCAGTGCCGTTGACCCGGCCTCCTCCCTTGGTATATAGACCCTCTTAGGTTTATTTCCAAAAAACTTAGCTTAATATCTGGAACTAAACTAGCACAACATGAGATGTGGCATGACCAGACCATGGATCCAACTATGCTTATGCCACCCTGACTGCAGTTACCCTGCTCACGACCTGCAGGCAGCCAGAGCTATGCTGGTGCTCCGCCATGTCCTCTGAGACACCTGCCTGACAGACCAGCACTGCGAGTTATTGGATCGGCCCCGGGGCCGTCAGTATGGGGGACGTGAGTTATGGGGAGCTGGGGGGTGGAGCCAGCAGGGGTCTCGAGATGAAGGGAACTGGGACAGAACGACACAAGAAGGTGGGGGCAAGAGAGAATGAGAGAGATAGAGAGGGGGAGAGAAAGAGTGAGGGAGGGAGAGTGATGGAGAGAGAGAGAACAGTGTAAGGGAGGAAAAGACAGAGGGAGAGATGGGTAGACTGTGAAAGAGAGAAAGAGGGGAAGAGATGGGGGAGACTGTGAAAGAGAGAGGGAGGGAGAAGAGCATGAGGGAGGTTTTGTTCAGAGTGTCTAAACAGACTGCTCTCTGTTCTTTAACACAGCACACACATTTTTCTACTTTCAAAGCATGAAGTAAAATTTCCTGCCTCTGAACCACAGATGCTAAAATCAGGTGTCTCCTGTGTGTTCAGGAAACTCAGCATTTTGGGTGCTGGTTTGTCCCCTCTTTCCATGGCACTGTGAATCAGTAATGATATGAACATGAGCTCTGCAGCCTCTCTCTTCAGCATTATAAACAACTTTTCATCTATTTTGTTGTCATATATTGCTATGAAATACGAGTACATATGGTATCTGCATTTCACCCAGAATAATGTCCACTTTTTATCAGTAACTCATAGCCTTCCCTGCTTGTCTAACTTTCCGAAATGGGATTTATATGCAGTTTGTCATATTTAGGTTTTGACTGAAGCCTCCAAACATTCAGCCAACCACAAACAATCTTAGGGTCACCTGACTGCTCCATTCCTGATAGGTGGAGATCACAGTCTCCTTGGTTTTTGACTCCACCCCCACTCTCAATCTCCTCCCACTCCACATCTTCACCTTCCCCCGATGTTGCTTTACTGTATCTCTAATTATATGTAACTGTACCATTGGGCACATCCAGGGTTGATGGGTTGAATCCCATCCTTGCTTTGAGTGGACTTTCTATGTTTTCCACCAGATACTCCAGTTTCCTCCCGCAGTCTGAATAGCCATAAGAACACCGATGAGTCTGTGTCTTGCCGTAGCGGGTGTGTGTTTGTATCCTGTGATAGACTGGCATCCCGACCAGGGTCCCCCCCATCTGAACACAGCTGAATATATTGGTGACCCAGAGGAATATTTTTTCAGGGGGCCCAGAATTCCTAGCTATGGCCTGGTTTGGACAGAAGATTTTGCCGTTAGGTTGCCAGCTCTTTGATATGAAGCATGGCTATGTAGTGAAAGGACAAAGAAGGCTTCAAAACCTGTGGTGGGTGGGAGTATCCCAAACTACCAATCAAGGTTTGCTCTAGCCTGTGGTGGGTGGGAGTATCCAGAACTGCCAATCAAGGTTTGCTCTAGCCTGTGGTGGGTGGGAGTATCCAGAACTGCCAATCAATGTTGCTTAGCGCTAGCATCGATTGGTGGCTCAGGATACTCCCACCCACCGTGGCTTTTGAAGCTTCATTTGTCAAATCACAAGGGCTGTGCTTAATTTGTTGTATTCTCTGGCTTTGATTACATCATTGTCTCTAATCCCTACACTGTATTTCTATGCTCTTCACCTGTTGAAAACAGCAGGTGAATAAAAGTGCTTGGTTAATAAACAAATGTAGGTAATGTCCGTATACACGAGGTGTATGCATGCATGTGTGGTTTGCAGTTTGATTCCGTCTTTCATGGCTGTGGGTAATGTGCAAATGGAAGCAATCTTGCCGCTTGCCTTCAGGATCAGTTATCGTCTCTGCAGCCGTCGGACAGAGACAGTTTGCATTTTGACTCTTTATGACAGTTCCAGCAGACATCAGGAATGCCTTTCTTGTTGTTGGTTGCCTTCTCCTTTTGTTTTACACTCCCAGAGAATAATAAATCAGTGCAGGTGAATTATGGCTCTAACAGTGGAGCCGCGGGGATCATAAGTGAAACAATTAGCGAATGGGCTAAGGGCTCAGCTGGAGCTTGCCTCGGACAAACGACCTCGCGTCACTTGCGCGGGCTGTGCCAAATTGCCGCGACCGCGGGTGCTCTTAAAGGAGCCGTGCAGGGTAAAGCCGTCCTCCTCCTTCCCTGGGACTCGAACACCCAAATCTGCTTTCTGTTTGAGGGATTATTAATATCACAAACGCTGCTTGAACAATGTGTGTGCTCACAGGGACATCTGAAGGCTCTCCTGGAAACCCTGTAGATGTAGAAACCCTGTCATATAGCTCTGCGTGTTAGGTGTCTGTGCCTGTGATGGGAAGGTTGTAGGTTCAAAGCCTGCAGCTGGCAAGTGTTCATATCCCTGTTGGGCTCTTGAGCAAGGCCCTTAACCTGCATTGCCCCAGGGGTGCTAGACACTGGCTGCCTGTGTGCTGACCCTTAGCCAAAAACTTAGGAGAGGGAGAAGCACAAAAACTGCAAATTTCCCTATGGGGATTCATACAGTGCTTGTTTTTATTATTATGAACTCAGAGCCACCCTGTATAGGGAACCTCACTGACCAGGAGGGCCCCACAGAGCGAGACGATAACAACAGCAGAATGTTGTCATTTTCCAGCTTAGATAGAGGAATCTGATTTTTTCTTTTTAGTATTTTTATGAACATACTAGCTGGACTGATTTTGGTTCTGTTCTGCATTCAGGGTCCCAGCCAAGCTCTTTTGTAGAGCAAGCCCTTTGTGGGTTAGAAGTCAAGCCCCATTACTACCCTACTGGTGATCTGACACTGGTGATCTCTGTGTCACACCACAGCAGTAAGTTTCACTGGTTTCGCCAGGTTTGCTGAGTAGCGACAGCAGGAAGGAAGCTGGGTGGATCTGGGAATTAATTACAAGCAGTTGTTGAAAGATAATTATTTACCGATCAAACGAAGGCAGCACCGTACCGTCGAGCTGCAGAGATAGTGCCGCCTTCACCACCTATTTCCTGCATAGATTAGGGGAGCAGAAGCCGCATTCCTCTTTAATTATACGTGTTTGAAGTTTTTGCTGGCGGTTTGGTTTATTGTGCCGCATGCTGCGAGACACTAAGGAGTTCTCTAATCTAATTAAAATTGCGTACGTAATTTAGCACTCCTCGTCCGTAGCCCTCCAACAGATCATAAATGGACGCTCGATCAGGGCTTGAGCGTTACTCTTAGGCATCTTTGTAATTTTCATATGGAATAATGGTCCATTGCATTGTTCCCATGCGTAAGGTCCACTCTCAGATTCTGAGCTGCAAGGTTGGATTGCAGCTCCATGACGTCATGTAAATACTAAAGGCGGTAAATGGCAGTCGTTGTGTTCACATTTAGCTAACGTTTTCACCCATGCTAAGGAAAAAAGATTAAGAATCATCCCCAGGAATACGGCCAGTCGATTGATCCCGAGGGGGGTTGTCTTGATCACGTCTGTAACCGCAGTGCCATCTGCCATCACCAGCACCCAGATGTGTGTGCAATCTTTTGTTATGAGCATGACCTCGTCAAACGTTATTCATACCGCGTCTTTAAACTTATTTTTCATAATTGTCCTGGAAATGGCATCGTCGGGAGCTTTGCGCTTTACGCGGTTTGCCGCTGAAA
The DNA here is from genome assembly GCA_009936485.2 of Gymnarchus niloticus. Lineage (NCBI taxonomy): Eukaryota > Metazoa > Chordata > Actinopteri > Osteoglossiformes > Gymnarchidae > Gymnarchus > Gymnarchus niloticus. The sequence continues at coordinate 20,877,589 of JAACJT020000001.1, forward strand.
AGGTTGAACATGGCGCTGGCTAAGCTGTAAGGCCTGAAGTGATAGAAGACCCTCTATAATTATGAATAATGGATATTCCGGCCATATCTCTGCCTAAAGACAGACCGAATGGTCCGTAATAACATTGCATTTTAGACGGAAATAGGTCTGAGACAAGAAATAATGACACAGACATTTTAAAACAAAATATTGAGGGGAAAAGACCAAAAATAACGACGGCGAGGTGGAGCCTTTGAAGAACTGCAGTTCAGCGTTATGCTGATGCATTCGTCACGCTGATCATTTTCAATTTTCATAATTGCACAGCAGCCCGTCGTTGGCTTTCACGTCACGTGTGACAGCTGATTTATTTTTTATTTATTGCCTTCCACCAAATCCAATTTTAGTTGACATTTCTCTGCAGTGTGGCAAAGGGTGACCTTTGAAAAGGACACTTCCTGCAGGCTTTGTGCGGGCTGACTCCAAGTCTGGAGCGCTCCATTTCGACCCGTCTGAGGTGGAGTCGGCCCACATTTGGTGCCTCTTTCTGCTGACCTCACTGATACCGGGCTGTATTTAGCGGAACCCGGGGATTTTAAGGTTGCCTGTGGGTCGGACTAACCCACGGCCATTTTTGTTGCCTCACCACGATTGAGTGGCGCGTCGTCAATGGGCGGCGAATGTAACGTTGTGCACAGCAATTGGAAGAGACCTTCGGTGTCTGGGGGTCCGTTTGGGTGGTGGCGAAGCTGCCAGAAACATCCGGAATTGCCTCCGTGTTAAATTGTTTCTTATCAGTGTAGTCAAAAGTCTGACATCCTTCTTTAGTAAAAAACAATGGCGGCAAGAAATAACAGCAGTTAGTAATAATAGTAACAGCAACGGTAGTACAGCACTAGTGGCCATGCGTAGTGTGACCCTCTTCGGGATAATGACACCTGTCGATTCATTCCCCAGAATCGCTCACCCCATCCAGAGTGGCAGTGCCAGGCAGCGAGGGGGTTTCATAAGCAAAGCGTGGGCCAGAATCAAGCCCACAACTTGGGGGGGGGGGGGCCACGAGGCCGCAGTGCTGTGCCGAAAGTGGCCCAGAGAACATGGTAATGACGATATATTTGCGACAATGCAATAATATGGCTGCCAAAGTAACGTTCACCTTGGAATGGCATCCAGGAAAACCCTTTGGGAATCCACCGGGCAGCTGAGTGGCTCCCTGTATGGAATTTCCTGCCACCGCGATGAGGTGTTGACAGGAAAGGCTCTCCCTGTGGAGCAGTGGTTTTCACCACGCCGCCCGCATTCGGCCTGCCGTTGCCATGGAGATGGGTCCGCACCGGGGAGCGCTGCGGCCTGCGAGCGTTCCCAGTGAAGCAGGTGGGGCGCCCACACTTAGAGTTGGCTCAGCCCCGTTTTGTACGTGGCTCACCGGACCATCTTCTCTGCACAGGGGTTCCCGCGGAAACCGAGTCTGATCGTAAAACGGCAAGAAAATCTGAAATCAAGGTGAAAAGAAAGAAACGTAAACAAAACGTTTTGGGATATAAAATTGTTGATGCTAATGAGCTTTATAATATTTTGCGCTGGCTTGTGTGGAATATTGACCATATTAATGTCTAGCCACTCTTCCCCCCCGGCCTTTCCTGAGCTGCTGGCAGATAACGGAGGCAGGGCCTGTCTTCATGTTGCCTTTTTCTTCAGTTGGGAGTTTACTTCATTCACTAGCAGTGAATACATGCTTTCAGCCCAAGGATGCGCCCGTTTCCACATGGTTCCTAATTTCTCCATCCATCCCTGCACCCGGGCCATGGTCGTCATCCTCCGTGGTTCACCCAGTCTGTCCTCCGCCGGGCGTGAGGACACGGCACAAAGCTCGGTCCCAATAAACCACCGGCGATAACGGAATGCTAGGCACTCACACATCAGTAGGCTGTGCCGTGATGTGCTGTTTATGGTGTTAGATGAATGCTGACAGGGGTTCCTTCCTGAGACCCGGGGGCTGGAATATTAGCAGATGCCTGAGGCTCCTCCTGTCTGTTTCTTGGGGGCTCGTTTTAATTTGGGTGATATAACAGCGATACCACATCAATCGCTGTGCTGTCTTTGGGATTTCACATAGCCTGCTGCCTCCAAGAGGTCCCATAGCTGCAATTCATCCCCTTTTGATGTTCGGACAGTCGTTTCCTGTGTGTCTTTTGAACTTTGTTTAATGTCCCGTGATTCGCTGTCATTAAAGCGGAGATAGCTGCTAAAGCAAAGCCCAGATCCCGTGATTGGGCCAGATTTTCCAAGCAGTTTTGACTGCCTCTTTTATCTGGTTCTCATGTCAAATTGCGGCTTTGGAAAGCCTTCCCTCCATCTATCCATGCTGGGGTTTTGAAACACCTCTTTACATCGATGGTTGTGTGTTACGGTGATGTTCTGAATGGCTGCAGATTTTGACTGAGTTCTCTCTTTCTGCTTCTAGAAACTTGTCCCAGAATCCCTTGAGCACATTGTCATGGCAACTCTTCCAGAACCTTCAACTCACGGAGCTGTAAGTCGGACCCGCCCCCTTTTCCTCCATCTCATTGTCCACCATACTTCTTTGGAACATGAACATTCTTCACGCACGTTAATGTATCTAATGTGGTAGTTTTGACATCGCTGAGCCTCAGCACGCCATGGCTGGTTGGCTTCAGGGGACCCGGGGTGGTGGTGGTGGTGGTGGGGGGCACTCAACACCAAGCTTGAGACGAGGCAAGAGATCATGTATATAACGTAGAGGGCTTCAGTTTTCTACACACCTTCTGAAGTTTCTCTTGCCTTTTCCTTTACAGAACTTTTGATACTAAGTTGCACGTTGTACCTTAAAGTGCCTTGTAGTTGCACAGTTACATAATGTATAGATTCTTGAGTAAATTACATGCCTGGAGTTATACCGTCTCTGGCTTGGGTGTGAGATCAAGTCCACCCGAAAAGGACAGATTCTGAGAGTAGGGGGTCCTTCATAAACGGAGGCCTCTTTACTGACACGAGCTGTGAGATGACTGATTGGCCTAAACTGGCCGGGCAGACCAGCAGCAAAGATGAAGCCTGACACAGGACAGTGATTGGCTGTCTGGTCGGGCGGGGAATGGCCCACGGTGTCGGTAGGTTACTCATCACACCTCCATCAGGTCGAATTGAAAGTGCAGACCCTGCATTTCGCGTGACACTCAACGGCTCACAGGGTTACATTTCGGGACCAAACGGAGCCACGGCAGAGTGACGTCTGGACCTCGCTATTATTTTGCTTGACCGAAGATGAGATGCTGGAGAAAAATAAAACTGGAGTTTACCGTTCCTACTAAACGCCGACCCACTGACGTGATGACCTTGTGAGCTGCATCACAAGTTGACAGCATTGCTCCGTTCCGCTTTGAGAATGCACCATTCATAGCCAAATCCTGCCCTCCTGCCTGCTGCGTCTACGTCATGTCAGGCCAAGTCAAACCAGGGGGAGTATTTTTAAAGGCGGTGATCTCCAAAGTAGTATTTTAAGGCACGGAAGCAGGACAGCTCCCCTGAGAGCGCTCAGATAGCACCGAGGAGATGTGTGTGTGTGCGTGTGTGTGTGTGTGTGTGTGTGTGTTCTCTCTACTCGTTGTTCTGAAGACTATGCAAGCCCCAGCACCTCTGCTGAGGGCCTGGATCACTCCTTCAGCGACTTGCTGACTGGCGAGTTTAAACGAGCGAGGCTGCTGGGTGGCGAACGGGTCCCCGCTCGCACTCTCACTCCGAGCCGCGCGAAGAGACGGACGCTGCCGTCGACGACGCAGCGAGGTGGCACTGAGCGATCATAAAACAACCTCCAGGAGGAGGATGGTAACGGTCAGCGAGGTAGACTACAGGTTAAAGCTGATACCTCGTGTGCAGGACCTCCGCATTCAAAGCTCCTTAAAGATAAAATGTATGGAAACAAACACACAGGACAAGGTTCAGGGATTGGAACAGAGAGTGGGTGTATGTCTACTAAGTGTACAGAGGAGAACTCGGCTGCTTAGTAACACAGCGAAGAACATGATGCATAAAAAATAAAATGATGCTCTGTACATATTTATATCAAAAAGTAGCTAACAGTTGGCAAATCTTTTTCAAGCTGAGGCTTCCAGAACTTTCCCCACCTTCTCTATAGTCGCGGCGTGAATTAGCCGATTTGCTGAGCTGAACCGTGGCTGTGAGACGTAGAGACTGCTACAGAACTGGGGCGGAGCAAGGATTAGGCCTTGGACAAATCGGGGAGGTCGGATTAGTGAGGGTGGGCGGGACCGGGGTGAAGACAGACAGCTCAGGAAACACGGAGTCAGCAGGCGAGAGTCAGGCAACGGCTGTCAGAAGCAGCTCCTCTGCACTGATTCGAAAGAGAAACGCGTTCCCCATCGCAGGATTTTGATGCGATTTTTACCTCAAGAGGTGTGGAAAGAGGGAAGAACGGAATTACAGCAAATAATAAAAAAGCTAGGGTATCCAGTCAATCCAAGATGTACGAACTGATTAATCTGTTTAAGAGCAGGAAAAAATCAAATATATATTTTGGTGCTTGCTCAGCATTATTGAATGATTGTACTGCAACTGCGACTCAATTATGTGGGTTAAGCAGCCACATTGTTTCGTTAAATAGATTCAAGCAAACAAATATGAAAATTAACTGAACATGACACCATGGAATTATGAGTTAGTCAGGTTCAGTCAGGTGTGTGAATTTTAAGATTCATTAACTCTGTGAGACTTTCACTCACGAACACACGTAGAGGCAACCAAACAGTCACCAATTTCCATCTTGAGGAAAATCAGATGCATTCCTGTTCTTTAACGTGGCATCGGGACGAAAGTCTGAAAAAGGAATTCCACGTGCTGCAGTGCTCATGTAGGATGACGCGTCTTTGTCAAAGGAGAATGAGGTGAATCGGTTTTCTTTACCACAGGAGAGAAGGTCAGCTGTGGGCTGTGCTCTGTCAGCTTTCTTGACTTGCTCTGTAAGCCCTGATTCTTCGTAACGTGGGGGGCTTACAAGGCGTGAAGGACTGAACTGGTAACAGTTAAACCGATGCAACCATCGCAAACGGTCAACACTGCATCATAGCAGGTGGGGACAGTTCCTGCCATAACTGCCATAGCTAGTTTCAAAGCTCAGAGTGATAAAAAGTTACGAGTTTATTCATTTGTAATAATCTCTCATTCATAAGTGCTTATGAAAAATGTACTGAAAGTGTTATTGATACAGTTATTAAAATGCTGTGAAGGCATTATGGTTACGTCAAGCCGACTCTTACGCAAGACCAGAGTTTCCCTAAGCTCAGTGTCCTAAAAAGCAATATGTATTGTGATGGAAAAGAAACCACTTCCTGTTCTCGTGACCTGTTGCGCAACGGTTCGGAATGTTTAAGGTCAGGTGCTGGCCAAGGCCTGTGTGTTTTAGAGCTAACGTGTTGCAGGGGCCGGGTGGGAGGAGATAGGTTCCCACCCTGATAAGCTGGAAAATAGTTAAGCAGCAAACTGCATAGCAACAAGGGCGGGCCCCATTGTTTGTAGTGCACGTAAGAAGCAGGGGCCCATGGTGGGATTTTAAACTAACCAATAAGAAACAAGTATTTGATGACGTAGAACTTGTCAGCCATACTACAAAGGGATATGCAATAACGACATGCCTTAGAGAGAACGGTGCGGAACTGTTAAGGTTGGCAACGTTGTCTCTCCAAGCGCTTGTGTGTACTACCTCAATAAACCTGAAGTATATAACCAGCAACATAGTCTCTGAGTCCTCATATAGAATTTCTACCACAGTATAAACATGCCATATTGAAATACTCACACATTTTCCGACAGGGAAATATGTTGAAAATACTGTACGTGTGTAGATACTTCTGTATGAGTTTCTCATTACGTCTTGAGCTGTAAGGAGGAAAGGTAAAGCTAATATGCATCTGACTCAAAGCCTCAGTTCATTTTAGTCTCATATCTCTTCAAAAATTAGCAAGTACCTTATCCTCAGTTGACTACAGTTTGGAAGCAACGTGTTTGTGTTCCTTAGGAGCCACGTGGATCTCTGCCTGAAGGGTTAGGGACTCCAGATTCAGATTAAAGGCTTCATAGATAGTTTGGCCTGGTGTGTTTAAAGGGAAACAAAAAATGAAGAGGGTTAGAAGAGAGTAAATGAAGGTCACCATGATCAGTCAGAAAACTGATGTGGGAAAAGTCACTGTGATCAGTCAAAGAGTTGATTGGGAACAGTCATCATTATCAATCAAAGTGATGATGGGGAAAACTCAACATGACCAGACAGTAGATGGGGAAAACTCACTGTCATCAATCAAAGGGACGATGGGAAATGTCACCGCGATTAAGTCAGTGAGATGATCGAGAACAGTCATTGTGATCAGTCAGAGAGATGACAGGGAACAGTCAGCATGGTCAGTCAGAGAGTTGATGGGGAACAGTCAACAGTCACTGTGATCAGTCAGACAATTAATGGGAATCAGTCACTATGTGTTTATCACTCGTATCATAAGTCATAAAAAATATTTCGATGACTGTTGCCATTTTACTGTGTGCTATCCTTGGCTTTGAAAGGATTTCCATTAACACAGCAACTGGTTCTGCCGGTCTTACAGTGGACTCCCATTGGGTTTAAAATCAGCTTTTATTTAATGACTAATTCTCTCCGTCTCGGAAATGACTGACTAAATGGGGAAAGGAACAGCTTGCCTAAGTAAGTAATGTAGAAAGTATGTGTTTGGCTGCCGTTGGCTGGTCGTCTGGTTTTAGCTGTAGCCAGGGCTAAGTAGCCCTCCTCCGCTCGCTTCACACTGCCTGGCAGTGGATGATGCCCTGTCTCTGCAGCACTTGTGCAGTGACTGCAGAGGTCTTCAAGGAGCCACTGCCCACTCCACACTCCCACTGTGTACAGTGGGAGAAGAGCTGGTGGCCCCACATGAGCGTCGTTTGGGGTCAATGAGGTGGCGGGAGCTTCCGGGCGACAAAGGCACTGTAATGGTGACACTGCTTGAGGCAGACTCGGTGTTTTAACTGCCCAGACTGCCACGACCCGTTAAGTGTCCCTCTAACAGGTTTTAAACTTGTCGCTGTTGTCTGCAGATAGATCCCATGCAACTGCAGAAGTTTTCATCTTAGTGAACAAAGTCCAGGTTCAAGAAACAAACCCTTGTTTTCTACTCGCCCAGTTCACCCAAGGCCTTCTTATAAGCCTTTATGCGTGTGCTTGATGTGTGCTTGTCTGTGTAAATATTTCAAGAACATCTATATACATGAAAAAAACACTTAATGATGCCACTTTGTGTTTAGGATGCATATTAAATGCTCGCGCATTAAAGCAGAACACATATCTGCTTTAACAGTGGCTGTGGAAAATGACCCGGATATAAACATTTTCGGTGGAAATCTTTGACTATGCTTGGAAGTAAAACTGAATAAGCAAACCAGAGTGTTTAAAAATAAGTCAAACTTTTTTGGGGCTATAGGAATGTCTTTAGCCGGGTCTTGCAGGCCTGATAAATGTATGGCCCTTCACTGTTGACGGTGGGACTTTCTGTCCTCCGAGTGACAGATGATACCCAGGTACTGTCCTGGGTACCAGTCCAGCACTCACTCACCTTCATATCCTCCTGGGTTACACCTTCTGATGATACCGAGTGAGTAAATACTGGCTTCCTGACAGAACACTGCCATCTGTTAAGGGACTGGCAGACCCGCACCCGTTCCGTTCAGACGACCGCGGGCAAATGGTCTCCTCAGTGTAGCTCCAGGATTCTGGTGGGTCCAGCCCACTCACGAAATGAGACGCCATCGAGGTCATCCCATGGGACACTTTAGAGAAGTAGGTGTCGCTTGGACAGCTTCCCTCCGGTGTGTACGGGTGCAAAACTGATACAGAAACTTCCAGGCTTCCAAGTTTCTCTCCCATCTGGGTGTCCAAAAAATAAAAAATGATATGAAACAGGGCATGGATGCTGTATCTGTTGGACAGGCCAAACCCTCATCTTCTCTGCTCTAGATAATCTGATTGCTTCCAGGCAAGTGTGACTTGACATGCAATAAATTCATGTAAAAAAAGATATTTTCACATAAAAAGATACGTAAAGGATATTTTTTCTTGTCCTTAAGTGCAGGGGAACTTCATGGGGCATCTGAAATGGCATGAAGCCTACAGCTGGATGGATGATTCAAAATTACATTCTTACAATGGGACTCGATAATGTGAGTGCAGAATGAGGGAATGTGTGTGGAAAAGGATACAGACTCTCTCAGGATAACTTGCTGGAAGATGGCTGGCTGGTTGGTTTTTTACTTTTGTACTCATCCTAAAAATTCGACCAAAGGTCTTGGATTCGCTTGTCGCTTCTCTTCTGTGCTGTGCCCTTTAGTTAGGTCTTCATCACACGAGTGCACGAGGACACCCGTTCTGCATTACCTCATAAAAATAAATAGATTATGAATTCAGACACGGACTCTTGCGATAGTTTCCTCAGCCTCCAATATCCGATGGAGTCTCAGGGATCATATCTCAGCTCGACCGCGGCATGATTTCACTGTGTGCTGTACGCGCTGTGTCCCTATGGAAATATCTTGGCTACATCACAAACTCAATGATGCGGGCTGAAGACTCATGGTGCCGGACGGCAGCCGTTGTTTTCGGCCTACCCACTAATCCTGTTGCTCCGAGGAATACGGATTATCCGTGCGGGCTTTTTAATCGTAAGCCAGCTGTGTAGTTTGAGAGTAAAGGGAGAACGTTTTTCATTTAAAACCCACTCATTAGCTGGGTAGACGCGCCGGTGTCACGATCGCTCCGTTTACCGACTTGTTGTAAAAAAGTAAAAATGCCAGTGCTAAAACAGCTTTAAACTGAATTTAATACACAACACAGCATTCGCTTGTTTGTATTTCAGCGAGCGTAGAAGTAATCCTTTCCACATTTTGATATGAGCGGTTGGGTCTGGCATGTACTCGCATCGCACGCAGGCTGTTCCCAGCGACCCTGTAGCGCCTAAGCAGTTATGACGGTTAGATGGCAGTTATGACGGTTAGATGGATAAGAGTGAGATGAAGATATTTTACTGCGTTAAACATGACATATCCAGCATTTGTCCTGAAAAATGAAAAAAAAATCAGCTCTGAGCGGTACATTTTAGCTGTCAGGAACAAGGGCACACCTGCAGGATGCAAACAATCACCCATACTACCCCGATCCCCGGCTCCCGCATTATGGGCTGCCGTTGCTATGGCGCTGACGCAGCACACCTCTGACGGCGCCTGGGGCTCGACCCTAGCAAGGCGCTCTCACCTGGCTGTGGAGCAGGTGCGATTTCGCGCCTTTCGGAAGTGTGACAATATCCTTATGTTCGTTTTCACTATTAGTTGTTATCAAAAGAATATCCTGCTAAGTTTTTTTTTTTTTAAAAAAAAAATAATCAGTTAACAGATTTCAGTTATGAAATCAGCTACAAATAAAATAATAAATAACCTGCCCCTTCGATTCTTCGATGAAGATGAAAACGGAGGAAAGGTAGTGGTGGAAGGTGTCTTAAAATAACATGTATATTGTTGGTTAAAGTTGTGTGTTTTCGCACGAATGAACCTGGTTGTGATTTGTAATTTTGGCTGATCTGCAAAATTTTATTTACACCTGAGTATTTTTTTTTCCTTAATTTACGTTTTCTGCATTTACACTAATGTACGTTCCTTTTTAATTAATCGTAACCGATTGCTTGTATCATTTGATCCCGTACCTTTTCCATTAACCGCTGTGGCTGTTACGATTAGGCCGCTCAATGATTATCGAGATGAACAATACAGCATTTTAGGAAGGCTCTTGTTAAAGTGAGTTTTTCATGGGTGGCTAAACCTTTCCGGAAGCTTTGATCAAAATTCATCAAAGGCTTAAAATGCACATATTTAACAATGACCCGGGATATTCTGGCCTTGGGCAGAATACAAAATGATTTTTCTTCCATCCTATTTTGCTGCCTGAAAGTGAGAGCTGTTAAAGCAATTATAATTCTGTAGAGAAAAACATCACCTCTTCAACACTTCATTTCAATACTTCCCTTTTCACAGCTTGTAATGCACGTACGTCCGTGTTCATATCTTTGGTACCATCTTGTAATGGAGAAAGGTTATCTACCCCGAATAAATAAGCAGAACTGTGAAACTCTACCGTGTCGGCTTGTTAACGACGCTTAAGATGGCCCTGGGATTAGTTTTATTGTTGCCGTTCGTCGTTCTTTGCCGATACATATCAAAGGCAGATTAAAAATCTAATGCTTTGGAATACAATGGATGCGCAACAAGTACGGAGTGTGAGTCTGGATAAGCCTTTGCAGAAGGTGTTTTTACAGATGGCAGGTTCTTGAGGATTCACATGCGAACTCAAATTTCTCGATGGAGGCTTGTCTGTGGATCTATGGAAGACAGCCTCTAACATGTCAGTTTGCCCACGAACAGAACACTCATCTGAATAGCAATCTAAATGCCTGCGAGGAGTCCAGGCCCATTTTGTCCACGTGCAAGACCCAAGCCGTATTTTAGAAGATAACGTTCTCCTGCTTCAGTCAGCCTGGCCGTGAGTGGAATGGTCTTTATTTGCAGTCATTTATTTTTATGGTTATTGTTTCACAGGAGGCTGGATGGAGTGGTGTTTAAATGTGGCTGTGATGTTCGCTGGATTCAGCTGTGGCAGCACAGGGGAGAGGCAGGTCTGCAGACCCAGAAGCTCTTCTGTACCAACGGCGTCTCCAAGATCCCGCTAAGTGCCATGAATATCTCGCACTGCGGTGGGTTTCTTCCCCTTCCTCATCGCGTTCGCATGAAAGTTCTGGAACGTGGACTCCGCCCACTCAATCCCAGTTTTTTTCCTGCCTCCTCCGCCCAGACCTGCCGGACATCAGCGTGACCCGCAGCAGCCTGCTTTTGATGGAGGGGGAGAACGTCACCCTCACCTGCAATGGGTCGGGCACTCCACTCCCAGAAGTAGACTGGACCGTCAGTGGCCTGCATTCCATCAACACTCACCAGGTGAGTCGGTGAATCCGTTGACTTTTCACGGGGACGCGTGACCCCCACGACACTGGCCGGAAATGCCCTGACTCCGCCCATCTCTACAGTCCAATGTTTACTGGCCCAACGTGCACTCCATCAACCTGACGCTGGTCAACGTCAGCCGAGACGACAACGGCTTCGTGCTGACGTGCATCGCCGAGAATGTGGTGGGCAGGACCAATGCTTCGCTCCAGCTGGGCGTGCAGTGTACGACATCCAAACGGATAAGTCATCCCTACGTGGCAGTTTTCCATAGATCACGCATGTCATAAATGTGCCCCTTGATCTTCTCATTTGGATAAATCTGTCTTGTTTCCAGTTCCTCAGCCAGAGTGACAGGGTGGATCATATTGATGTACTTCACTGATGCCTTTGGCTGTGTGTATAGCTGGGTGGTGCACAGAAGCGCTTCCCATTTAATCACCTTGTTCAAGGGTACAACAGCAGGGTTATGCTGGGACTCAATCTGGAACCATGTCCTTCACCACTACCCTACCTGGCTTCACATCAGGTTCAAGGCAGTCTGCTTCTCTTCTTTTGATGTGATGCAGCTGATGCTGCCATCCGAGGGGCACGGGCCTGGCCTCCCAGGGCACGTCTGTTAGACCATGGATTTTAAGGCTGCCGTCTCTGTGATTTGAGCGCCGCCCCCCCCAGCTTAAATGAAAGCTATCTGATCCTGCCATAAAAATCTGCCAACAGCTGTGGTGATTAGTCAGACTAACTGACAGTAAAATGAGCGAGCGATTACGTGCATGCTGTTAGACCGCTGTTTAATTGCACCTTTTTTGTTTTATTTTTTTGAGACCATATGTTGCTTAAGCTCCATGTCCCACCTGCTTTTGGGTGTCCGTTTCACCATAAAGTGGGCATCCATGTGGCGTGGCGAGACTGGACACACGGTCGTCAAAGCGTCGTGCGGGTTTACACTCTGTTCTCTCAGACTTAAAGAAGCACCAGAGCAACGTGCCGGACTGGCGTTTGAAATGCAATCCCCAGTGAGGATCAGCAGGGCGACGAAGTTGGGGGAAATGCCACCAATACAGACCAAATGAGGAGGGAGGGAAAACAGGGCAGGGCGGGGGGCTGTTGTGGCTAGCGGTAAACAGGTGACGGTGAGCTAAAGCTAAGAAGAAATTGACCGGGGGTGGACACCACTCTGTATCCTCTTCTCTCTTTTTTCCCTCTCTTTTTACTTGTCGTCTTCCCTCCATCCTTGGGAATGTGAAGCCATCTGGGCCTGTCCCAGCCCTGCTCTGTGATCTGGTGTGGGGGTGGGGATGATTACTCCATGGGAAGTTCTGGGTACAAGAAAACGCTGCCATCAACTCCCGGAAGATTCTGGAAAAAAAATGTACTGTCCCCATCTACAATAGTAGCAGCCAGTGGCCTAGTGGTTAAGGACATGCGTAGAAGGTTGCTGGTTCCAGTCCCAAAATGCGCCCTTCTGTGGAACCTTAGAGAAACACACTAAACCTGAACTGCTGCGGTAAAATACCCAGCATTACTGAGGGCGTCGGGGAAAGACTTCTGCCCGGTAACTTTACGTAAATTTATGTCAGCTGTCGGCAAACAGCCGACATGCTCAGCAGCTGCTCAGACCTCGGTCTTCACCTGGCGTTCCCAGAAGAAGAGAGGCAGAGTGTCGACGGTCAGGGTTGAAACCCACCCAGGCCGAGTAGACTGAAAGACTGGGATTACCCTGAGAATGGGGAGAGTTTAAGCCAATCAGTATGAATGAAAGATCGGGGGGAAAAGCCATTCGTGCCTGGTGGTGGTGTGCTCAACACACGCCCCTGTCTCTCGGCAGTCCCCCCCACAATCTTGACGCTGTATGAACCTGAGCGTCGCCACGACACCTGCATTGAGTTCACGGTGCGAGGAAACCCACAGCCCACCCTACGCTGGTTTTACGAAGACAAGGAGATCCGACCAAATGAGTACATCCGCACCGACATAGAGGTCTACCAGGACTACCTGGAAGGGTGCTTGAGCTTCCAGAACCCAACCCACCACAACAATGGCAACTACACCCTGGAAGCGAGCAACATCTTAGGCTCCGTCACCAAGACGGTGTACGGGCACTTTCTGGAGCCCCCTCCCTTCGGGGGAATAGGTAGGTGGCTGCTCTCGGTGGGCCACACAAAGCATTTCCTGTGTGTGCGTCTCCTGACGTGACTAACAATGCTCTGTTTTTTCCCTTTTTTTCAGATTATGATTATGGTAAGTGTTTCTCTTTACTTTTCTTCAGTCTCCTCCTTCCACAGACTGCGTTTCATCTGAACTGACACAAACAAGATGTTACGCTTTAGGGTAGAACGTTCTGGGCAGAGTTGTGTGGGTAACGAACGTTAATGACGGTTTGGTTTTCTCAGCGGTCTGTTGTGTAACATTTGCCCCTCCCGGGCTGGCATTCCTGAACACCTGTGGGGGGCGGGGCCTTATGTCTGACCTTCATTTACTCAGAATGGCATTCTGGGAGCGTCGTCAGGCGCTTTCATGCGTTGTAAAGCGGCGATGTCTCAGTAACAGATTGGCACTGTCAGGGCTCAAATGAAGCTGAATGATGGAATTCTCTCTGAGGCTCAGGGGAGCCTCCCTTGAGGGGCCCCAGCTGCAGGTTTCAGCTTGGTTATGACCCCTCAACCCCAGCTTGAGAGCCCCTCTGTCTGCCAGCTCAGGATGGCGAGATGTACTGTGTCCAACCATCACAGAGAGACAGGAGAGTGTGTGGAGCCCAGTGTTTAACCCCACCCCTGCTGCTCTGCCCCCCTGGGTGGGAGCATTTTAACCCCTCTGTCCTCCACGTTTGTCCTTCCTTTATTGCTGTGTGTATCATCAAAGAGGCCATTTTTTTATCACTTTGTTCTTTAAAGTTGCCACTGAAGTGATTTAAGCCAGTTATCACGAGACTGCGAGTGTCTAACCAGAACAGTTCGTTCTGCTCACTTATGGCGGGTTTTAGACAGTAGCGTAAAACATTTCCCTGCATCCTCATGCCTGACATGGCCGACAGCGCTTGGCATACGCGGCTAACTTATGACACGCATGTGTTTCGGCGCCATCGCTTTCATGTTCTTCACAGAGACCCCGACCCCGACTGTCAGTGCCACGCCGAGGCCTGAGGAAGACACTTTTGGGGTAAGTGTGGCAAACCATCGCAACCCGATGCCCTTTACTGAAATGCACATTTCTTGTAGTTCCTGGGGGACAGGTTAGACACGTCTCCTGTCATCTTGTCCCGTGAGGTGGTCATGACTTCTCTAAAGTTGAAAGTATCATTTTTCCTGGCTTTGCGCAACAATTGTCAAGATGACTTAATTTCCCTTCATTGTCAGGGCTTTAAGAAGCTTTAAAACAGCACTTTTGCGATTCTTCAGAGGTTTTAATTGCACAAAGGTTCCTGCTAAAAATAATGATCTTTGTTTAGCCTACTGTGGAACATTTATGGGCAAACCAATAGCACAGAACAGGCCAACCATCTGACGCGATTCAAGAAAAACCCAGTTTGAGATAGAAGGTGGTACCTCCAGCTTGGCTTAAACTCACGGTTGAGTGGACGAGCATTTACATCGTTTTGTTTGTTTCACTGTCGCATACGTAGTTAGAGTCACATTTCAGTGGCTGTGTTGCTATGCCTTGGTAATGAAGTTGATTAAAGTTTAAAAAAATACTGAGGATTCAGTCAGCATGCAGAATATGGTGTACAGTTTGCACGATGCTTGTTTGTAATGGACACGAATGATGACGTAAAGTCCCTAAATCCCTTCAAGATTATCCTTCCACCGAGTGCCATTTCCTACTGCCTGTTAAATTCACTGCCATCATGCCTTTTAGTTCCCTCTGTCATACTCGTGTTGGTTTATCCATTAATTCGCTCCTTGATGGTTTGAAAACTGCGTCAGTCTCCCGATTCAAAGTGCTGTTGAATGGCCTGGGGTGTCAGTCTCCGCCAACGCTCCACGTTGACTAGACCTCCCTTGTCTTAGGTGTCCATCGCTGTTGGACTTGCCGGCTTTGCTTGCCTTCTCCTCGTCGTACTCTTCATCCTCATCAACAAGTACGGCCGACGCTCCAAGTTCGGAATGAAAGGTGGGTGAGTCGAGACGCGGTGCCTCGTCGTTAAATTACCGCACTTGCTGCCAAGCGGCACTCACTAATGTTCCTACTATGTCTGGAAAAAGAGCAGCGAAAATGTGTCCGTTATTCAGGATGCCTTAATATGACGTCAGGTTATAGTGTTGTCCAGTTTGCTGTTATTTAATTCTTATAGATAGTTGAGTGAAACACAATGAGATTTGGATAATAGGAAAAAAAAACGAGAGAAATACATTTCCGGATGGGTTTGTGTTTGGCTGGAGATTGTATTTTCCCTGAATGTCTCGCTTCATTACTTGACTGGACTGCCTGCATCCTAGTGCAGATGGGCTCCCCAACCGAAGAGTTGCTACGTCATCGTTCTCTCTGTGATTCAGAAAGGCATTTGTGTGGTTTTAGCATTCATTCTGCCCCCCCGCTCCCAAACATTCTGGCAAACCCCAGGAAATACAAGGCTGCTCCTGGCAAATCCTAGACTGTCC
The DNA here is from genome assembly GCA_009936485.2 of Gymnarchus niloticus. Taxonomy (NCBI): domain Eukaryota; kingdom Metazoa; phylum Chordata; class Actinopteri; order Osteoglossiformes; family Gymnarchidae; genus Gymnarchus; species Gymnarchus niloticus. Next base: position 20,893,221 of record JAACJT020000001.1, read on the forward strand.
CCTGAGTCTTGGCCACTCTGTGGTGTCTCAGCCAGTCCCCTGTCTCCTGGCCTCTCTGCGGTGTCCAGGGGTGTCCCCACTGTCTCGGCCTGTCCCTGGTGGCCCAATCTGTACCCATGGTCCTGTCTGGTCTCAGTTGCCTGTTGCTGCCTGTTGATCCTGTTGACTCCAGCGAACATACAGAATCAAAACAGACCGACCAATGACAGTCTTGCTGATGTTTATAACTCTCATCTAAATATTTCCTTTCGAACATACAGTCATGCTTCAGTAAAAGCGTATGACTTTTGCATGTAAGTATTTTTTAAGTCTAAACGTCGGCAGGTGTATTTAAGGATTCAATTTCATCCCCCCGACTCAGCAGGCATTGCTGATTTGCTTTCAACATCAATGGGGCAGTTACAGCCTTCCCTCTCCACCCCAACCGCTGCCAGCCGCCCAGAGGCTGCCGTTCTGGCCATCCGACGGCGAGCTCATCATAAGCCGAAATATAATTGAAAAATTAAAGTGGAATGGAGATGGCTTTAATGTCCTGGAAGTGATGTTTCGATATCTCCTGCTCTGATTCCTATTGGTGCCTCATACTCTGATTTGTGATCTGTCTCATGCTCTGATTCACATTCTGATTCGTGCCTCATACTCTGATTCATATCCTGTGGTGATGTGTACTCTGATTTGCCTTATGATTTATATTCTGATTGGTGCTCTGATTTGTGATGTCTTCAAAGCTCTGTTTTATACTCTGACTCCTATTCTGATTAGTACTCTGATTTGTGTGGTCAAATGATATGTACTCTGATTGGTACTCTGATTCATGACCTGACTCGTGCTGTGATTTAGACTTTGATTGGTACTCTAATTTGTGCAGTGAAATGAGATATCAGTAACGTTTAACACACGTTGTGCTCCTATATTGAAGCTGAAACCGGTACGGTGAGTTTCTGTTAATAAAATTGCTTTTGAAATAGTTGAACGATGCTTTAGTACAAGTGTGGAATTTTCCTGCAAGCATGCTAGCACTGCATTGCAGGCTGCCCGATAATCTCAAGTTAAATTCCACTATTCAAAGCAATGGTTTAAATGTTTAATTGTTAATTCATACTATGTATGTTTAAAGTTCCATGTGTCTATCTCTGTGTAGCCACAATGCATTATGGAAAATGCAGTTTAGCTGTGTAGAAGTGTTTTTGTGTGAAAGGACACACAATATTCAGTTATTGTGGATGAACAGAGAAACTTATTTTTCAGTTCTCTGCCTGTAAACATGGTATAGGGTGATGGACAAATGTTCTAATTATTATACCAACAGACTGAAAACTGGAGTGAGGTTCTGGGGATTGTAATATTTGTCCCATTGTCATATTTTCCAGGTAAGGATTAGGATTAGGATTAAGATTTTCTATTTTCTTGTGTAAGTACATAGGTATTGTTAAAAGTTTCTGTTTTAATGCCTCGAGTTACTGGAATGTAAGTTATGCTGAAAATCCATTGTACGATCAGGCCAAGATTTGTAAATACAGTCAGTAGGTGTGAGAGAGCTGGAGAACAGACTGCAAATGGGGAAGACTCTATGTGGGGATTGTAACATTGAAGAGGCTCTTGTGGTGTTGTCCCCTTGTTGTTTTCCGGGTGGCAGAAAAAGATTCACTACAATATGTACTCTGATTGGTACTCTGATTTGTGATCTCACTCATGCTGTTTCATATTGTGACTCATACTCTGATTGGTATTCTGATTAGTGATCTCACTCGTGCTCTGTTTCATACTGTGACTCATACTCTGATTGGTATTCTGATTAGTGATCTCACTCGTGCTCTGTTTCATACTGTGACTCATACTCTGA
>JAACJT020000001.1:20895163-20907727 GCA_009936485.2 Gymnarchus niloticus
TTGGTATTCTGATTAGTGATCTCACTCGTGCTCTGTTTCATACTGTGACTCATACTCTGCTTCATATCTTAAGCGGTGTTCTGATTTGTGCAGTGATTTATACTCTGATTGGTACTCTGATTCATGATCTGACTTGTGCTCTGCATAATTACACGTCATGATGGGTCATGCTTGAAGCTTTCTGTTCTGATGGACAGACAGCTTGTGAGTATATATCAGTTGGTCTGGCGGCAGAAGTGCAAAAGGGATATTTGGGAGCGTGGAATTTTGCCCTTTACTTTTTAATCTGTGCCCCAGTTTGGAGAAGTGTGTTCCTTTTGAAGAGAGTGTGGCTGGGACAGAGAGAGGAGCTGAACGCATCTATGTTCAACCCTCTGGTCATCAGTGCCCATCACCATGGGAACCAGGCTGAATGGCATGCGACAGTCGGCAAGGAAGAGAGTCGATGAGATGCGTCCGTCTTTAATGGAGGTTCTGCATGATTAAGTGGTTTCAGGCTCCTCGACTTGAGGAGGGAGCAATTCTGTAATGACGTTAGATGTCTCTTAAACCTTCGGACAGTTTTGAAAAAATCAATGTTTTAGGTGAGGCTGTTGAAGGTGGTAATGGGATTTTATTGGAATTTTTGTTACAGGTCTAGTTGAATGAGTCGTGTTTTTGATACAGATCCAAGTGGATGTTTACCGAATATAAACTCACGGTGAAGAGAGGCCGTTCACCAGATGGCCTGTGCATTTCAGATAATGCATTGGTATAATATCCGATGAGTCTCGGACTTGCTGTAAGATGTAAAATCAGCCTGTCCTTATTGTCATGCCGTATGTTTTCTGCTTTATTCAGTGTCTAGGGTTTTTCCGTCGTTTCCTATTTTGTATGCACTCTGACAGGGATGCGGAAATCCGGGTGAGATTGCAAGCTGGAGTAAATTATGGCGTTGACTTCTGTCCTCTCAGTGTCACCTTAACAAGACAGGCAGGAAGCCCTGTCTGTCTGACTCGCACCAGTTTTTAAACTCACCACCTGCTGGATCGCTGTCTGTCGAGGGCTCACAGAAAGATCCGCCTCTTATCGTTTTAAAATTTGACAGCAGGACTGTCAGATTTCCAACACGCAGCTCCATTTGCCGTTTAAAAATGCTTTGCGAGACATTGTGTGATCTGAGATGCCACATCGCTGCATTCTTTTTGTCTTGAAAGGAGCTTTAACTGTACCTCGAGGAGGAATTAATGGCAGTAGTCTGACATTTTGCTGGTTGGGTGGTTCTGGTGAAATTTTCCTGTAATGTTACTGGTTGTGTGTCAGGACTTTGGGAAATTGGCAAGTACAAGAGCGTATGTCACCTGGAAATTATTCTGTCTGTCCTTGATTTCTTGGAGAAATAGATCGTCTTTATATTGTATAGACGATGCCAATCTGAAAATAGTTTTATGAGTAGTTGGATTGCAGCCAGTGCCGTATTTCTGTCTTGTGCCTTCAGTGAGTTGTAACCATAATCCTGACACAGCAAACCTGCCGGAATGTGCTGGATTTTCTAGGCTCGGCACCTAATAACAAATTAAGACACAGAACAGCATCAAGGTCAGCAGTCGTTTCCTGTTAAACGGCTGAGATGATTAACAATGGAGACTAAGCTTCGAAGAGTGATACAGGATTTATTCTATCGATTAGGACATGGACAGGCCATTTGCCCAATCATGGGCTTACTTGTGTGGCTTTGGTGTTAAATTCTTTCAGACATCTGGATAAGTACTCAAGATGACGTGAACCATTTAATATTTCTATGGATGCTCAATACCGATACTTTTGACAAAACAGCTGGATTTAATTTCAGGTCATCACTGCTGTCTCAGAGTGGTACACATTTGATTGTTGGTTTCTGGTTAATCTCACTAGTATTTTTTTTTTAAATAGAGAATCAAAACCTTTTTTGGACAGTGTCTAAGTCCAATGGCATCTTCAGAACTATTTAAACAATGCAAGCCTTGTATTTATGCATCAAAAATGCACATTTAGCAAAGAATTGTAGACAGTTCGTATTTCGTATGTAAACATTTGCAATTTACTATTCTAGAAACGTAACGGCCAGCCACAAAGGTAGTATGCATTATGTTAGGTGAAACAGATCCAAGGTTTGGGGCTCTTGAGGTAAAAACCAAACATAAACAAACATAAATAAGGATTTATGATTCCATTTAGCCCTCCATAAGTCACATGTGTCACTTAAATCGATTTCCTGCTTAAAGCGAGATTGGATTAAAGCCGTCTGTTTTTGTTTTAAGATGGCGACTAGGTCCAGAAAAAAAATCGGATCATATCTGATTAAACGTAATCTATTTTTGAGACTTATTACCTAAAGCCATTATAATCCCAGTGGTGGAAAAGGTAGCCCAGCTCCCACACTGAGAGCTGTGGTTAACACTGCATGTCTAATGGATCAGTACGATTTTCAGAAGAATTTTCCAGGGAATTATGCCAAGTAAATTAAAGTAACTCAAGTATGTTTATGTATGGAGATACTTTTCTGATTGTATGGCTGAGATTCTGCCATTACTGCTGGGATACATCATGTTGGTTACAAGTCATCAGGTGCTCTCCAATGATTAACCCAACACTACATATCTTCATAGGCTTTGTTGAGCCTTCTCTACCCAGAGAGCCGTGTCTACAGCCGCCAGCATGTCTGAGAAGCTGAAAGTTTTAGTTGCTCTTTGTCGTGTCAGTTTGTAAATTCCACATGGACATGGCCACTTCTTGTGGAAGCAAGCGTTCTTTTCCATAACATCCCCAGAGGTCTGATTGAATTAGACGGGAAGCTGAGGCTTGTGGAAGCCTTCACATCCTCAAAACTTCACAGGTAATTCATTAGGTGGCAAAAAGAGCCTGATTTTGTCTGGTGTGGAACACGCTGCCAGAAATATGCTTTATTTTCCCAAAAGAAAAACAAATTAGAATGTAAATGGAAAATTTCCTCACTGATGAATTTCTCTGCCACTCTCAGAAGGCTAGGCAGTATTAAAGATGGCAGCCGCGGTGGGAAGCCGGGGGGTGGAGTGGGGGGTGTGTTGTTTTTCCGAAGCCTGGGGCAGGATCAAAGTGAGCTGGGGAGAGGCTTCTTCAAAGGGACCCGTCTTTGGTGGATGCGGTTTCTCTGTCCATTAGGGCAGAGTTGACCGCTCAACACTATGTCAATTACGACTCTGTTTGCTCTTCTACCTGGGGCAGCTTATCTCGTTAAGGCGCCGCAGAAGACGCTACAGCTCGAATGACAAGCAGGCTACCGATATAATGCTCGTACACCATACACACTCGGGCCCGCGCAAGTCTGCATCCTGGACTTTTGTGTCACATGAACTCCTAATTAATCTGATTGAGCTGTTTGCTAGATTCTGAAAGCTGTGATCATCAGACTCCTTCCAGATTGTCGCTTTAATGTTGGGTTTCTGTGCTGATAAGCAAGCTCTAAGATGATGATGTTGGTTCACTCTTAAAACATAAAATAATAATTGTGCTTGTGCTAAGTTTAATTATGTTTGATAATCTAATTGCTTAGATTACTGAATAGTTTATTGCCCTGAACAATCAAGTTAATGACTGATTAATCCTTAATAAGATGAATACCCTTGTTGTTTGAGTTGCACAAATTAAGGCATTAAAAGATAGTTAATGTATTTATTGTGTCCTCTGTCACAAAACCTCCTCTTAAGGATCAGCATCTTATAGTGAGATAAACACGATGAGGGGGTCGTTATTCCGCAGTGGTCTCATCAAATCTCATTTAACTGAGAGGCTGGCTGGTTTTATTGTCGGAATACGGCTGTTGGAACAGCAACTGGGGACATGCAGGAAGGGTGAGCTGGGAATGGGGTTCTTATCCACACTGGGTGGGGTCCGGGTCAGTATGGTGCACCGGGCGGGAAAAACCAAGGGGATTCAAAGAAGACGGAGCCTCAAGGGACAGGGAAGATAGCTCTGGACGGGGTGGAGAGACTGAGAATCCGAATGGCGTGGAGAGAGACTCGAGGGAGAGGGGAGATATCTCTGGGCAGCAACAGGTGACTGACTCTTCACTGCTCTGTGATGTCAGGATTCTCTTGTGGTCCAATAGGGCTGTGAGCAAACAGAACCCCCCAAATAATACTGTCCAACCCAGGGTGTCCCCTGGGTGTCCCAGTGCTTCCTGGGACAGCCTCCAGGCTCAGCATTTCCCTGTCATAGACCAGATTATTTATGGAAATGACTTGATAAAGGGTGTCTTACAGGTCCAGTTTGGTGGAGCTCTGACCACATTGATCAGGACCCGGTCTGGTGTTAGATATGTGGGGTTTCTCTTTCAGAGCGCCCCTACTTCCCCGGCCTGGCCAACACGGCCTCTCCCTCCCTCAGGCTTCCTCCGTTCTCTCTGCGTCCGCCCAATACAGTTTGGGGGGCGCTGGCGTTCTTGGGCAGAAGAAAAACTCCTCAAAGATCCGGCCGCAGAGGGTGGATCAGCCCGCCAGAATTCTGCTCCGACAGCGGAAAACGATGGTGTGGTAAAGGCTGGACTAATAAGAACAAAACGGCAATAAGGCAGCCTTCTCACAGCATGTCATTACCCCAGACGTGTTGGGTTTTCTCTCAACGCTTATAGGTTTAGTTTCTGTTTTTAATCCCCCCTCAATTTATATTTGCCTGCAAACTGATGGACCTGTCAGTTGTCTGCGCAGCCCGAGTCATGCTAATTCATGATGCAGAGCTCCCTAAACCAAAAAGCTAGTTATACTTTGTCTCTTGGCAGGAGGAGGATGAAAACGCCAAACAACAGACAACCGTGGAAGTTTTAGTGTCTGTCGGTCTTCGTCTCGGGTTAAAAGAAAGAACAGGAATCTCCGAGGCTGCTTTAGTTATTTATCTGCATTAAACATGTATGAGTGACAGCCTGGGGAGCGATGGTCTCCTGCATATCACTGTTCTAGAAAGAGCGGAGGAGAGACGTACTTCAGAAGAGCGCCCGAGCCTCAGGTCTCCTTCTCTGTATGCTGTTATTTGTTCAGAAGCCTTGAGCGTACTATTGGTTTATCTAGAACCCTCACCTGCTTGGCTGTACATAGCTGGGGAGCTGCTGGGGGTGGGGTGCATGTGGACTCGAACCTGCAACACCAGAGACGGGGCGGGGGGAGTCACTGGCTGACGTTGCAGTTGATCATAACCACACAATGGAACCCTGAAGTTTTTCTTTAGAATGCATAAAACTCTAAAATATTAAGGTTTGAACTAACCTGTGTTTTTCTCTCTTAAAACACACTTGCACTTGTCCTTTGTTCTCTTTTCTTCTCCGGATGTTTTGAGAAGGTTTCCTGTTATTTCTCCAAATCCTCAAAGCTTATGAGGAATAATTTCAGTGCCATTTTACAATAAATATTTTAGCTTCTAAAGCATGTCTATTTGTGGCATATTTTTTACAGGCCATGCTTACTTTGCATGGTTTATGATTATAAGCAACTTGTAGTATTCGTGCAACCTTCCCCAAGACCATTATCAGCTACACGTTAAATGGTCTCTTAGCAACGGAAAATGGAACAAAAAATATCAATTATGAAGCGATTCCCTTGTTCCTGCCACAGAAGAGATGGTCTAAAAGGCTTTTAATAGAAGGCTGGCTCTAATTGAGATGGAGAGTGTTAGCCATCTGCCTAGTGAGGAGGAATGATGGGTCCAGGCATGGAGGAGGGGCCCATCATTTGAAGGCTCCTGAGAAACAGCTTGCCTGGCCTGGGGGCCATCGCTAGGGGACCCAGGGTGCTGTTTGAATCGTGTCGGTCTCCTCTTCTTCACAGACAACGCTGTGTTTTTGACCGCCTTCCTTCGGCGTACAGAGAACCTTGCCTCATTGTTGTATCTGTAAAGGGAACCTTTGGCTTTCCGCAGACCCCGGACATTCACCGCAAAACCCACACGAGCCTCAGCATCCACACGTGGAAAATATCGGCTCCTGTTCACCGCAGTCTAAAATCTGACTCTTTTGTGTTGAAATGAGCTGATACAGACTGACCGAGGGACCCTCAGGGTACAGCATCGGGGGCTTAGCCTTAACAGTAGTTTGCGGTAGCTGCTATGATCAAATAAGATGTTACATACGGTATAATCACCTTCTAAAACAGCATACATACTTTTATGTATGTGGGTTTCTTCAGAAGGTCCATGTTGAATGTGGGACGGCAGGCATTTGGTCTTTACTTAACGGGGGAGGATCCTGACTGAATAGACATGTCTGGATGTAGGCGTGAGCGTGGCTGTCTCGGAAGCACCTGCATGGAGAGAGATCTCATGTTCCTCATGGGAGTTAAGTCAAGCCGCTTTTGTATTGACGTGTCATGTGTTGGTTGGGGTTGGGTTGGCGTGTGGCAGAAACATTCACACTATGTTGTTGGGTCGAAGCGGGTCTTACCAAAATATCACAGTAACATGGCGTCCCGTCGTGTCACGTTAGGGGACGATCAGAAGTGAACGCGTCACGTGTTTCATCTGTGATGAACCCGGTCTGTGCCACATTAAAACCCTGTTATATTTGCTCTATGGGATGACCCTGTGCGCTGACCCTCGGCTCTCAGCTTGGAGAGATGGATGGGTAAAAGGCAAAAACTACAAATTTCCCCACGGGGATGAATAAAGTAATGATTATTATTATTATTATTATTATTATTATTCTGTGGTTAGCTTTGAAAACAGAGATTAATCCATAAATTCAGGTGGCCTTCAGAGCTCTTAATCACAGGTAAGACAGTAGTCTGTAATAATATTTAATAAGCGGTGCTGCGGTGACGTAGAAAATTAACGGGTCCGGTGGTATGACGTTCCAGAGGTTTGATGGTTTGGCAATATTATGGTCTGGTTGTATTACTTAGCAATAAACTTCTTAGGTCAAAGGTTAAAGGCTTATGTTCTGTTCAGGTAAGTGGAATTGACCATCTCTGTTATCTTGATGTGGTGTTATGGCTGAGTGTAGATTTCGGCCTCCTCCTCGCCCGCGGGTAGGAAGTCTGGGGTGGGTCGTCACGGCTGCCGACAGAGTCATGTGACAGCCTTAACGAGTCAGGGAGACGGAAGGTGCCCGTGGAGTCTCTGCTGGCTTTTCACGGCCCACTGCATTTCGCCCCTGTTTGCCCGTACGTTATCTGCATGAAATGCGGTCATAATGATCTTAGTCGGTAGGAGAGCGTGAGATGCTGATTTTAGCTCATTCGGTGGCAGCTGCAAATTGAATTAGATTTGTTTCTGATAGATGAGGGCATGAGATTAACTCAGTTTGGTTATATCCGCCGTCAGGGCATGGGATTATGAGAAAACGATTAAAGACGACAGTCGTGGGGAAGCCTGCCGTTCGGCTCCGCTCATCGTTGGTGATAACCCACATGCCTGCCATTGCCATACAGGAGGCACGCTGCTGGGTGGATTTCCTTCTACTTTGGTTTGGGGGGATGCAGTCGGACCACCAGCTCGCATGCGCCATGCTGGTATTCAGAGGTGGTGGTTAATTGACTGTTCATCCCTTTGTTGTCGTGAGCAGCCGTGGCCAGACTTTCAGGAAAAAAGGTCAATTAAAAGTGGTTTTCAGAGCTGAATAACGTATCTAATTCTCATCTGACTCTTCCAGGGATGAGATCTGAGGAAACAGACAGTTCAGACAAATCGAGTCAGTCTGTAAGGCAAACACATGAACGTGCAGCATTTAGCGTGACTATAGGGGGCGCTCTCCTGCTGCTGAGGCACTTGGGAGACCCATTCCCCTCACAGCGTTGCTCTGCGTGGAGCCAGACTGGCATCTGTGACCTGAATGTGGTCCAGTTCATATTTAACTTTTCTCCACTGGTCTTGCGACCCATACAGGAATTGTATTTTCATGCTTGAAAAGAGATGATATCTTTTATTATTTTTTTTTTTTTCCCAGAAGAAGTCTAAAAAGCAAGTTGGTTCTCCCGGTCCTATGCAAAGGAATGTTAGTGAAGATTATGGCTGTGTATGGAATGTGTTGCTTGCCGGGGTTATGTTTCTGATGGGAGGTGTGGTCTGACTTTAGCATGAGGTGAATAGGGATGGCGTCTTCATTCGAACCCTGTCCCCTCAGCTATGGTCCCCATGGGAGCCCCACTGGCCTCCCAGCTGCCCCGTCGCCGTGAGAAGACCAGGGTGTGCTTTTGAAGAGACAGTGATGACGGCCTGTGTCCCTGTCCCCTCTCGCCATTCTCTTCCTTTGTCACTTGGCTCCTTTCGGTGACAGCCCTCCATCAGAGTCAGTCAGAGGGCATCGAAGGGGCCGCCCGCCCTTCCCCCACCTCTCCTGTGACCTAATCTCCTCTGTGTCATTTTTTTATTCTCTGCTGGGGACAAGTTGTGCCAATTTCCCTTCCCGGTGCTTCATAATTAGCCACAATTACACAAGTCATTTTAGGCTGGAGGAAGCTTAGTGAGCAAATGTTGCCAGGGAGGGTGGTGTATGCGCTAACCCAACACACACACGTGTGTGCTCGCAGTTTCGAGGATAAAGACCTTTCTTGTAGAAGGTTCTCTGACCATCGACTGTGAGATTGGGATATGTGGATGTGAAGCAGTGATGGGTCGCCTTCACAGGAGCCAAGCAGAGCACACTCAGGGTCAGGAAAGGTCCCCTCTGTCTGGTGGGCATGACACAGGTCAGGAGCGCTGTGACCAACACGATTCTAGGCACTGTGGTCTTAAGGGTGGCACGAGATTTCGTGCTAATGTACAGTGAACACTGGTTGGCCCGATCAGAACTGATCTCAGCTTCCCGGCCAATCAGAACCCATCTGGGCATGCGGGTGTAAGGCGTCAAATAGTTTTTGCCAAAAAGTAGTTGTCCTAGATTTTCGCCCAATCAGAGTGTACCTGTTTTTTCATATTCTCTTTCTTCATATTTCAGCATCGCAGAGTGGGGACTCTTGAAATAAATCTGTTTATTATTATAGTTATTGAATATTTGGGCCTGTGATGGGTTGGCTCCAGGGCCCCGTCGCCCTGAATAGGATCACACGGTTTGGCGGATGGATGGATGGATGGATGGATGGATGGACTATTTGGCCTTGACTGGCCTATTTTGGCACTATTCTCAGGTGCTCCACCCATTTTCCCACACACTAAGGTATGAGCTTTTTTTTTTTTCTCACCACACTGCAGCCTCTGACATACTGAAAGTTTGAGTGACTGATTTTCAGGTGCCAGAGAGCCTGGAGATGGAAACGGTGAAGCTGGTTTGTCCAAACTGAATTGATATCACTATGTGATATGAAGTGGACCTGAGTTTCATTGAACTTATTGCCTGAAGTATAATAAGAACCTAATAAGAAGTGGCAGAGCTGTGGGATGCTGAGGTTTTCAGCTTGCTGAGACGAACAGGACCTGACACCTGTATCCACTCGACGTTAACGGTTGGCGGTGACCCATGTGGTGGTCAGTGAGGAAGAGTACGGAGGAAGTGTGCGTGATGGAGACGCCTATGAGAGCTGCTCTTCGTCAACCCCCCCACAAGCAACAGCAGGCCAGGTGCATTGTGGGTGACAAAGCACAGACACAGCCTGAAGCTTGGCACCATAGCAATGTGTCATCAGGACAGGTCAGGAGATGAACCCGAGGGCCAGCAGGAGCAAAGCCGAGCTGCACTTGACGAAAGCCCTGCCAGGACGTTCCCACTACAGCCCAGCATCTAGAAGGTTCTATCACATCGTGCGTTTCTTGGCTTTGAATGATATGCAGCACTTTTCAGTAAAACATACTACACTCGTTCCAGAGACATGTGAACGAGACCACCCCTGGGATGCTGTAGTTCACATAGAAATGGTTAAAGTATCACACACACACACACACACACACACACACACACACGTGTGAATGATTTTCTTAATTCGGCCGTGATTTCAGGCATGTTGGCAGTTACTGCAGTCTGCAGGTAGGTCTGTCTGCAGCCTGCTCTGCCTTGTTGGGGGCTGTCCACGAAAGATAATTAGAAATTTAAACAGCTCTCTGGTGCCGCTCTGCAGGATGCATTAGTGAAGTCGAGGTGCCTCCGAGCACTCACAGTTGTTTCTTATTAATTAAATAGTAATTAAATGTATAGAAATAATAACCTGGATTAGAAAAAAGTTTCTAAAAGGAGAAACATGCAGGATGCGCAATATATTGCAAAAAAATGTAATAACATGGAATAATTTATTTATTTATTTTTTTTACTTCTGTTCAGTTTATGTTTGCATGCTAATGTTTCAGCATCTTTCTTCATAATCAGAATCCCTGATGGAAGCATCTGAACAACCACCTCAGGGTGGTCCTCACGTCAGGCTGTGTCAGTTTGGACTGTGACTCACGTCACGCTGTGTCAGCTTGGACTGTGACTCACGTCAGGCTGTGTCAGCTTGGACTGTGACTCACGTCAGGCTGTGTCAGCTTGGACTGTGTCAGGCTGTGTGTCCTGTCTGGCAGTGTGTCATGTCAGATGGTGTGTCAGGGCCTCTTGCTCCTGTGGCATCATCGTAAACCCCGGCATTATCTCCATGTTTAACAGCGCTCGCTTCAGTTCCCTTTTCTTCATGGTTATCTTTTCACATTTAAACATCGAAAGAACAAACAGCAGTAAAGACTCACAGATACGAACGGCCGGTAAAAAGCTGCAGTTTCTCACATGCAGCGTCGTTTTAAGCTGACGACTGTAGTGTTTCGCTTCGTACAAGGTGATGAGGTAGAGCACAGTTCTGACTCCGCTGTGTCTTAAAAATCAATGTTAAAATACGTAGTGAATAACAATGTAGGCCTGGCATGGGCCAGCTTCATGTCCAGGATGTAACCCGACAATGTATCTCAGCTCCAGGGCTCCCTCCCCATGACCCTGACCAGGATAAGCACTTAGAAGATGGATGGCTGGATGGATGAACGTAGAAATGTATTACATTGAATGATAGTCGTCGTGCTGTCTGCTGACACGACAATAGGGACTGTACCCGAGAGCGTGATCAATGGGGTGTGAGGCCCAGTCTGCTTCTGAAGCCTGTGCCATGCTCTGTTTGGTAATTTGGAGTTCAGGTGAAGACCGAAATGAACAATCAGGGTGTCGGAGTGGTCCTGAACTGGACAGCTCTCATTGAGTGGAAGTCCGGAGGTGGACAGCTCGTCTCAGTAGAGGTCCTCAACTGGACGTCTCTGACTCAGTAGTAGGTCTGATATGGCTAGGTCAAGTTCAGTGGGCGTTCTGAAATGGGCAATGCCATCTTAGTGGAAGCTCTCGTGTGGACAGTCCCAGATTACTTGAGGTGCTGAAATGGACAGCACCAGCTCACTGGAGTGCTGAAATGGACACATTCCACACAGCGGTGGTCCTGAAGTGGACGGTGTTGACCTCCTGGGGTGTCGAAGTGGACAGCTCTCAGATGGTGGTGGTCTCGAAGTGGACGGTGTTGACCCACTGGGGTGCCGAAGTGGACAGGTCTCAGACGGCGGTGGTCCTGAAGTGGATGGTGTTGACCCACTGGGGTGCCAAAGTGGACAGCTCTCAGACGGCGGTGGTCCTGAAGTGGACGGTGTTGACCCACTGGGGTGCCAAAGTGGACAGCTCTCAGACAGTCTCCTTGCCTGAAATGTATGGCTACAGGACAGATGATGTCCTGAGCTCCTGGTTGGGGGTCTGTGGAGCCTTCCTTTGTAGTCCTCAGCTGGATTGCTCCACATGATCAAAAATGGCTGGCTTCCCAGCCTGCCACAGCCAACTAATAGGGAGAGTTGACTTCTCCTCCTCGAGGTCAGACAGTGTTAGTGCTGAATGAACACATCTGGAACACATCTGTCAACCTATTGACCAAACAAGACATCTTAAACAAAGTCAACATGAAAAACGGAGAGTGTCACTCACTAGAAAAGTAAAAGATGACTTTTGAAATGTTGAAAAAGCAATATGTGAAATAACTCATTTCAAACAGAGAGTATGTGACAGCACTCTGATCACTGACCTGCTGTCTACTTTCCTAAGCTGTTCCCTATCTATTCTCTCTTGGCATCTCTGTATGCTTTTGTATAGGAGCCTAGTCCCTGAGATGTCTGGATGATCTGCAATGTTTTCGTAGATCTTGCTGCAGAGCTGACTTCCACTTGTCACTGGTGGCTCATTACAACCTCAGTCCAGCTGTCCTTCCACCTGAGGTGTGTCATTGATGTCTAGATGTTCATGATGTGTTCTCTCCATCACTTTTCAGCAAAGCAACAGCTATATAAATAAATATAATGTAACTCGTGTGTAGTGCTGCTATTTTATGTTGTAGGAGTTCTATTATAAGTTGCTTCTTGTTTGGTGATTTTTAAAATTTGTTTAGCTTAACCTTGTTACTTTCACGAGACGTTTAGGGTAAAGGCCGTAACTCATCATTAGTCGTGTGTAAATGTTTGGATACACTTTGCATGTGTAACACAGAGGATGACTAATGTTCTGCATTTGCTATTTTTATCATCCTGGTGAACCTCGACATTATGTCCTCTTAAAGCGACAGAGACAAGGCAGTGTGCTGAGAATGGACAGTGGACCTCGACATTATG
>JAACJT020000001.1:20913668-20953042 GCA_009936485.2 Gymnarchus niloticus
TTTGGGGTGTCTTTGAATTCAGCCCTCTGTAGGTTGATGATTTTCATTTCCATCAAACAATGTGGCATCCTTTCGTTTCTAACACATTACCCAGTCCATATCAGTATAGACATCCAGCGTGATTTTCTTCCCATTGAGATCTGATGTGTTTTCAAAGTGTTCCTTTAATTTTTTTGAGCAGTGTATATATTGTGTAATCATTTATTATTTTTTGGTGATATATTTTATTCCCACATTCTCTGGCTTCAATTCACTTTAGCCAACTGAGACATTTACTGGTGCACAGTTTATGAAAGGGTTTTAGGACAGATTGTCCTTTACAGCAATTGGTCAATTTTTGTAACATGTCATTGCTGGCTACCTTAGCCTCACAACTTATTCGTTTTGACTTCAATGTCAACAATAAAACAGGACAGTAAATAAAATTTTATACAAATCTATCAGAACAATACTTTGACTTTATATATCAAAATCTGGCAAAGACAGGCAGAAATTCCTAGAAGTTAAAATCTTTGGAAAAATTAAAATGTGTTTATTTAGCATGTTGTAGACGTACGGAATCTACTATGAGGCGAGTATAACATTTTTACATTATTACATCATTATGATTTCATTATTACAGTTAACTTGATTAAGCCAGGTAAACTCACCCTGATTGCCACTAATCGGTGGTCTCTGGCACTACGATTGTGAGCTACAATTCGTAGTAACAAAAAAAAAAAGTCAAAAAACCTCACCAAGCCAGTTAACTTTCTTAGTAGTTCACCCTACTAGTGTCCTAAAGACTTCAGCTCAGGATGTAAGACTTAAAGTAATAAATTAACACAACTAATGACGCTTTGGGTAACTCTGCGGCCAAGATATCAGGTATACGTGCTGATTTACGCCAACACCCTATTCACGTGGCAATGACTGTGCGGGAAAAGCTTTAGAGTAGACAAAGCACATGATCTAAGTGGTTTTAAACATGTTATTATTGTTGGTGCCCAGATATGGTGGTTTTTGCCTCTCAGGAACCACCATCATCCTGGGATCTTCATACAGTGATGCCTAGAGTTTAGAGAATTTTACAGCAACCAGAAAATGATCCAGTCAGTTATGAGGGCAAAAATTAGTGACTAGGGACAAACAATCAATGAACTAACCAATCAATGCTTGTGATAGCTGGGATACTCCCACCCACCATGGGTTTTGAAGCCTCATTTGTCCCATCACTAGCTTAAATACCTTGCTAATGTGTATCTGATAAAGTTAATGTTAGATATTATTAGGTATTAGATATTTTAAGTTCTCTTTGCATTGGTACCCCAGTCTGTATCCCTACTCTGCTTGGCATAGGCTTCAGGCCTCTCGGGGCCCCACAGAAGATAAGCAGTTTGGAATACGGATGGAAGGATGGAAGTTCTCCTTGTAAACTGTGTGCTGCTATCCAGCACAGATCACCTGGCAATAGAAGCTTAGCTGGTAAAGCTGCAGACCACCTTGCCTCTGGGATGCAATCAAACCTTGATTCCATAGGGTGACGTTGCCTTAGTGAAGGGCTTGCATGCTCAAACGCTACACTACTCTATCTGCCTCTAAATACACATGGCAACCTCAGCCAACCATCAGACATACATCTGTAGCATCCGAGTCAAGGCACCAGTATAAAATAGTATACAGCCCTAGCCAAATATGATCAAAGCCCGTATCACTAAAGCCGGCTGAACTCACTACCACACACAGCTCATGCAACTAAACAAACAAACCCTGACTACCTTATGAGGTGACTGTCAATGAGCTCCACTCCCAACCTCCCAAAAAAAATCGTTTTCCTACTGCAGGGGATTTTTGGCAGATATTTAATTTCATTCACGGGCCATCCTTTGTGGAAGATGTAGCAAATGACAATGTCTCACTGCCAATCCGGTGCTTTAGAACGCCATCGGTGAGTCATTACAACACGAGCAACGAGCGGCTGTCAGAGTAAGCCATCAATCCACTGTCTGCTGGTATAAATGTGGTATGCAGAACACAATGCTGATAACTAAAATAATCGTATGGAGGAGAGGTGGAGAGAGGAGAATTCAATCACTCTTTTTATGTGGATTTAATTTGTGAGATAAGGTCAATCTCGAAGGCTGTGCAGCGACTCTATGTCTAGAGGTTCTCCAGATCAATTCCCAACAGGTTAATCTGTGAGGTATGTAAAGGCATTAAATTCTGCTCAAGCCCAGAGTTCAGCTTGGCCTGGAAAAGTCACCTTACTGAGGAAGAGGAGGAGAAAGACTTGGGGGGGCACATACACATCTCTTTGAAATAAAACAGTTGTAAACTGTCATACACACATAAATAGAAATTCAATGAATCATTCCAACAAAAATTAACAAAACTAATTACTGAAAACTGACAATGGAACACAAAGTTTTGGCACGTGTCGCTTTTTTAAAAGCAGACTGTGGAGCAGAAAGCAACATCTGTTTATCGGCAACTACCGCCTTTGTTAGGACATTTCATGATGACATAAACACATGCACAGAAGAAAACGTGCAAAAAATGATTAGTTTGGAGGCCAGAAGCAGCTATTTCTAAATAACATTCAAACTGCACCGTGCGTTTAAATCATTTGTAAATTTATAGTTGGTAACCTCTCTTATCCATATCCAGGGCATTTAAACAGGCCTGCTATCTTTTTCCATTTCTTCAACATTCTTTGCCTGTTGATTAGTCACTCTTCTTTGGGGGAATGTCAGGAAAAACATACGCTTTGAGCAGTCTAGTGAGTCTACCTTCGCTCCAACCCTAAGGCTACTACCCAAGCAGTCATGGCTACTGGCTGCCGCACCATTCCCTGCATTACAGTTAAGACACAGCTTCTTGAATCATGGCTGCTTTGGCGAGACGGTGTTCACATGCTGGAATCCTCTACTGGGGCATTCTCCACTACTCAAAGTCACAATGAGGCACATGACCCTTTGGTACGTGGTTCAAAACATCATTTTGTGGCTCTACACGTTTGGAGCCAGCCTACAATGCACCAGAGTGAGGCTGTGCATTGCCTTGGGTAAAGTGGCTCAATGGGTAGGACCCTTGTCTCACACTTGCAGGGTTGGAGGTCTACACCTCACCTCAGAGCTTGTTGGCTAGGTTTCCTCTCACACTCTAAAGACATGCAGTTATTCTAACTGGCGGGTTGAAATTGCCTGTTATATGTCTTATACAGCCTGGGATAAGGCTCTAGCAAAAGCTGTCCAGGATAAGCGTCTGTAAAGTGAGTATTTATTTTCGAACGTACGATTCAGGCAAAAAACAACCTGCCAAACAAGAACTCCACCAAATGTAAGAAGGTGGTACCTCAGAGATACCGCATGTGTTTCAAACGGTAAGGTTAATCCAGCTTTTCACGTTGATACAGCATGTAGGAACCACTGATAAGGGATCAAAGAAGCACATTGTTTATGTGCAACACCAAAGAGGTTAATTAAAAACTCCTCAAAGTTAGCTCATTTCATGTGTCTGCAGGTACTTTAGCCAACACAAGCATTCCATGGAGGGATTAAAAAACACTGTTGGCTTCAGGAAACCCGACATATCGTATTCCATCCCAAGGGCAGCTAAAACCGAGATGCAGACATGGAGATGAATGCAGTTTTCCTTCGTTCAGTTCAACACGTATCTATGGTAGATGTGGGTCTGCAGCACTGTGTCAGAAAATCCGTCTCAGAGTAAAGCACATCTAAGCTGTTTTTCTCCAGAGGAACCCTACAGCTTACAGGGGTCAACAATGAACATTTGATCTAAATTCTAGTGTTCATCTACACTCAAAAAGCAAAGTACATCCTATCTTCATAAAAAATGTATTACAAAACAAGTTTTTTTTTGTTTTTTTTTTTTAATCATTTTATTGAAGGAAAACGGTTATATTCAACACCTATACCAGCCACGTGGAAAATGCTGGCCCCGTCCAAATTTTACTAATTTTGCCACCTTTAGCAGTAACAACTGCATCCAAACACTTCTGATACCTGGAGATCAGTCTTTTATGTCCCAGTGGAAGAATTTTAGCACAGTCTGGATTACAGAATTGGTTTAATATAGCCCCATCGGAGGGTTTTCAATCATGAGTTGCCTCTTTAAGAACCTGCCACATCTCCTCAATGGGGTTCAAGTCAGGACTTTGACTCAAACACACCAAAACCTTCATTGTCTTTCTTCTGAGTCATTCAGATGTGGACTTGAGGCTTTAGATCATTATCCTGCTGCATAACCCAAGTGCACTTCAGCTTCAGATTGATAACTGGACATTCTCCTTCAGGATTTTCTGGTAGAGAGCAGAATTCTTCTTTCCGTGAATTATGGCAAGTTGCCCAGGCCCTGAAGCAGCAAAGCATCTAACCACCATCACTGTACCACCACCATGCTTGGCTCTTGTTCTGGTGTTCTTATTGTGGAAGGCTGAGTTAGCATCATTCCAGATGTAATGGGACCCATTTTTCCAAAAAGTTCCACTTTCAACTCATCTGTCCATGGAATATCATTGCAGAAGGCTTGGAGGTCATCAAGGTGGCAAATGGGAGACGATCCTTTGCATTCCTCTTGATTAGCAGTGGTTTTCACCTTGCGACTCTTCCATAAATACCTTTCTTGCCCCATTCCTCCCTAATAATGGGTTCACAAACCTTAGATGTTAGTCTGGTTTCTTTTCTGACTTCCTCGATGAGCTCATGGAGAAATTTTCTACAGTACTATACTGAATAAATCTACCACTTTAGCCTCTCATATAACTAAAAGTCTTAAGCATAAAGTGGGCTCGAATCACTAAGCAATTTAAGACCTTAGAAGTGAGTGCTGTCACTCTCCTATTGCATGTATTTACCATGTTAAGGTTCGGTACGTAGAGCATCCAGCCTTCCCTCCTGGGTGCCTATACCCTCTGCCTTACCTGTTCAGTCTTGTCTCAAACTGCTCACTCAATGGACTCAAAGAACCATGATTACTCGAGCTCCAGTTGCAGTCAACCGAAATATTTTTAAAATACTGCTTACAGCTGCATTTGTCATTTGTACTTTTATGGATAATATCTTCCTAACAGAATACTTAGGGGCAAGTGAATAATTCTGAGATTCCCCCCAACACTAAACTTTGAGATTGTTCTGTTCTCCTTTTTCAGATTTTTGATACTTCTAAGATTCGGCTGAGTCTACCAATCACCTCTTGCGAAAAGCTTGGCATTTTCGGAAGGATTTGTTGCAAAACGTGTTCTTCAACATGATTATCTGCACATGTTGCCGAGGGTTAACGCAGTCCATCCCTGAAAAGCGTACGCGTGATGCATGTGGCATTTTTCATTTGTTTCTAAGGAAGCTTTAAGAGGCTTTTAAGGCTACTAAAAAGGTGAGATGAAGTGCGACCGTACAGGTAAAACCCATTAACCCTTTCATGCATGAATTATGATTGGCTGAGACAACATATTATAATTTTGCATTTTAATTATTTCCATTCTTCCTTCAGGATTAAAGAAATATATTCTCAAATGATTTTACTGTAGTTGTACTTTTTAAAACGATGCCTGTATTTAAGCACTTCATTGCAAGTAACACAGATCAAGTTACTAATCGGGCTGACAGTGGATCACAATTGTAGCCTTTGCTCCTTTTGGGGCAACGTCCCCATAAAAGGATTCCACACAACTTTTAACTTGAAAATGATCCATGTATTAGATAATAGAATTTTAATAGCTGTCCACTATAGTAAGCACCATACATGAAAGGGTTAATCATGAGAATGACTGTCCCCAGTAAAACCAGCCAGCATGGCTACTCCAGCTGTGTCCTTCAGGTTTGCAGTAAGTGTTCCTGAAAGAATGATCCCATATCGTTGTACCAGCACTCTCGGTCTTCTACTCCTCTCTGTGCTTTCTGATGCACACACACTCCCCCATGCACTCATAAATGCACACTGATAAACACATGGAAATGCTTTCTACTCATCCTCTGGGGCGAGAAGTACAAACAACACAGTACAAGTGAAAAATGTTCCTCTTAGAGTATAAATATTTTTCTGTCTTGGGGTTTATCTAGGTCGTCTCAAAACTGTCTCAATTTGAAATATAAATGATTTAAGGATAATGGAGAAAAGACTGAAATCTTTAAAGCTTATCTAGGGCCTAATACTCCTGGAATGTATAAACAGAATATGAATACTTATTACTTTTAAGTGGTAGTGGTTAAGAAATATTATTTTGAGGTTATTTTGACTGGCTTTAGAATTCATTTACAGCTTCGCTTATCATTAAAAATCCCGCCAATAGATTTGTTTTACTGGAATCAGATGGAACCTTAGTTGCCCCTTTAGTTTCAGTGGCTTTTTTATTGCTGGTTCCTGTTTTTTGTCAACTCATTTGCAATCGTTAAAGACCAACACCAATGTGAAGACTGAGCTTCTTACGCAGGACCAGCATCACAATATCTGGGAGGAAGAAAAGCCTGAGATATACATCTACACAAGAACTGAGGGAGTCCACTCAATTTTTCCATGGAAGATGTGGTGTCTGCACAGTTTGAGGAAGGCAAGCCTTCGATTTACAGAGGAAGAAAAGGACAATGCCCCAGCGAGAAAGAGGAGGACACAAGCACTGTTCCTAAGCTGAAAGATGCAATGTCCATCTGGGGCAAACTAAGGTCATCACACACCAGACATTAGCAATTACACCTGACTTTACAAAATAAAATTTCCCACAAATATCGAAAATGATGAACACGACTCAAGTGTGCTAAAGGTCAATAAAAACATTAACTAGGGGAAAAAAATAAAAATAGAAGTCTCCAATCATCTAAAGTGCCCAAACTTGATGGGTCTTGTCACATCTGTCAAGACTACTGCTACTTAAAATGATAAAACTTACCATAATTCCTGTCCTAAACCTCTGCTGCATGAGATATGAGGATTGGCACGAGGACCAACTTGACACACTATGATGCCTTGTCTAGACAAGGAGACTTGTGTGCATTAGGGAAAACTAAGAAGTTTGTTGCCTGGAATTTTCAGCTCTTATCAGTCTAACCCATGGCAGACAGGTTATAGTAGAGGTGCCAGACAAAACCTACCACCTACATTTTTGCAGCAGCCACACGGTCTGCAGCATATAATCACAGTGAGGACAAAGGCAACGGCTGCATTCCAAACTGTGCTGAGGAAAGCAATGGTACATCACTTCTGTACCTTTTGGATGGACTCATCAGAATGGGCATAACACGCATGAATCAACGAAAGCTTCATTAGGTAAAGAAAGGAAAAACATGGCCTTCCATTCTCCGAACAACCATGAGACTAAAACTTGAAACGGATCGCAAGTTAAGGGACTGGAATAAGATATGTCAAGTGAACGCACCGCTGCTGGTGTGGAAGGACACTGGAAAGAGCACAGCTGAATACAATTCCACCAAAGGCCAGAAGATATCATTATGGTTCTGTGGAGACCTCATCAAAATGACAGTTACAGGCTGATGTGGATAAAAAGTTATGATCAGATTCAGACTATTTTACAGAACATGCAAATAAAATTTGTGGCAAATGGAAGATTCCAAAGCTGGAAATGAGAAGGGAGAATGTATAGCTATCCAGTACCGATCTGTAAGGAAATGAAAGCTAGTCAGCAACTAGCCAACATCTACAAAACCAATGACTTTTTCCATTATCAAAATATTCATCAAGCAGAAAAAAAAAAAAAAAAAAAAAAAGCACTGAGTTCAAATATTCTACATATTCCTTGCCAAATGATGGAAAAGCTAAATTCAAAGACATGGTCTGGAGCAGACTGGAGAATAGGTCAACAACTTGTGTGGAAGCTGAAAAGGAAAAAAATCAACCAAGAGATGATCCAAAGAACGCACCCTCTCAACGAACATTGGAAACCAAGTCGAGATGTAGGACCTATGTGAGCGAGAACCAGGGAACCGTCATCCAAAAGTAATCTGAGAATGGATTACTCAGCGTGAAAGACCAACATTACATTTTTCTACAAAATGATTGAAAACGTATACAAAAAAGGAATACTAGAGCTATATCTCAGAAGATCTACAAGATTAAAAAGTTTCAAACTCAAACGGGTATACAGAATATTTCTACAGCAAAGACGTCAAGATGTTTAATGGGGTCAAAAAGATCAAAGAACCTTCAGTAACAGAACAAGAGTTTAGATTAGTTCTGAGATCAGTACTGAAAAAGAGATGCACATGAACATATGGCATCAAAAGAGAAATATTACAAGCAACTGAAGAACGACCAGCGTTGACCAAATTATGTCAAACTTGGAAAACAACAATGGCCTATATATCAGATTAGACAAGTTAATATTCAGGTGTAAAGGAACGGAAACCTGACAGTGTGTGCAAACTGTCATCCAATTTCCTGAATATCACATACCAGAAATATTTTGCTTAATATAATTCAATATAGATTAGAGCCCTAAGGATTTCCAGATGTACAAGCTGGATTTATGACAAGCAGTGGAACGAGCTAGATAACCAGAAAAACCAGAGCCAAGAAACGAGACATTGTTGCCGACACAAGCCAGATAACTGAAAACACCAAAGCACATCAGGAGGTCATCAACGTGCATTACGGATTAAAACAAATTTTGATGACCACGTCAAAACAGGGAATGCTCTCTGGAAAATGGTATACTGCAACATTTCATACTTTTCTCAAATGTAGACAAGCAAAAGTCAGGACGGTACATAGAGAAACAGCTCTGTTCCAGTCTTCCAGATCGTAAAAAGAACTATACTGGGATCCATACTATCACAATACCTGTTCAATGTGTACACAGAATATATAATGAACTGCAAGACCACCGCTGGGTAGCAAAAATTGGTGAGAGAAACATCAACAAACTTTGATATGGTGATGACATCACCCTCACTGCAGAAAAAAATTAAAACCTGAAGGATCCAGCAGTCAAGAAATATGTTGCAGATGGACACTTGCCTGAGTTTCAATAAAAGACCTAGAAGAAGGGAAAGGAAAAAAAAAAAAAAAAAACTTCAAAAGAAGATTTTTTTTCCAACAACAAAGATCAGAATTGTTCAGAATATGCTACTTTCTATGACTTTATGAATGTGAAAGTCGAGCAAAAAAAGCAGGATAGAAGATGCCTTTGAACTTTAGTGGAGGTAAAAACTTAAGAATGTCACTGACCGCGGAAAAAACAAAAACAAACTACACCTGCAACCTTTCACCATCAAAGAACTTTTCCACAGGAATGCTACACAGTAACTGGTTTGTAAGTGACAGTGCCCTGCCATGAGTTGGCACCCCATCTAAGGTGTCCTCCGGCCTTGTGACCTAAGGATACTCCAGACCCCACAACAACCCTGAACAGGATGAAGCAGTTTGGAAAATGGATGGAGGGATGCTACATAGTGTGGCTCCGGCTGCTTCATCTCACTCAGCAACCTCCCTGCCATTTCAGATCTGGTAATGGTACAGTGTTATGATAATGGGAAATACTGCTTTGCACATAAGCCACACGTCTTGTCCACATATGAAGATGAAGGGATACGCTGCAATCAGATCAAGGAACATTAAGGGGTAATACACACCAATCCCAATTTATTTTACATCATTTTTTATTTCACCCAGTTTGAAGATCTAACACAGGTGCACTTTAGCTGCCCCAGAGAATCATACAAAATATCATTTAAAGAAAGATAACTGATTTCGACTTAACGTAGAACATTCCATAGAAAGCACAGTGGTGCGGTGCGTAGCGGGTTCACCATCCCATCCTGCGTGTGTGTGGGAGTTTTCGCGTGTTCTCCGGCATTGTGCAGGTTTTCACGCGCAGTCAGCCAAATGAATGCCTCTAAATTTCCTTTAGCGTATGTGTATGCCCAGCAATCGGCTAGCATCCCGTGCAGGACGTTCCCTAAGACTGGCTCCAGACTCCCCGTGACCCCGGCCAGAATGCACTGCTGAATGATGACTGAATTTACACACTTACCAGCCACGTTCACCCTCCGCCGCTCTCAGAAGAGCCTGAATTCTTCACCGCATGAAGCAACAAGCTACTAGACATTCTTTAGCGATCCATCTTGATACGACTGCATCATATAATGGGGCAGATTTACGGGGTGCACATTCGTGCTAAAAATTATGTGGTGAAACGGGACAAAAAGCTTACTTAATCGTTTATGAAATCTGGTTTGCAGCTTCCACAATTTCACATAAAGGTTATAATTGCATAACGGACATAAACATTTTTCGTGACTTGATCACTATTTGTGACACTTGTTTACATGCCCATCCGCGTGGCCACAGAAATGTAGCGTATGAAACGGGCAGAATAAGAACATTGTCAGTAAACTGAACGCATCAGAGCAAAAGCTACAAACTGAAGACTGCAGTCTACCATATGGTGACCGTCGCTAACCTGCTACGCCTGTCATTATTCGGAAAAAAGAGAATTATAGCAGAGCTCATGAGAAATTTATAAGTTGACATGGTCGTAGGTCACGGTGGGTTTTCAGATACTATTGAGACATGTTATCAGACGGTCAAACTGAATGTCTCATCAAGCACGGCATCAACTAAAACTGAGGAACACATTGATGGACTTGTTACCACTCTGAACTTTACAGTAAACACCTTGGCACCCATAGACAAGAAAACAATCATATGAGCCCTGGAATAACGAGCCCACTTGTACTTTGAAGCAGAGTCCCATATGGGCCATATTAGAGACATTTCATTTCATGCAGAAACTAGGAAACTACAGAAAGTACTTTGGGTGGCTTCAGGGTAACATACACTATTGGGTATTGGGACACCAGTTAATGGGGGGGGTGTCCACATACTTTTGGACTTGGGTAATTATCTCATACTCATTGCTGAGACAGCTGTATAACTAAGCACACAGCCATGAAATCTCCAGCAACAAACACTGGTGGTAGAATGGGTCATACTGATGAGATTAGTGACTTTCAATGTGACGCCATCTTATGTTGCCACCTTCCCAACGAGTCAGTATCAAACTTCTGCCTTGGTTAACTGCAAGTGAAGTGATCGTGACGTGGAAACTTCTATAAACAACAGGAGTTCAGTTGTGATGTCATAGGCCACACAAACAGAAAGGGACCCTATGACCCAAAATCAATACCCAACCTCACTGATGCCGTTATGGCTGAATGGCAGCAAATCCCACCAATAATATTCAAACATCTAGAGTAAAGCCTTTTCTAAAGAGGGGAGGCAGAGGAGGACCGACTTCTTATTTATACCCTCGGGTTTGTAATGAGATATCGCACAGCCAGGTGTCCCACGACTTTTGTCCATATGGTGTATGTACTTGGATGTAGTTCCAATCCTGTTTTTCTCTCAATACATTTTCAGTGCGACTATCAAGGTGAATTAGATAGATTTGAATTTCTTTCACAGAGAAATCTTGTGTGCTTGTATGATCCAAAGTATGTTGCCAAGTTCTTACATTAACCTACCAGTGTCATATACATACTTAGCATTTTAAGTTATCTGTTCTTGCTAACCAAGTTAAGTGACCTCTAGCGATGGTCACAAACTTGTAAATATAGTAGATCCTGTAGGTTTAAAGTTAATGAAAGAATGTGTGTCTGTAATTGGAGGGGACTAGTGTAAGATATTCAAAAGGTTATTCTCTCTTAAGATGGTCGCAACCATGCACCTACTTGATAAGTCTATGGCTGTAAATGTAATGCAGACCCAATAAACAAGACTCAGAGTTGACAAAGATTCCATTTTTTGCTTAAATTTTAACGAGATGCCTTCTAACAATTCAGCAATGTCCGAACATATAACTGAAATGTCAGACAGCAGCGGAGCACTGAAGGAGCATTTATCAGAGTAATGAATGACCGGCTTCTATCCTCCGACTATGGTAATGTCTCTGTTGTGGTGCTTCTGGAATTAAGTGCTGCCGGTTACACCACAGATCACCATATTCTCTTTACCAGAACAGAAAATCTTGGACAGGTCCTTTTAATATGTTAAGCCTTCAGTCTGAACGCTTCCAGTTTATTCTTAAATTAAAAATAAAAGTACAAGCCATTGAAATATTCAGCAGCCTGGTATGGGATCTGAAGGGCTCAGTGTTGAACCATTAAACTTCCCTATATATGACTATTATTCACAAGCTAGTCATTATTCTCATGCTGAGGACACGCGACTTCATGCATCTGCCAGAGTGAAGAAACTCCAAAGAACAGGCTAACACGGAACTTCTTCCAGTTCCAATAAGACAAATTATTTTAGCAATATCAAATACCGCTTCACAGCCTTCAAGACCAGAGAGGTTTTTCGAATCGTGCACTCGATCGAGAGAAATGATAACAAACCGTCGTGAGAAGCTGTAATCTGGATCCCAGTCTCAATCCTCTATAAAAAAAAAAAACTCGACAACAATAGACCTCATCAGAGTCATGGAATTCATCATTTATGAAAAATAAAAACAATGCGCTCTTCCCACACACACGGCAATCATACAGTACAGTATCATATCGCAAATCTGACGCCACGTTACCCTGAGTAGGTGTGTTTAATCGACCCATCCAGTTTAGTGGGTAAGTGGTTGGAAATTTTTCCTGTATACACATTTGTTTGTTTATTTATAGTCAGTCATCTTGTCTAAATGAAGTAAATGAACGTAATATGGCTTAGCCCTGTCACCACTTTGATGTTAACAAATGCCTAACACTTAAGTTAACTCCACCCCCATACAAGAAAATATCATTGCATTACCATGTTTATCACAGGTTAATGTATTGTAGAACAGCACTGCCCTCTATAGGATGTAAACACGTATTTAAATGAGCTGCAGTTAGGCTGACCATCATGCATGATGAATGAAAAGATGATTTGTCCTCAGTCAGTGAGCCACAGTCATTGTGCATTCGAGCTTTCAAGCTGTCAGTGCAATTTGTTACCAAGGCTTGCTGAGCCAGATCAGGAAGCTATGGACTTCGACGACACCTCTGTGAGTGGTATGGTCTTCTAAGCCATGATGAGAAACGGCCCACAGCAAGTTTTAGGGAGAAGAGTCAGCACAGTTCTTGGCCTCTACTATACCCACAGACCGATCTTGAGCTTGCTTGTCTGCTAATGACAGACCCCACACACACACCGGTTCCCTGACTCAGATATGACGTGATGGGAAAGTGGGCCAATGTTCTCCAAACCTGAGAAGCAGACGGACAAGCAATCTGGTGATGTTCGGCAAACCTGATGAAGCAATGACAATGCATTTTTGAAGCTCTACCACAAGCAATTGAAGAATCAAAACACTCAATACAGGAAATGCTAATGGTAAAAAGGGGCCGGCAGTCACCCACCAACAGGCTATTTTCCACAGGCCTGACATTCCAACAGGCGAGCAGATTACACACAAACAGAGAGCAGCATACTGCAGTCAAGACAAGCAATAGGTTAGGACTTCATCACTCAGTACTGTGCAGAACAGAAAAACCACAAGTGTGTAGTGCTCATAAATTAAACCTCCGCAGTTTCTGCAGAGACAATATAATTAACTGATATAATCCTCTTGGGGCAGTCAGTTCACATTCTAGATCATATAGCCTGTAAGGCACGTAATAACGTAATTACTTCCTTGGGCCGAAGGGATTGTTTTAGGACATTTCTCAGGATGGTGTTTATTTTATCCATACTGTTAACCATAGACTTAACCGTACACCATGCAAAAGAGAGCAGTTAAAGCAGAAGGTGAGAGTGGGTTTAGAGCATCTGTGTTACTGGATCCTCTGTATTTTGCCAAGTTTATATTTCACAATCAGAAATACACACGATAAGAGATACGCTGACAGACGAGGACAAGATTTACTGCTTGTCTTGACTTAATAAACAGTGTGTACACAGTGCACGCTGGTCTGTCATAAGATAGCCTATCAAACACCCCATAGATTTTCCCTTTCTAAAACTGTACACCAGGCAGCTAGCAATTCCCCAGTCCATAAAAACTGGACACAATGAGCGATGTTCCCCTCTCTGATCAAACATGGCTTTCTTAAGAGATCTGAAGATATTCATAGACTCATACCTTCCACACACACCTGTCTTGTCTTAAACACCCTAGAGTCAGCTGAACAGGATTTCAAAATGCTTCGTATAAACTTTACCCAGCATTCTAGACTGATGGTCGCAATATGGTCATTTTTATCTATGTCCAATATTATGAACAATAAAACAAAAAAACATATTAAACTTTAAATTATCAAGAGAAATTGGCTCCAAAAGCATCAACCCCCTGTTAGTCATGGTTAAGACAGAATCTGACCATATATAACACTGATGTCGACACATTACAGATTCTCAATGAAATCTGATACGACCCCACCGGAAAGACTCCACTGACAACAGAGTGACACAGCCAGACACACACAAAAAGCACTCATTACACTATCAAATGTATTATGGCTTCACATTCATATTTCACTATTCAATACTGAATAGATCTTTTTAAAAGAATATACTCCTGTTGTGACCAACAATGAACAACTGTATGAACTCCCCCCCCCCCATTTTACCACTTGCAAAATCACTCATTCTGTCCAAACATAATAAAAAATGTTTGGATATAATCTTCTTTTCAATCAGCGTTACAAGAGTTCCTCGCATTCCTGGATTGGCTGCTCAGACACCATGACATTGTTCTGAGCATCTCCTACATATGGATCACGCACATCACGGCACGTCAAGAAGTTTTAGGGATTAGGGAGCCAGTAAAGGGGAAGGAGAAGGAAACTTGACTGGACTGACACCCGCTGTCGCATACACACTACACGGGTGATGGGAAAGCAGACTACAAGACACCACCAAAGCAGCATTCATCTTAGAGTTATTTTCTCCGGGATACTTTAGTGACGCGATCTTGTAATAAAAGCCCTTCTAGTAAGCACATGCCATCAGGGATTACTTTTGTTGTGCTGTGTTAAGTACTTACCCACTTTATGTTAACCTACACTTGGGCAGAAGTATTCCATTTCCCACACACACACACACACACACACAAACGAGGTTGGCTTGGTTAATCAAACACTTTGTATAACAAAACATACAATGAAATACCCAATTCAGAGAAAAGTGTACTTAGACCTACAATTTAATAACTGTATGCAAGGTTAATATTACTGTATTTGAAATAGGAAGTATTAAAAAAACTGATTTAGTTTCATGAAAAAGCTGCCAAAATGCTTTGAAAAAATTATGTATTTTTTATGGGGGGGGGGGGGCATTGTTGATTCAGACAAATCCATGTTTTACTGTATATCATATAAATAAAAAAAATTATACTACAACACTAACTTTGGAAGATGAATGGAAACAACAGGTCAGACGAATCAGAGACTAAACGGAATGGCATCGGACCTTCCAAAAGTAGTTTTTAGGAAGAAGCAAACCTTGGAGCAGGTTATCACGAGACTGGCAAAGCTGTCAGGAATGGTTAAATCCAGGAAACACCAACGATTAAACTATCACGCACAATGAAGCACCTGGATGAGACGGCCAGGTCTCAAGGCTTTGCTTGGTCTCCACGTTATGTTATAAAAATGGCTGCAGAGTTCATTTGGTGAAATACTGCTCCCAGACCAACGACCACCTCAGCGCTCCACAGATCACGCCTCGTCAGGTGAGTGCCAAGAGTAAGCGACTTCGGAATACTACCAACAGGAAGTCACGCATGGAGTTTTCAGAGTCAAAATCTACTGGAGGAAGAATATTTGTTCCGATCAAACTAATGTCGAGAACTTGGGCCTGAAAGCAAATGAACGCTGTGACCATGACCCAAGCAACACTATGCCTTCTGTCAACGGCCTTTTTTCCAGCAGGAGGAGCTGTTAAACTTTTCAAATGAAGGGCAAAATGAAATATAGGCAAACCCCCGAGAAGGACCTGGTCAGACATTAAGTGTTCTGGGTTTAGAGATCTGTATTCCAACAGGACAATGACCCAAGATGCACAGCAAATACTACAAAGAAATGGCTAAAAAAAACAAGAAGGTCAGTATTGTTAAATTGCCCAGCCAGACTGGACTTCAGTACCACTGAAAATCTGGAGTGACCTAAAAATTATTGCCCACTGACACTGTCGGTCTAACTTGGCAGAGATGAGGCAAATTTGCATGGAGGATCGGGCAGAAATTCAAAAATCTAAATGTGCAAAGACATATCCACATAGACTCAGAGGAGTAAACATTGCCAAAGGCCTATTTACAAAGTACTAACTTGGAAGTTGGCTGATTACTTTCATAAATGAGACATGCAAAAAACAAAATACATTTAAATGAAATACCTTCTTCCATCAAAATTGTGTAAATCCATTATTTTAGTGGAAATGCCTTTACTAACTCCTGGTCTGTAACCAAGTTATTTACAGTACTTGCCTTGGTGCAGACAAAAATCAATTAACTCTTCCACGGTCTCTATGGGGATGGAGCACACTGCCGATATAACTCCACCAACACTCCGGCTGGAACGAAAAACATTTTTTTTTCCCCCCTCAACAGAAATGAGCCAAGACCAAAAACAGCTGAAAAGGCAGGTGCGTCATCATATTTAGGGTCTGGAGTGTTATAATCAAACAAACACAGATATGAATTCATGTATGACAAACAATGCAAATGTCTTGTAATGAAAACTCTCATATCCTAATACATACAAACAGCCACAAACTAGCAACAAACTAATAGGGGAAAACCAAAATGTTTTTAGAATAACACAGAATATTGTTCCTGAAGTTTTAGTGCCTCTGGGAATAAAAAAATACATTAAAAACAACTATAAGATCCATGATCAATATGTCATTGTTTTAGTCAAACATGACTACAGCCTTTAAACTTCACATAAGGTAGGTGTGGATGAGCTAACAGGTCTCAGGTGTCATTTAAATATTCACTAATTCAGTAATGCAAATTATCTAAATGCCCTTATGAGTAACAGAGGGCACGTTATACAAAAAAAAAACCCCACAAATCTCTGAAAGATTTCAGCATCCCTAAAAGGACAATTCCTGAGTGAACATAACTCGGAATTATACCTTGATAACCTAGATGGCATTTCTTAAATATGATAGACATTATTGATTTTTTTTCCTTAACCTTTTGGGATTATTACCTACAGCAGTGGGCTTTGTCTGTGCATAACAGTCAGAATGTTTTTCTAGCTGTAAAGTTATGAATGTCTTTGCCATTTTGTAAATAAAGGATTAAAAAAAAAATAAAAAAAAAAATAAAAATAAATAAATAATAATAAAAAAAACAACACACACACAACAAACTAAAGAAGGGTTTTTACCATTGAAGTTGCCAGAGACCGTATTGCTGGGCGGGCTTCCCTCATAAACCAGCCTAGCTGAATTTCAAATTCCCTTTCCTCCTTGCCATTCTTTGATGCCATCTTGATACATTATGCCAAGATGACTATAGCTTTATTTGCGAGGCGAAGAAACTCTTAAGTACTGGGATCCAGCCCCTCTCCCCAAGGTTTTTACGGCATAACATGAACAAAAAAAAATGACCAGTTCATTCGCATTAAATGTCTATAAGATGAAGCAGCAGGTAAAGTGGCTTACACGGTGGTAACAGGATTTAAATCCCTTTAATCTAGGGGGTGGACAGAAAAAAGTTTGGGAACCACATAAATAGTAGTGGTTTACCACAAAAATAAAAATTATGCACTCAGTCATAAAGAAAAGTTCCTCAACTTAATTTGCATTCAGATTGCTAACAATGACTTCCTAAATGTCTGAGCCTGTTGGCCCCTTTCACAATTAAACAGAGAAAATACCAAGCAACTTTCAGAAAAGAATTCACATCGGTGACACTGGAATTTACCGTAATATGACTTATTTACTTGCGCAAACACGGCTCTCTGATCTCTGAGCTGCAGCTGCTCTCAGTGCTAGCTTTTCAGCATTAATTACAACGCGGGTCAAAAATCTGATTAAGTCAGTCAGCATGAATTTAAACATGCAAACAAGCAAGCAATATTAATGGTGGACGATTGCTTTATTTCTGAGCTGATGTTGTACTGGCATCCTACTCAATTTCCTACAGTGCTTTGCTAATAATTTTACATACTACAGACCTCCTAAATGTGCGAGGTGCTTCGACACAATACTAAAGAAAAGTCATTGGAGTGTACCTCAAGCTAAGGGACAAAGTCTCAAATTTGAAAACATGCCTTCTCGGTATTGACTGCAACTTGCAGCGTACAATTTGGAAACAGTCAACAGAGGATTCTTGTCACTCAACTCTGCATGAAGGCTACCAACACTGCCCAAATCGGTGCCTGCAGGAACGAAATGGTCAGCATGAAGATGGTCCAAGTGCTAACAGATGTATCTTGGTCCTGTTCCCTTCACACCTGCCTGCTGTCCTGCTTTCAGTTGGAGAGGTGACTCCCCGGTGTGATCCCTGGACACAGATAAAAAGATGCAGCTTATGCAAGTCTGCAGAAACCACTGGGTGATGACACGGGTGCATGAGCTTTTCAGAGATCTTCTAGCCATAAGCAGAGCCTTCTATCGCAAAGCTTTCTGGATGTCTCCATCCGCCCAGAAAGGTCCGAGTGCTCCATCTCCCCACCGAGAGCTGGGCCCCAGACTGTAATCCAATGTCGCTGCCACAGTACAATCTTCCACCACGTGGTACTATGGTTAAACAGCTGGTCCCAGGAAGGCCTTGCTGCTCAACCGTTTTGTGCTAAATTGCTGCTGTAAGAACATCAAACTGCACAGAGAGAGTATCTTTTTATATCAGCCCTGATAAAAGCCACTAAAGTAGTAAATATTGTGATAATAGCATATCAAAAGGTTAGTCCACATTTACCAATATACAGCTGTTCAGTGAGATAGCTGCCTCTGCTCTATCCATTTAGAGAGTGGCAGACTAATGCAAATTACGGTGACTCGGTGAGAAAGTGTCCAGCGATTTTACCATGTTAAATGACAGGCTCTCAGACAAGATGGTTTTACCAGGCGTGTGTAGAGCTAGCCTAGGCTGACAGAATCACTGACAGGAAGGAAAAGTTGGGGGGGGGGGGGGGGCTGTACAGTACAAATGAGGCATCAAAGCCCGTGACAGGGAGTGGGAGGGAAGACTATCCAACACTGGTGCTCAATGAGGCTTCAAAACCTGTGGTGGGTGGGAGTATCCTGAACGACCAATCAAGACTAGTGCTCAGAGGCTTCAAAGCCTGTGGTGGGTGGGAGTATCCTAAAGGACCAATCAATCAGCACCTAGATAACATTTTGAAGCCTCATTTGTTCAATCACCCCTGCAGGGACCCAAATGCACTGCATGATGCATTTTCATTTTAATGTCCTTTTAAGCCCATTCCCATCACAAAGTTCTTAATCCCTGCACGGACATAGTTCCAGCATAGCAAGAATAGTAGAAACACCTTCATCTACATCTTTTGATAATGTTTAGGTTGGCACACAACAGAATGCCATCAACACTGTGAAAACTGGGGGTGGTGATGTTAGAGGTAACAAGCTTAGGCAGTTCAGTGCCAGGCCACACAGTCATTAAGATGAGAATGAAATCAGTCACTCAGGACTACAGTCACTAAAGGTAGAAAAACCCTCCACCATTTAAATAAAAAAAAAAAGGCAGCACACCTAAGAAGCCTTCTCAAAATACCTACAGTACTGTAGCTAGTTGCTACACCCTTTATTTATGGAAAGTGCATAAAAAATTATTATAACCCCCCCTGGAACACAAGCACAAGATTTACACAAGTTTTTTTATGGACTGGAGAGTCACGGTTTGTTTTGTTGTGTCATTTTATTGAGTTAATACCAATTTCTGCTCTAAATATGCGAATAGCTGTTTTGGAAATACGGTTAATGAAAAAAATGCTCATGTGTTGAATACTTATTTCCCCCCACTGTAAGTGTTTCCATTATTTTAAGGGTTTTGTCATTAAAGAAAAGTGGATATTGATTGCCCAAACAGCCTGCATGTCCTATGGCACACGTCTTTCCTCTCGGTACTCCAGCTTCTATCTGGAGCCTCTAACCGGAGTCTCTACATTGCCGATAAAATCGGATCGCGTGTGCTGGTGTACATGGCCCGTGATGGACCCCTGCCTTGTGCCCTGGGCTGCCTGGGACAGACTCCAGGCCCTTTGCGACACTTCCCAGAATAAGGAGCTAGAGGATGGACATTACATAAATTTTACTGTGCATTTGAGTTTCTCCGTCAGTGAAGAGTCAAAAATAAATGGGAGCCAAAACAGCCGGGATCACCCCTTCCTCCCTGCCCTTTAACTATTACGTCCAAGCATCCGGGCAACAAAATATTTATTACTAGCATCTGAAAGGTGCAGTGACACCGGAGTCAAAGGGGAAGAAACGGACAGCGGTTTAATCTTCGCTGTGACGTGCAGGGCTATGCGTCGAGGCGTTTCTATTATCGCCGAAAAATCATCAAGCTTCATCTGTTAGAAGAATCGACATTAAACAATCTGTGACCAGCTCAATCCAGCCAAATGTCACATTCAGTCTATATGTTTATAAGAAGATAGACATCACTGCCTCTGCAAAAAAAAAAAAAAAACCTGTAGTAAATCAATAGACCTACAAAACAAGACAGCCAAAAAACAGCAAGACTGAGTACAAGCAAATCCACGGCTTCCAAAGATGTCTAATAATAGATCTGCCCCAGCTCAGTATTTGGTACAGTAGAGTGGCTGTAGATGAAAGGTTTCATAATATGAGAAGCCTGTATGCATATTCTGCAATTTTATGAATATTTAAACATTTCATGTAGTCTATGCATAATCGACCAATAGCTCACATTCGACTTCGATAAACAGCATTTGAATTATGCCTGATTGTGCAAAAGACATCCTGACCAGGATCAGCAGGATGAAAATTTTATTGCCTTTGCTGGAAAACATGTGGTAGACATTTTGAGCGGGACATCACCGATAAATTTCCAGCCGAATCGTGGAGGTCGTTGGTATTCCAGTGTGGCTCTGAATCTAAAAAACAAAATTTCTCAAGAAGGTTACAGATGTGGGATCTTCAGCACTACGATGCCCCGTCTCACTCAGCATTATAAGCAAAGGCATTTTTGGTCCAAAAGCTAATCAAATGATCAAGCGATCCATCTGCCAGACTTTGCTTCCAAAGCGTAGTTCCATGAAAGAATACAGCTGTATATATTTTTAGAACGAAACACACAAACACAGAGTACTTAAAAAGCATACCCGGAGTTTCAAATAATCTTTTAAACCCAGGAAGGTGAGGATAGAAATGTCAGAGACAAAATTTCAACGCTACAATTTCGCATTTATTTTATTATTAAGACTTGTTTCTTTCTGCCAAACCTCATACTTATATCCCTTAATACGGCCTGAGTGGAAAAAACAGGTCATATTTTTGTTTCCAAATAAAGCGGATCTGACAAAAAAAACGGAGAGAGGAGAAGACACATTGTCACCGAAGGTTGTGGCAGGGACAATATGCTTAAAAAGACTTCACAGTCAAAAGCGATCACGCGTCTTCGACTGGAAAAACACAGCACACACTTCCTAAAGGAATGAGTCACAGTTCACCGGCAGGGCTGCCCGCACCTCAGGTACAAAGACGCAGTAATGCGGAAAGGTTTCAATTGCATTTTATCCCTTTCTATCCACCTTTTTAGTCTCACTCCATTCCACGCCACGCTATCCGGTGCCAATTGGTCTCACTCCGGTCCACTCTGTTGAACTCCAATCTAATCCTTCTATCTCTCTCTGTTCCCTCACAGTCCAAGCTGGAAAGGTCACCCACATCACGGAACACAGTATCAATGCTGAAGTGTGTTTACTGTCAACAGTGCTTAGACATATTTACGCGTTTCACAAAGCAGCCTGGGATGAATAAGAGCCGATAATAACTAGATGTCCAAAACTGATCTTTAACGTATTACGACAGAGCCGATGGCCCACATGGCATTAATGTTTAAGTGGAACGGTAGAGCCCTGTTTGCTGACCATCTGTTCTGAGGGAGCAGGAGAAGGAAGGATACGGCCCATTCATCGTCCATATCGCAGAAAATGCATTCAGTGGGTTTTTATAATTCCTGAAACGTTTGTTTGGGTGGCTCCCAAGAGCCAATGAGAAGCCTGCTGCTTATCACATGCAGAAACAAATTCCTTGGTGCTGTCCCGGCACGCCAGACTTCCCATGGGAAGGATCACACAGAAGCTGATAGCGATTCTCTTTTATGACGCCTCCCGTCAAATGATTAAACCGCCCTTCCAAACGGAACGGAAAGTCCAGCGGTTCTGCGACCTGTCAAATACGGTTGGTTTCTCTGAGCCAGACGTAGCCACGGCTTCATCCTCCATAATAAATCTCCACATAGCATGACACACTGCCTCTTGTACAAAAGCATAAAAATTAAAATACCCAGAATGAAATGTAAAATAAGTGCTGATCCTTCACGGCATTCCAGAGGGCCTGAATCATCATGCTCAGTGTGGAAGCATCCCATCCTGAAGAGGAACAAGGGAGCGAGGAAGTGAGAAAGCGGGGGGGGGGCAGACGGCGTTTGCTGGGGGTGAGAGCAAGCAGGCACACACTAAGATTCACAGCATGGATGCAGTATCAGTTATGATGTAGAGCACCTACTCATTACAACAGAGAGGGCCAAGTTATTTATATAGCTAGTACACAGTCATTAAGGCGGTGATAGCCGTGAGTCATTAACAGCTGTTACGTACGATACATGTTCAGACTGCACAGTTCATGAGCAAGACGTGCTCCACCACAGCTGCAGAAAATTCCTACATTTAGCTAGTCTCTGCCTCATGCCACAGCCATGTCACACAGGGAGCCTCACACAAAAGAACTCCGATCCTTAATCCTGACTTCAAAGGCTTCACAATCCTCCCCGAAACACCACTAACAACACCTCACAATAGACACTAACACCAGCTGCCTAGATGGACCACTTAGGGTGACCTGCTAGCAACCAGGAACATATCCCACAATGCTTTACCACTGCCAAACCTGTCCTCCTCTGAGAAAACTGTGGTTTAGACATGCTGTGCTGAGAAATCCTTCGGTTTGCTGGCTATCACTCCAGCTGAGTCTGTGATTGATGAGGACAAATAGGCTGCTGATTGAAGTCAGATTGGTATTTGTTCCATGCTAACATTACGGATTACTTTAAGAGATTTTGTTTGGATTGCATACATTTTTTTAAGAGATCGGATGTTTTCGGTCTTTAAAATAACAATTGTGTTAAGAGTAATTATGATTAATCGCTTACCAGATTGTTCAGACAATGAATCATGAATTAAACTGAAAGCCTGCTTACCCAAGTACAATCAATACTAATTTAAACTTGTTTAGGGTGAAGTGAATCAAGCATCATGATTAACTTATAATTTTATGTACTGTAATTGATAGGAGTTGTGTGATCAACGCTGTGGTTTGTTTTTAACAGCCTATCCCACCCTCAAAGGGTTCTCTGAAATGAAAACCAGCATTAATAGAGGTTTGCCAAAAGAAAACCAAATCGAAAGCACACACACACACACAGAAATGAATCCCACACCCATCAACAAGAGTCCTTGTTCCATTGGGCCCTTAAACAAGGCCCTTAACCCTGAAACTGCTCGGGGAGGGACAGGACAAATGGCAGACCCTATGCTCTGACCCCAAGCTTGCTCTCATTTGTATGCACATCCTCATGGAGAACAAGATGGCATATCCTCAAAACACAAACTTCTATGAACTGTGTGAAAGGGTGCAATCGGCAAATAAGTAAAGGATTCAAATCGAACTAACACTGACCATGCATACTCTACAGTTAAAGGAACAGCGGCATCGCAGGCCTAAGACTCAAAACACACGGCAGAGATTCTTAGAACAAAGCTGCAGCCTCATTTGTCCCATCACTAGCTGTAGTCCGATACAACAAGCCGACTCATTACAGCTCCCTGAGGTTATACTATTGTTCATTCTAGGTGATTATCTAAGCTTGGTTCATTATAGCTTAATGAGGTTCTCCTGTTCTCATCTGTTGAAGGTGGTTCTCCTTCAGGTGGATTTAAGCTCCAAGATTCTTTCAAGTCACGCATCACGTATGGGATGATCAGCTGGACTAAATCATTGCACTATTCAACATAATACTATCGTAATACACACAAGGTGGAACATGCTGTGAAAGAGATGAGCAGGTGCTGCCTGGAGAAGTGATGTCCAAATA
Source organism: Gymnarchus niloticus (assembly GCA_009936485.2). Taxonomy (NCBI): domain Eukaryota; kingdom Metazoa; phylum Chordata; class Actinopteri; order Osteoglossiformes; family Gymnarchidae; genus Gymnarchus; species Gymnarchus niloticus. Next base: position 20,937,901 of record JAACJT020000001.1, read on the forward strand.
TTCACTCTCATTAACAGTTAGCAGGGGAGCCACAGGGAGCTCCGCACCTCTGGGGTTGGACACGTTCTCCCCATATCACACAGGCTTCCTCTGGGGACTGCAGTCTCCTTCTGCTGTCCAGAAACGTAGTTTCACCAGCTGATGTGTCAAAATTTCCCCTATGGTGTCTGTAATGCCCATTCAGGGTACACCACTGCTTTGGGGCTGCTGGGAGTAAGCTGCAGACATCCCTCAGACCTTATTCAAGATAAAAGGCAAAATGACGGACGCACGGATGGACAGAAGGATAGACAGATGATCAAACAGTAGAGAATCAGGATCAGACCATCAGCTTGAATTTCCTGATTCCATTAAAAAACTGCAGCAGGGTATTCTATATCAAAGCTTAATGCAACACAGTGGGCTTACACAGTGGGGTCTTCAACATAGACAGCAGAGCTGAACGTGTTGGGTTAAACAGTAGTTCTCACACACACACACACACACACACACACACACACACTCTTTCTCTGCCCCATTGCCTAAGCATATCAAGTATGAAATCACATGACCTTGATAGGCCTGCAGACATAAACAAGCCCCCTCCAGATGGCGAGAGAGGGTGGAAGTTTTTTTTTTTTTAATGAAGGAAGCAGAAGGAATGTAGCAGTGCGTTGACTGTGACATCGACTGATGCAAGGTGGAATGTGACTGGTGTTTGAGACAGTCATTGGTGAGGACCCGTCCCACAGGTCCAGTGCTTATTCTGTAGACAGTTAGGGGGATTGGTTAGTGTGCTATACAATGCCCCGCCTCTTTCCCATATGCTCTTAGCAGCTCACGTGGTAGTTGGCCATCAGGTCTGTCAATCTAACCCACTGAGCTTCCATGGTCCTAAGACAGCCATATTAAGAGACCCCTCAGACCTAACCTAAAATGTCACCTTGTCCCCAATGCCTGCGGCTCTTCAAGGAAACCTCATTTCTACCATCTGCCGATGCTGACTGAGGGAACAGTGCAGCGTCACCTAACCCCACACGTCCTGAGAAGCCTTTGCAATGGTTATGTGGAGCAAAATTAGCATTGGAAATCAGAGCAAGAGCACTGATGGGTTGGTCCATGAGTAACTGGTTTTAATGGTCTGCAACAGTTTAGAGAGAGAAGTGAGATCAGACAGGAACAAGGGTAGTAAGAGAAAGAGAGTGGACTGCCAAGCGAGACAGCGATGTAAACACGTCAGAATCATTTAACGAGTGCATGGAAAAGGCAGAATTAGCCTGAAAGGACGAGATGTGCTTTCATTCAGTGACAATTATTCAAGTGTTAAAAAAAGGCGATATTCTACATCCAGTACTCTAATGTCTACTGAAAGGCAGTAGAACGGTGGTGCAGTTTGGACATAGAGAAGTCACCTAGATAAATACATGTACTGGGAAACCTGGTAACATAACCTAATCTAATGAACGCAGGTCAGCACCTCAGAGTTCGGTTTAGAAATCCCTCTCAGATTTCTGGCTATAGTCATTTAGGGTGCTAAGAAGATCGAGGGGAACAGTTGTACATTCAGTGGAATCCGTGGATTTATATTGGTGTTGTACCATGGCAATACTGCCAATGATGCCATACCTGAACTATGGCATCACAAAACATGCAGTCTTGTTCAGATTTTTAAAATCACTTTTTCACCCACACAAGGATTAACGCTGCCTAAATCCATCTAAAATAGGTATACTTCACTCAACAGGAATTATACCACAGTAACAAGATAATACATGCTACTGGAACATGCATAAAACCAACAGTTCAAGGAGCTTGGACAAAAAAAAGTGATGGGACAAATGAGGGTTCAAAACTCATGGTGGGTGGGAGTATCCCAAACTAACCAATCAGTGCTAGTGCTAAATGAGGCTTCAAAACATTGATCAGTCACTCAGTATAGTCCCACCCACATGTTTTGAAGCCTCATTGGTTCCATCACTATAACTAAGAAAAAAACAGGAAGTTGACAGTCAGTGACTGGGCTAATAGGCTAATTCAGCCACAGTGAAATCAGTCTGCTTCTTCTCTAAGAATTTAGCTTCAACCCATTCTCATATCCTGAGCCAAGCTGACTCTGCATTGAACAAAAGCAATGAAAACACACAAGAAAATACCGTACCTACATCATGATGTGTCATTCAGGTAAAACAGCATCAAGTATTTACAATTCTGATGCTTATCCAGAGTGGAGTACAGGTTCCCATTAGATATTAATCACCGAAGTATGAAAGCACTAACTTTCAACTCCTTAACAATTCACATTCAGCAGCTTGATGCTTATAATATTGTAAACTGTACCTTAGTTACATTAGAAGTCCACACAGCATGAGGTGCAAGTCAGCAACATTACAATTCCCTACAACACGAGTGGCATCTTTGGCACAGCATAAGCGATACTCAGAGTATTACACCACAGCTGCTCAGGACACACGGAATATTGTAGTGGCATCTCACTACGACTCTTCCTGAACACAGAGATTTCCATTTCTCCCATATCAGATTGCTTCGTGTCCATTCAACAGCAAGAACACGAGCTCTGACATATAAACGGACCAAACGAGCATCCTTGAAAATGCAGGAGTGCCATTTTCCTGCAACATGTCAGCAAACTCCATTAGCAACCATTTAAACAGTTCAATATCTCCGTCCAGTTGTTCAGTATTTATTGGTATGACTTTTTTTGGATATTCGTTCAAGCGTTTCCGATAGGTACTTGAATGTCCTGCAACCATTTAACCTTTCCACGCTCTCTGAAGCACAGTAGACACCAGCAGAGAAACGAAGAATGATTCCTTCCAGAATTTTCTTTGATGCATTTTTAGCATCTATGGTAAAGATGCAGCTCAGAAGTACAAAAACTCATCCAAGCACTGGTAGAAGGTGGCCACCCAAGAGGATGTCCCGTTGAAAGAGGGACATCAAACCAATACTCAGTCTACCACCATACCAGCCTGGCTAACCTTGTCCCAGATTCAGACTGGTGACAGCGGGTGTGTGCCACAGAATGAGTTCATAGCCAAAGACCAATCATCAAGCAGTGTGTTCGGATCTGACAAAGATTCTGGCAAAGACTGTGGGCATCTGGTCCTGAACTTCTGTGTGGGGTATGGACTAAATTTTAGTTTCACTCTAGCCACCCCCAACACACAAAAAACAAATTATTCATATTTACAGCTTGACTCAGCATCACATAACTCTTACCATACAGGTCTTGATAATCAGTCTTACCAAGAATACCCAGTCAGGCTCTTTATTAACCTGATAAATGTTTGGCTTAAAAACATTTGAAATAGGAATAAAAACATACACAAAGCTGCACTTGAGTCTCATCGCAATACATGATTACAACAAAAACGATTTTTGATGGGTCTGGCAGCCCAGATGCCCATGAAACTGTTACATGAAACACCGCAGCTGGATGGAATGCCACGCCCACAAACGTTTGCTTGACAAGTCAATCCCCATTACTGGAAGACAATAAACAGGCCAAGAAGGCACGCGAAATTATACAGTAAGGACACGATTCTTATGATCGACGACATCCCCGACTGTCTCCACGATGTCCATCTGACGTTAAACCGCCACCAGCACCACAACGAACAACTCGATGGCAACGAATAACTTTCATTTGAGTTGAATCACATTTGGCCGAATGTTAGACAATGGTATTAACTTTGCAGCACACCCAACCTTAAATCGATGGCAGTTGTAAAAATCAGGCAATAATGAAGTTGGAGCGTGCATGACAGCACTGTTTACCTGCGCCCCGACCCTGCGCCATGGGTGAAAGGAGCACAGCGCAGCCTTACCCTGCTTGACACACTTGAGCCGGATGGGGTCTTTGCAGTGCTTGACGACAGCCAGCACGTCCCTGGTGGTGAGCCCGGCCACTGGCGTGTCGTTGACCTCCAGGAGCAGCTCGTCCTGGGACAGCTTGCCGCTCTGGCAGGCTACCTTGCCCTGCTTCAGCTCGCCGAGGTAGGGGAACTGGCCGTTCTCCGCGCAGCCCTTGAGCTCGAAGCCCAGCTCGCCGTCTTTATTCCTGCCGAGGACCACCTCGTGGACTTTGTTGGTCCAGTGGTTCTTCTTCTTCAGGCTCTTGGACATGGCTGAAAGGGAGCGGGAGGGGGGGGGGAGGATTATCACATGAGGACGGCGTCGCAGTGAGATCCCAGCCCGGTCTTCTGCTGTTGGGTTGACGCCTCCTCTTCCTCAGCTGAGATGCCAAGTGCTTTCAATAGCGCGCACCGCCGGTGGCAGTCTCCATGTCAGTCAGCGCACGGAGCGGCTGGCTGGGGACGGCGCTACAATGTAACTGAGGAGGAGGAGGAGGAGGAGGAGGAGCAGGCTACTGACCCGGATGTGATGTCTGCAGGAGGAGAAGCGGGGCTCCTGCTCTCCCTGTTGAACATGAAACGGGGAGGGAATAGGGAGCCGGGATCAGGTGGGGGTGGGGGGTATTTCCACTACGGCATTTAGCCGTGTCTAGACTGCCTATCAGCAGGCGCTGGCGATCCAGCATGGAGCGGCTTAGCACACCATCACCTCCCCACTGCTGGGCTGCGCGATCGGCAGTTGTCACAGCTGGTGAAATACTCTGGGATATTAATGATAAACACGACCCTACTCCAGTAAGGTCCTCCAACACAATCGGGATTTCAAAGTTTGCTTCGATGTAAATCCGAACATGCCCCATTATTTATTTGTAAATATTATCTATGCATTTGCTTATTATTTTGCTGCCGCTTCTAGCCGCACACATTGACCAACGTAGAGTCCTGATAACAGTAAATGTGTGTGTAGGAATACATGGCCACCGATTGTGTGCATGCCAGTGCCTTATTCGTTTTCCTGGACATAAAAAGACGATAATCAGAGATGCGGTGGAGCCACCCTGCTTCCTCTATGGCTATTAGTAGCTACTCTCCTAGTACGACAACGTTTTTATTTGTAACTATGCAGGGATGCCTTGAGGAGCCAACACTCGGATGGGTTTTCGTATAGCAAGCAGATGGACCAGATTTCACTGTCTGACCTGCACTTTAATGTCCAACTGCATCAGCATCCATCCCAGACGGCGTGCTCAGAGAACACAACACTCATCTATTGGTAGAACAGACTGAAGTCCAGGTTGTCATTCTGTATTGTGATGTAAAAAATACTGACCAGTTCAGCGTAAAGTCTTAGTGGCCACCCTGTAAATCTACAATATCTCTTAATCTAACTTAGTCTGTTCAGGGCCACCTGAAACCTATCCCAGGTGATACAGGGCACAAGGCTGGGGTACACGTCAGTCCGTCACTGGAAACATACTGTACATGCTCACATTCAGTCATACGCTGTTGGCAATTTACAGACAAGACATGGGGAGAACATGCAAAGACTACACTCATGGAGCAGCCCTGGACGTGTGAAGCAACAGTGCTACCCCCTTAGTCTTGTTGGTTAAGTATTAATTTTAAATGGCTTAAACTGTTATAAATTTTTCACCATGTTGTCTGGGTGGATTATGTGGTTATTTAAAATGACCAGTCTGATCCAGACATTGGCAGAACTAAAACTACTAATCTATTAAGAAAAAAATACCAGACACACTTGTAAAATAATTTTTTTTTGCTTAGACTGCGTTAATGTTTTCTTGTTTGACTGATACATGCACTATCCTTCCATTTATCCATCAAATCCATCTTCTAACCACTCATCCAGCTCAAGGTCATATTGGGTCCTGGAGCCAATACGTCCAGTTTAAAGACACAAAGTAGCCTCATTGCACTTTTAGGAATGCAGAATGAAACCAGATCAGCCAGTGAAAGCCCTTGTGAAATGGTGTAAACACTTAACCTCCCTACCACAACACATCACTGCTACCTACTGAGACATCCTTCCTATCAAGTCTTTTGCTTTTAAATTCCATTTATAGTTATTATTGAAATTGCCTATACAGTATAGTTTAAACCTTACTGCTTTAATTAAACCTACCTTCTGTGTTAAAATGTCCCTCTCATTCTGTCCTTACAACTCATTCTTTTCATATTCCAAATACTTATTGTTGAAGTTTGAAGTGATCCTAATATTAATTTCTAATGAATATGATACCGCATTAATTGAAATAAATATTTTGTGGGCAAAATCTATATCCTACTCCAACTGTTTTATCAATTATTTTGCCTGACTGTATTCCTGCTGCTACACAGTTCTCCCAAACAGAACAGTTTTGATAATTGGTTAGCAAACATTAAAGAATGTTCTTTAAGGACGTTCTACTGTTACTGCTGTTTCTTATTATTAAGAGATGGAGGATAGTTTCCTGGGTAGTCTTTAGTTCAGAGGTTCCTGCTTGAGGAAGCCTTAAAATGAAGGTTCTGTCAGACAGCAGGGTCCTCGCCGTGAACGCAATGAAAATGGGCTCAGCTCTGGATCCGTCCAGTATGCTTTGTTTCTGGCTGGTGATAGCAAAGTAAAGTGCCTTTAAATCAGGCCGAGAATTTCTGTTGTGCACACCGGGGTGGTCTTTCCTCTGATCTTCCCCTATATGGCAAAGACTCACCTTGTCTGTTAAACTATTCTAAAACCCGCCGACAGTGGAAAGGAAATCAAATGAGAACCGGGGGTGTCTTTATTATACTTTATTAATATGTACCTTCGCGGTTCAGGTGATGAATAATTTAGCAGGACATAATACATACATAATTTTGCAATAAAGCTCAAACACTGGGTATCTGTGCTCTTAAAACTATTGACTTCAGATGGAATCACGATCAATCACATGGGATTGACAGTATGCTGCTGGGGGGGGACAATGCTAGTTTAATATCTTAACAATGGTGCACTGACCTCTGAGAGGAGACGTGAATTCCAATCCTAATCTAAGCCCGAAGTAATAATTAGTGCAGATTCCTCTGTATTATGAAATATCTACAGGGACCCCCCCCCCCCAAAAAAAAAAGCCCAGTCACTCCAGCAGAAGTAGTTTTATCACTGTTCCATGAACTCATGCATACTACCATCCTTTCGTCTCTGCAACGTTACTTGCATAACCCATTGGCTCACAAGATGAGTCTCATTAGTTTAGGCAGCAACTGAAATAATTCCAGTTAGAGGGTTGGTCATGATTACCATTACTGGAGACGTTTGTTGTGGGGATGTATAATTAAATGCTTCTGCGTGTAATGGGAAACAAAAGGGGTTTTGCCGGCAAATGCATGTGTTATCAGATACTGTATCCTGCTGGGAGTTCACGTGATTCACTGTTTACATGGCTGCTGCAGAATCAGAACAAGGCTGTCTTGAACAGCCTATTCTCTTTAGCCCCCAGCTCATGCACTGGGGACTGTGTTCAAGTTGCTCATGTGAGGTTGGTCATGTGACACAAAATATTAGGTTATTCACGCTAAGTAGAGAGAAAAAAATAAAAATCAGCCCAAGTGCTACAGACTACAAAATAAGGAGTAGAGCTCTCAGGGCCATTGTCAAACTGGTTCAGTCTGTAAATATTTATAGTGCAGTAGAACTGTGGTTTCTACCAGCACACTAGAAAATGTGCTAATTTGTGTATCCTCCCTGAGTATCTAGTGCTAGGGGTTCAATGTATTGGAAGTTGATGGGTTTTTCATATACATGCATTTCCAAGAGTTAAGTGGTAGCATGTTAGACTCAAATCCATCCTCACATGCGACATCACAACAGAGGTGGACACACAGTGGCTGGATTCACAGTCGTAACTATCGCAATGGGTTCAAGCTCATGCGGGGCAGGCGGCATTCTAGTGGAGGCAGTTGCAGGGAGGACAGGATCACAGAGATGGAAGGTCAGTTAACTCGTGGAAACGAGGATGTTACAATAAGACACTGGCTGGAGTGCATGGTGAAGCGGAGGTCAGGTTTAGACTAGTGTTAATCACATGGGCACCGGGCTCATAGTAATGGTAATCACATCATGACTCAGGACAGGTGTCTCTGGGCTGTGAGGTTAAGCAACTCTTCAGTCAGTGATTCTTTGTTCTGGTCTTTGCAGCTGAGAATATTTAGTATAGAAGACATTGAAAACGTCACTTGGGAGCATTATAAAAACAGAAGCTAGTTGGGCTTGAGAAAAGTGGGGACTCAGTTTCCTTCCCAGAAATCAGTAGAAAGCCACTGGCTGTTCCTCCTGCTGGCCAGTCAGAATAAGGATTCTGAGGGGGGCTGGAACATGGAACTCTCTTCCACAGTCTCATCAGTGTCACTGGCTCCTTGCATATCATAGCTGAGGGTCAAACAAATCAGCAGTAAGCAGAACTCTGCTTGTCTACCAATGAAACAATGGGGGCACTGGAGAATGAAGAGATATATCGGAGTAGAGGAGATGATTCAGTGGCTGACCAGAACTATGGCACGCCACCACGGTCTGAAGGGAGCTGTTGTGTATGTAGCCGTGGACTGCGAGGTGTCACTGCGTACGTGTGACTGCAGGGGTTGGACGAAATAAGGAAACACCAAAGGAAATATGACTTCGACATAACTAAAGCACAACCACAAGCATAGCTACAAAGGTGAGTCATGTTCGGTTGAATGCCCATTATCAGGATGTGTGAACTAGAGAAGAGGTCTGATGAAGCACCGGGAGGCAAAGAGACCCGATAGTCGGTGTCTAAACTGCAGGAACATTAGTCACAAAAAAAATAAAATAAAAACTGCTAAATAATTTAACATGTCAAAGGGAAGAGTCTCAAAAGTGTGATATCATACGCCAAATGCGGACAAACTGCACTCGCCGAGAGGCCACTGTTTGGACGTCAAAGCTCACCGAAAGGGATACACCAAAACTTGACAACCACAACAGTACAGCCTCAAGAGTTAGTAAAGACATGAATCGGGACTCTGTGACCCAGTGTCAACAAAAAGTGATTGTTGTGAGTTTCACAAAGCTGGAATTTGTGATGGGAGGGAAGCTCTTTAGATACTGCTTTTATCCAAGGTTAAGTTGTAAAGATAGATAACCTGCTGTAAGGAGCACAAAACTGGCACCCCTGAGCAATAAAAAAGTAATATGATCTGATGTGTCATTTTTCATGGTTTTTTTTACATCCAGAAAGGTTTACGTTTGAAGAAAGGATGCTTTCAACCCACAAAGTCTATTGCTGGTGGTTAAAGACAGTAGGGAATCTGTAATGGTATGGGCAGCTATATTCTGAGTCATTAGATCTAATGATTGTCTTGTATGGTCATATAATGATTAAGGAATACGAGGCCATTTTAAAGGACTAGGAGCCCCTTACAGTGCAAGCAATTACACTGCTTCATGATGTCTCTGAAGGTGATAATGCCCACATGCACACCGCAAAATAAATTAAAGAGTGGTTTCATCAGCACCAAAATGAAGTAAAGGGACTTCCAAGACTTTCCCAATCTAAACAGAATTGACCCTTTATGGGAAATTCTAGAGCTCAGATTTCCACGTCGTATCACCCCTAAAACTTCTCTTCATGAAGAATGGCCCAGAATCCCCCCATACACAGTACAGGACCTGGAATGAACACGCTCTAAAGTTAAATAATGGCCACTCTCCTTTATTTCTAGTATTACTATATTGATAGCTGTTTCCATTATTTTGAAGACACTACTGCACAAGAATGCCACCAGAATGTGGAGATAAAGATGAGACGTAACCAAGAAAATCCAAAACCACTGCAAATATAAACAATTTTCTCATTTTTCTTCATAATGGACAGACCACAGCAGTCAAACCAGAAGATCTCAGCACCATTAGGGTAGTCTTTTTTTTACCAAGAGATAATTCCCCCCAATAAGCACATAGGTACCCCCCAAACACTGGTAGCTTTTAAATTCATGTAAAACTTAATTAAAACCCATGGAATACAAATTGCTGCATCTTTTTTTTTTTTTTTTTTTTAATAAACACGGAATAGTGTTCATTATGTATCTGACAACAGCTAAACAGACAAAATAACAACACAGTTGCTAAACGGAGATTCCAATTTGGTGCTGCATGAAATGTAGCAAGATATGGCAACCCGAGAAAATAAAAATTATGCTAGGATGCAACAAACAGCAGGCCTAGATTTGGTAAAGAAATAAAATAAAATAAAATATCAGTGCTGAATACGGGAGGTGTCAACAATACTATTTTCTCTTGCTGCTCCTCAAGGTAATAAAAGACAGCCTATAGGCATCTCTTAGAGAAAATAAACATACAGAAGGGTATATATTCACAGAAGGTACTCCTCACAGAATCCCTGCTGACCATATCCACTGAAACACAGACCACAGAGTGGCTCGATAACTCATTCAGAACCTGAACACCAAAATGAAATCCAAAACTGCCTGGGAAAGCCTTTATAAATGTTATATTCTCTGCAGTGCAGTTTGAAGCTTCTGCATAAAGTGAGAGAAAGTGAGAGAAAGAGAGAGAGAGAGAGAATGGTGGTGTGGCAGACCGAGATTAAATTGCAGAGAGATTCTTAATGCCATACTGATGTAAACACTGCCTAACGAGAGGCAGTGCCTTTCTCAGATCATCCGTGTCACGTGATAAAGAGGTGAGTGCCGAAAACCTGAACATCTCGTGATGGATGGACACAGGAGAGAAACCGACGTCCCCTTCATGACATTTTAAAGCTGAAAGTATCATACATGCTTTAAGGAATCCTTTTCAAAATAAAATGAACATTATGCTATGTCCATGCAATCCACTGACTGTTCAGCATCTGTAATCTACTGTGAGGATGTTCCATCCAATAAAGTGTGATTTTTGATTACAGAGATGCTTTAAGCAGTTTCTGCATATCTCATATAATAGGTAGCACAGTTCCTAGAGGGTAAGGTATACATCACAGCTAATTTTGAACATGGGGAAATATCTACTGCAGTTAAGGAGAGTGTAGATAGAGCACCAGGTACTTTTGTCTCTGGTAAAACATTTAGTTGGTTGGTGATTTTGTTTAGTTGAATTGACAACATAAAGTAGCTTTCATCAACTCTGCTCCTCAAGGGACATGACATATGCCAGTTTTTGGGCCTGTTAATTTCATTAGTGACATACTAATTGAATTTGTTGTACAAATCAGGTGACAGAATAAATCACTTCACGGATTGCTTGAACACTACATTATTCATTTTAAGGAACCAAACCTGTATCCATTTAGCCATTTCTCATCATTGAATTATTCCTAACAATTATTGGTATAATACACACTTTTCAGCTAATGCTCTTGGTTTAACGGGATTTTAATTTGAAAATTCCCCATTTCAAATCATTCATAAAAGTGATTAATTCAAGAATTTATTAAGCTGGACCAAACACAGCAGACATGAATATTGCCTTTAAAAACCTGTCACACTCACCATTACTTTATTTCATTGTACATTCAGTGGCTGCTTTATTATCTACAAACTGATCTTTAATGCAAACTGCCTGCTCTTACAAACTGGAAATCATGTAGCTGCAACTCAGCAGTACACAGCACGCACACTGGGTCAAGACGTTCAGTTACTGAGCAGTTATGCATTAGAATGGCTAAGACATGTGATGTAAGATCTGGTTTTTAAGACTGTGGGTCCAGCATCTCAGAATCATTTCAAGCATCACAGTGCCCAGAGTTTACAGAAAATGGAGCTTTAAACAAAGATCATCCAGTCAGGGACAGTTCTGTGGCTGAAAACATCTTGATAATGAATGAGGTCAGAGGTGAATGTCCAGGATCGTTAAGGTTCACACAAAGGCCACAAGTGCAACAGTGGAAGTGGTTCTGGAGACTAAAAGGGGTCTTATCTGGTACTGTGTAAGGATACCTAAAGCGGCTACTGATTATATTTGAATTTTAACATTCCATTCATACCTTGCTTTCTAAACTGTTTATTCTGATGGCAAATATTATGGGATATATCTTGATTGTAGCTTTAGGGTGGAACAAGGATCAGTTATCACTATGCTTATGAAGGTCACTAAACGTAAGATACTCTTATTAATATGGAGACTTGGATGGCATGAAAAGCTTATTGCCGGGCAGGTGCACACACAAACACACACACACACACACACACACACACACACACACACACACACACTCTGGGCAACTTTGAGATGCCAATTAACTATACATGTGTAATTGGACTACCAGGAGGAAAATGGTGTGCCCAGAGGAACCTTCACAATCCTGGGAGAACTTGAAACCTGCACAACATACAGAGCGATGCTGAGATCTGAACCCCTGACCCAGAAGGTGTGAGGCTCCATGCTGCCAAGCTGTGAAAATTATGACGAAAACTGTTGAGGACTGCCCTCTTGTGGATCACTGCAGATTGTTCTCCAAGGTCTTTTGTTCTGGGGGAAAAAAGAAATCCTCATTATAACAATCGTTAAGCGGATACAGAGAAACCCGCCCTCAACAAGATTGAAAAGTCGACACAACCCAAAAATGCCTATGTGAACATTTAAAGTACACACAACGCAGACATGCTTGTGTGAAGAGTTATCAAGTGGCTCAGTAAATTGCATGGTTCACACGCCACTTATAAAGAATTGTGACATTGCCTTTACATATAACCTGGACTGAACCCTATTTTTCCTTTGTATATAAACAGGAGAAGATCCTGTTTTGGTTTGAGTCATTAGGGTTATAATTCCTAACTACTATAATGTTAGAACCGGATTAAATGTGAAGCACCTGGCTGAGCAACACTCATCAAGCAGTTATCATAAACAGAGCCAGGTTTGAATTTACAAACTTATTTAAAATAAAACATGATTGCTGATTAGGCTAACTGCAGTAACCTTGATGAGACGTACATTTTTCTAGCGCTGGCTTTGATTAGTTAGTTTGAGATTTTCCCAGCCACTGCAACCTCATTTAGCAAGAGCACTGATTGGTTAGTTTGGAATATTCCCACCCATCGCAGGTTTTGAAACTTCATTTAACAAGAGCACTGATTGGTTAGTTCAGGATACTCCCACACACCACAGGTTTTGAAGCCTTATTTGTCCCATTACTACATTTTTCAAAACATTCTGTAAGGAGACATGTACCATCCATTATATTGTAAATATTGTTCTGAATGTCCTGTTTCTGGAAGACTGGATTTTCTTCTGCATCACAGACAGATTTGCCACACCTTTACAATATGCTTCCATTTTTCAGCATGGCTAGCTTGTATCGTTTTACATGCCATGTTTATTATGGAAATGAAACGTTGAGGATTTAATCCAAGGGATTACTAGTCAGACACGTGAATTATCATAATAAAAGGCAGGCATCACACTATAGTTTTCTTCATGGGTTCAAAGTGATTTCAATTCTCCAGCTCCTTCTGAAACTTAATAACACGATAAATATTTTAGGTGGTGGTATTGGTGGCTTAGTGGGTAGCATTGCATCCTCACACCACCCAGGCTCTACATTGGTGGAGTCAGCATGCTCTCACCATGTTTGTGTGGCTGACCTTAAGATATTCCAGTTTCCTGCCGCTCTATAGATTAAACTGCCCATAGTTTGTGAGTGTGGGTTTGTATGTGTCGCCTGGGACAGGAACCTGTCAACTGGATCTGGCATTGGACATGTGGTTATGGATGGAATAACCTAAATACACACACTCATATACATTGGTGCACTCACTCCAGTATTGTGACAATTCAGAATGACATTTCATTTTTTTTTTGGACCAGTAGTTAAAGTAGTGGGCAGTCCTCAATTTTGCAGCTCAGAAAAATCACACTAAATACAAATCCAAGTACGCCTAATTTTTGTTTGCAGTGTACTGTCAAATTAACAGTTCAACCAATCAACATTACCTGTTCCCGATACTATATTGTCAAATTATTCAATTCAGTTTTATTTATATAATGCTTTTAACAAGCAGCATTGTCACAGAGTGCTTAACAGAGTCCTCAGCCCGAGGTCCCCAGAGATTAAGCCGGGGGCAACTCTCTCAGAGTGAGAATCGAAAACTTGGGAGGAAGCAGACTCAAAGTCTTCCAGAAAGAGTTAGCACTGCAGGATGATGTATAATCAGATTAATTGTTCCACCAATCAACAGTAGCGATCCAGGGTACTGTACTATCAGATTAATAGTTCCACCAATCAACATTAGCAATCGTGGGTAATGTACTGTCAGGTTAACAGTTCCACCAGACTGTTTTAGCCTTTCCGAATAGTGCACTATTAGAAAAGCGGTTCCCATTCCTGCTAGTTAATCACAGCAGTGGTCTTAAAGACACTGGTCACGTCTTTTCTGTCTTGTTTGTTCTCTAACAAAAGTTCATATATAACTATTAGTGTCTGCTGTCAGAAAGTCTGAGAAACAGCAGAACACCACAGATACTTTATTTGTGTTCCTTCTGAAGTGCTTGCATGAGAGTCATTCAGTCACCTGGAGTAAATGTGTTCTGATTATTTTTTTATGATTGTTATGGTACAGCTGATCATTATTTACATGGGAGTGCTGGGAAAGGTTATTTATGCTGTAAAAATAGGAGGGACATGCAGCCTGGGAAAGCCATGCCCTTTAAACAGGCAAGATAAATGAGAAATGCCATTTTCTGTCTCACTGAGAGGTAATTAAATCTCGTGGAGAGGACTGGATAGAGGTCCAGGTATTTTACCATTTCACACATACATGCATATATACTTATTAGTTCCCCACTGGAAACTGATAGCATTTGCCTAAATATTTTATAAAGCTGGCAGCTGTAATAACAGGTTTATAAAAATAATAATAATAATTTGAACATCGGAGATTTTGTAGGTAACACACACTGATCGCCCCACGCCCAGCTGAAGTCCAGATGAATTGCTATGCACACAAAAGTGTGGAATACAGACCAGATTAATTGTGAAAATGACAGACTTACTGAAGTGTGATGAATTCATTCTCAGCAGCCCATCGCACCATATGGGGATGTTCAATTTACCAATGAAAGGTCTGCCATGAGTTCAGTTACTGGAGCTAATTCTAGGCAGTACAGGGAACAAGGCTGAGGTTTACCCTGGATGGAATGCTGGACCACTGCAGGGCACATTCGCGCTCGCTCGCTCTCTCTCGCTCTCTCTCTCTCACACACACACACACACACACACACACACACACACACACACACACACACACATATGCTACAAGCAATTTAGAGATGC
>JAACJT020000001.1:20973304-21044368 GCA_009936485.2 Gymnarchus niloticus
CTCCTATCCACGCCATGGTAGAACAATTTGAACCTGCCTCTGATACACCTGGCCTTACTCCCCTTCCATCTGGTTTCCTGCACGCACAGTATATCAACCTTCCTTCCTCCATCATATCAGCTAGCTCTCTCCTTTTACCAGGCATACTACCAACATTCAAAGTTCCTACCCTCACTTCCACTCTCCTAACCTTCCTCCTCTCCTCCTGCCTCCGGACAAGCCTTCCCCTATCCTTCCTCTTCGGTTCCTTCTTCTTCGGCCAACAGTAGCCCACTTTCCAGCAGCACTCTGTTGGCTAACAACGCTAGTGGCAGTCGTTGTTAACCCAGAGCTCAACCAATCCGGTATGGAAATCTGTTTTGTTGTCCACATATTTGATTTGGCAAAAATTTTACATTGGATGCCCTTCCTGGCGTAACCCTTCCCATTTATCCGGGCTTGGGACCGGCACAAAGAAACACATAATGCATTCCCCAGTGGCTGGGTTCTGAGTTACCATTAAAAATATGATTAAAACCTTTTCCACAGATATATGCTGTGAAACCTGGGGATAATCCCATCATTCAACTATGGATTAACCCTTAACCTAGCCACACATTTACCTGTTAGGTGTGACTCACACTTTTACTCAGGTGCAGATCAGCTGTTGTATGAGATACAATTCAACCCCTTACCCACCAAAGATGTGGATGATGGTGAGGCTACCATCTCTCCTGATAGTTTACCACTTACATTCCCAGAAATCCACTTCACAGCACACGAGGGTCTGACTCACCTTAAAGGCAAATCCACAAGAGGGAATTAGGACTACTATTAGGAGCAGAACTCTACCAATTAAACTGTGTGTCTGTGTGTACATCTGGAGGTGTGTGTCAGATCATATATGTTGCAGTGTGTAGGTAGCTTGTGTGTTTTCTCCTATTTGAAATACATCGGCATAATTAAAACTTGTAAATCCGTAAAGCCTGTCTTTTTCACAATATTGTTCAAAGGAAATGTTACATGTGTTTTGCAGTATGTTGCAGTTTCATCTATAAGGGGCCCAATATGCCAACATGTGCGTAATGATAGACATGGAAGCAGTACTTTTGCCCTTTATGTATTCATTACTCATGGCTACTTTTTCATTAAAAAAAGTGACCATGACTTCAAGGAGCCTCGTCGGTGGTTCCTTTGGAAGTCTTCATTTTTGGACTTTGGTTCAAGTGGCTTTGTGATAGGTTGCCTTTACTGTTATGACAACTTAATCTCTCAGTATTACCCCTTTTGTTCAGTTTCTCTAGCAGTTCTGCCATGGAACGCTGTCACCCCAGACAGGAGGGGCTAGTACCTGCAGTACAAAAGCAAGACATGATATAAGCCACCGCCGAGGGCAAGGTTATACTACTTAATGCTCAGTCTATCTTGGGTTGTTTTTTTACTGGTGACCAAAATCTGAAAATAAATTTTCTCAACCCTGTAATGGATATGCCTGAAGCTGGTTTAGTGGATGAAAACATGTTGATAACAAAAGCAAGTATAATATATAATGAGAACCTGAAAGGACAATCATCTAAATCAAAGCATGAATTAGGAACAATTTATAATCATCACTCCAGTTCTTGTTGTGGCTTGCTGCAGGATGCGAGCTGATGTCTTTAGTACATCGTTAACTTTGGATGCTGTCAAGTGAATATGCAAATCTGACCATATTGAATAACATGTTGTACAGAAGGTATTGCGACATCTTTAATGTAGAAATATTGCTACTGTCAAGCAGCGTCTATAAGTTATAGTTACGGAAGTAATTCGCCTGTCAGTCCTTAGACAGTCACGATTTTTTACGATAGATTGCATCTGTTATAGCTATCATAGTGCCTGCATATACTGTATGTACACAGCATGCTAAAACACAACGCTAAATTTCAAAACCGCCACATATATCACGCAACTTTAATTTTGCATACATCGCGTACTTCATAAAACATTATGAGACATCGTTAAAGTAAAACATCTAAAAAAGTATGGTGTACTGTCCATATAGTCTTTACTCCTAAATGACAATTTTTCTGAAGACGCCCGATTCGGCGGGTTCAGGAATACGTGCTGAACAAACGTAGCTCATGGTATGAGAAGCGAAGGTGGCAAGAGCTTCTGGAACGAGCGCATGCGCACAAACATTCCGCTCACTGATCTTCAGCAGGTAATCCATTTGATGTTATCTCGATTAATCTGAATGCACGATTTTTTTAGGGGTGAAAATTAAAGGAATTACATTCAACAGCCTTTATATTTTTATGAAACCTTCTGCCAGCTTTGGTGTTACAATTTTATGACTACTAAGATCTCAATCTTTTTTGTATTTGTTTTTTTCAAAGCATAAACAAAAAACAGACCTCGCTACAGTTATTTGTAGATGTGCATATTTAAGATTTCTCTGAAAAAATAACTGATTTCCAGCTAACTGAATAAGGAATATTACAGTTTTTCTCAATTGCTAACATATGAGTGAATGAATTGACCAAGTAAGCTACTGTTCATGCTAACACCTCAGATCCATGCATTTTATCGCCACAATCATGCAGCCATTCCTGTTGTGTTTACACAGTTTGCATTTCTGGTGCATGCATCATGAAAAATTCTACACACACACCTCATTGAAGTAATACAGATATTATTGTGAGCACCTCTGTTCCCTTTTGCAGAAACTCTGCAGCCAGCAAGTAAAACACAGTCAGCTAATGAATGGAAACATGCATCACCTGGGCTAAGACCATCAGCCAAAATGATTACCTCCATTCCCTACAAATTCTAAAAGTGATGTCAGTAAAATTCCTGAGATAAAATGGAACAAGAGACCAGAGAGGCCGAGGTAGAGTAAGATGATATGCATCTAATGAGATAAGAGCAATGTTGGTTGACAGTGCAATCAACCATAGCTTGAGCATATGAGAAGCTTAGCAGAGTCCGGCTCAATCTGAGCCGCCATACTGTTGCTGAAATCATTGTCACATTTCACAATGAAAACAGGTAAGACTTGTGATGATTTTTCACAATGTAGAGACACAGTAAACAATTTTCACTTCATTTTGCACAATTCACATCAGACCACCATAGGGTGGTAAAACAAGGCTTTTCACTCAAACACAAGAGGACAAAATCATAAAAATGGTCCTGGAAAACAGTGCTGTCAGGCTTAGGAAAATTCAAACACACATCATGGAGGACAATGACATATTTGGAAACACAGAGTGTTTCCATATCCACTATTGATCATATCCTAAAAAACAGGGTGAGAATGAAACAAATGTATAGAGTGCCATTCGAGAGGAACACAGATAATGTGAAAAATTTGTGGCATGTCTATGTACAAGTGAGTATTTAATTCAATGTGTGTATTCAGCGTGTTGTATATGTACTGCTCCACAGTGACATGTTTGTGTCTCCTTCCAGAGAATCCTGGAGCCTAATGGCAATGCTGAACTAGGAGAATACATTTATGTTGATGAGGCTGGATTCAGTCTAACAAATAGGCATCACAGAGAAAGAAACATCTTTGGGAAAAGTGGGTGGCTAAAGAGGGGGGATAGCAATGTGTGCTGTAATTGGCATACAAGGAGTGGTCCATAAGCATGTTACACTTGGCCATATGACACTACCCTCCTTTTAGATTTTCTCAGTAGCCTCTATAATGTGTTGTTCCCACCTCCACAAAGACAGCATAGGCCACCAGACTAGACTTCCTATTTTGTCAATGCAATAATGTGTTTCCACCATTCAGCAGTCGTCTAGGAATGATTCAACTTGCACGCACACACAGAAATGATTTTCACCATATCTCCCCTTCCTGAACCCCATCAAAGAATTTTTTTTTACAAGTTGGAGATGGAAGGTACTATATATGACTGAAACCCTTATGAAAGAGCTTGTCTTCTTGAAGCCATGCAGGCAACCTGTAACAATATCACTCCTGAGGCTTGTCAAGGGTGGATCCACCACTCCAAGCGTTACTACCCCCACTGTTTGGTCAGGGCAAACATCCAGTGTGATGTAGATGAAAACATGTGGCCAAACCCCAATGATCGCCAGGATAACGCCTGAGTTCAGGCTGTAGTCCACTTTTTGCTGTGGTCCACTTTTCCTGCTGTTTTTTTTTTTTCTTTCAAAAGAATACCTATGGATGATTTTTTCTTTTTTTTTGCAAGACTCATTTTACACAGTGTGAGCAAATGCATTTCAGTGAAAGATTAATTTATGGTAACCCTTTGAAAAATATAACTCATGTGTACATAAATGGCATGACTTTTTCTTGTCACATTATTTTCTGCAACATATTTCTGTTTGTAAAGGTTTTCTTTTTTGGTGCACAGTGTTATTTAGTGCTCATTGTGGCTGACATTTTTGCTCTGTGAGTATGTGATTTTGACTGGAATGTTTACTTTTGGCTGCCGTGTGTCCAGTTTTTCAGGGTTTTTCTGCGTGTTTAAGGTTTTGAGACGGCGGTATTCTATTTTAGGCTTTGCCTGTGTAGTTTTGGTGAATTAGTGTAGTATTCTGAGAAATGTGTGTAACCAATTAAGGAAAAACTGTACATTGAAAATGCTGATAATAAAATGCTTCAGTCATGTCAAGCAGAACGTGAGAATATCCATCACACTGATACGATGAACGATCCTTATACATATATATTACACTGGACAATAACTGACACCATGTTCACAATCTCCATCCATCTTCCAACCATTTATCCAGCACACAGGGAAAGGGCACTTGGACACCCTGGACAGCAATTTAGAGACACAAATTCATTCCTCTGCAGGCCCATGTGCCGTGGGAGGAAACCAGAATATCCAGAGCAAATCTACACAACATAGGGGGACATGTAATCACACAGAGTGGAGGTGAAATAGCCTCTGTGAGATAGAATTACTATTGTGGGTAAATTTATTTTGAAAATTAATTTCTAGTCAATATAATCTCTGACGAGAACAGGTATTTAATAGTAATTAATTTTTGCCCTTTTCAAGCAACACTGATAACAGTCTTAAAAACTGTGCTTAAATCTGTTACACCCTAAAAAAAAAAAAAAAAACAGAAAAATCATATGCAAAGCTTTAAATTCCACACGTTTAATTAAAGCCAAACTTGCCAGGTGAGCCATGGTGGTATTTCCCCCCCGTGCAAAGTGCTGGAATTAATGCCACAGCTGTTAGAGTAACGGTAAGAACTACCTGGAGATATTTGTAACGGCCATCTCGATTGGCTAGAGCTGCCTGTAACTGCCTATCACTGTACAGAATATGCACCAGGATGAAGTAACAGCAGCACATAACAGAAGTTCAACAGAATCATAGAGGCATCATTAAGAAGGAGCAGCTTTTATTCTGAGTGGTGACTGGTAAAAATGACTAAGACTGGGACAGAATGGAAATAAAAAATGACCCTGGAGTGTTTATTTAGAGTGGCCCACCAAAACGTAATTTAGCATTACCATCCCATAAATTGACCACTGTCAGGCAACGCACCACCAGAGCTGTGGTTGCAACTCGCTCTGGGAGTTGCATTTATCAAATGTCGCAGCAAGACAAAACACCATATACAGGGAAGGTGAAGCGTGACATGGCCGGGCAACACTCATTTCCCTTGGCAGGTGCTGGTGGTGGTGTTGGTGATGGTTTAATGTTGAGGGTGAGGGTCTCCCTCATCAATGTCACTGCCCTAGTTGCTTATCCTGCAATGGGCCCAAAAGCCAACTTCCTCCCTCCTCTGGCTTACTCCTTCTCCCTTATGCCCCGAGGCGGCTGATTGCCAACGGGCACCAGTTGTGGCTCCTCCCACATTCCACACTAGCTGTGTGGAATGCAGGGCCCAATTAAGGGGAGCCACAGGCTCTGGCATTGAGGATCCGGTGATCGGGGGTGAGACACAAGACCAGATCATCACATCACACAATTTGTTGTCTGGAATAGCTCCATGTATTTTCATTTTACAGTTTTTCTGAATTGCTAAAACACTAAACCCCAGTCTCTGAGCCAAATTCTCAGTGACCTGAACCCAGTTATTGAATCAAACACTCTTTTTGCAGAACTCATTCTCGCTCACTAAAACACATTTTGCACTGTAATACACCCGTGATGCAAAATGGAAACCATAGGCGGCAGAAGTTAAACACAATTACTGCACAAATATCATAGTTTACATAAGACTCAGAACTGTTCACACCTGTTTCTAAATATGTGACGAACCCAATCAGTGAATAGGATTAAGTCAGTTCAAATGTAAGTGGCGTAGGTGAGTTGAATTGTGATTTCAACAATGAAGAACAATAGCAGAGGAAAAGGAGGAGGATGAAGAAGAGCAATAATTTCTAATGAAATCAGAGCAGCTATCATAGATCATGTCCTAGTTCTATGAGAGGAGCAGGACAACGTGTGCAACCTAATTTGTGCAGATTCTCAGTGGCCTCCATTGTCAGGACATTCAGAGAAGAGAGCAGGTCATTTTTCCTTTTGGCCCTTAAAAGTTACCGTACAGTAACAGGATGTAGGATGCCTCAGTAAATCGCTCTACCTGTACTGTAGTCTATAGTAAAGGAACAGGATAAAAACCTTCTTTCAGTACTAAACAACAATATTGGTATTAAACCGTATTAGAGGAAGCTTACCAATATTACATTAAACAATATATTTTAGTTTCTATGCTGGTTTCCAATACTTTACATAAAAAGAACCAAATAAAGATTTTTTTTATTGTAAAGCCAAGAACACGGTGTTTTGTATTTTTTCTGTAGTGTGTAATGACTGCTCAGTGGTGTTTAAGTTTTTTCTGGCTTTGGGCATGATCTGAAAGTGGTATTTAGTTTTGAGCAAAGATAAACAGTTTTGAGCCAATTATTTAATTTTGCAAGATGAGTCAAAGGTTTCGTGACTGTAGTTTGAAGATTGGGTTTTGCGTTACTGTTTTGAGAAAAGGATGCAAGATTTCAGGAAATTCATTTTAGCAATTCTGAAAAACTGCAATTACCATCCATGGTCTAACTGGTTATAATGGTCAGGGTCACGGGGGGGGGGGGGCTGACCAAGGCAACACGAAACAGAAGACTGAGGTACTCCCTGGATGGGGTGGTGGTGCATTAGAGTACACACGCAGACACACTCACTCACAGTCATACAATCAATTTACAATACATACACAATCACAATCATACACTACGGAAAAGTAAGTTTTGACTGCACGTCACTGGAACCCTTGGAGAAAACCCACGACACAGGAAGAACATGCAAAATCCACATGCAAAGAATGGATGAGTACAGCAATACGTTTTCGGTTAGGAAAACACTATACGTAGTTTAAGCACGCTACAATTACAATAAGTATTTTTAATCAATTGGCACTTTTGCTACTCTGTCTGCAGTTATCATTTAAGGAAAAACAAAATGATCAAACACCGAATATCATCGACAGAAGGCAGGGTGAGAGAGAGAGAGAGAGAAAGAGAGAGAGAGATGTGTGTGTATTGCACATAAGCAATACTATAGCAAGAACTGCGTGATTGTAATAGGAATGTTTTAAACAGAGCAGTTCAGATCATAACGTTTTAATGTCGACTTCTCTGGATATCTATACACCGATGTCATGGTTGCGGTTATCACGGTAGGACTTTCTTTTTCATGAAACGTTTCACTTATATTCTTTATCCTGGAATCTTCTACTCTTCTGTACGTTTCATTTAATTAGAAACCGTAAAAATTTTGTTAAGACTGTTCCATGAAGTGTGGATCAGTAAAACAGGCAAGAAAGGAAACGGGATACCGCATGGGACGAACGAGATATCTGACAATAACGTGATGAATTAAGCGCTTTTGGAGAGCCGAGTGTAACTTGTGGTTAAGTAGGTTTCCCTTTTTACTCACGGAGCTCCTGTGGCTTGGCAGGGAGTCCGTAAGGAATGCACTTTACATGGTTAGCGCAGCAGGAGCTGCCTAAGGGGGGGGACATGAAAACCAGTAAGGGCGCTGCCGCTTCTGCTCACCTCTCCGGCTGAAAAGGCGCAAAACAGCCGACACAATTGCCTTATTCTTGACCATTTCATTTACTTATCCTAATATCCGAAGTCTATAAAGATTTTGTATGTTTCACATACTGTGATTTTACGTTTACTGTATGAAGGAATCAGTGTGGTTAAAATCCATCCATGATTATTGTAATTATTCAATTATACCTAACGCAATAATATTCAAGTCCATTGAGTCACTTGCTGCTTTCTCAGCAAGGTTAAGAACGTTATTGGACGTTGTGGGAACGTTCTCTGCCGAGTTGTAGTAGTCTTTGTGAAGTAGTGCCAGTTGTTAAATCCAAACATTGACAGCTCATGACTATAATTTGAGTACAGTTTTGCCTGTGAATATAGTGTGACTTGGCCAGGCAGTCAGTTTTAAAAGCAGATAACCTGTAGACCGCAGTGGAGGCACCATACGCGTGCACGCAGGTTGCTTTGACGGGCGTCTCGGTTCGTTTAGCAGTGACTCTTCCATTTGAAGGGTTCCACCTTCACGTTAATGCCGGCGGCCAGAGACGCAGCTATCAAGTCATTCTCGAAACTATGTTGCTCGTAACTCTCCCTACGAGGGGGCCGTGTTCAGTAACTCGTCCCCCCCAGCTGAGCAACCGAGCTAGCTGTCTGACCCTACGAAGCAACTGGTGAAAAGTCGAGATAGTTCGGAGTGGTTGCGTATTTATTTTAACCGTATAATGCATGCTTCATCGTTTTTTCGCCTAGGCAGCATGAAAAGTTTACCTTTAAGTGAATAATGAAGATAATCGCAGTGGAGAAGCCTTGTGCTGGATGAGAGCACTATACTTGGCAAGCTTCTCAAAATGCTTGCTGTAAAGTCATGTCAATGTATTTATACATCTTCTTAATTAAACTAATTAAGGCTCAATTAAGCCAATTAAATCATACCTGTTGTCTAAAGTGTTACGTTTACTACTATTTAAATTAGTTATTTCTGTATGCATTTGTGCAAGGTACAAAAATGTATGTGACATCTTTGTATGAATTCTCCTTGATGGACAGGAACGGAAGGAGACGTTATGATGGGGTGCACCTCTTTCTCCTCCTGCGATCATCTTGGGGATTTTTCCGCTGTTGTGGTGCCCTGCTATTCTGCACACAGGCCACAGTTAGGGTTGACATGTTATGGTGACCCGTACAGAGTGTTTTAGTGCAGTACCCCACATGGCTTTGATCACTTCCAGAATTTTATCCCACTGGACACCATACTGGAAGATCATTAATCATTTTTGTTTGAAGTTATTTATCTTGTACTGACTTGATCATAGAAATAGTGGAATGGATTTAAAACATCATTTTGAATCTTTCGTATTACCCTTAATGTGTATTTTGGCAATTGATACTTCAGGGTCCAGTCCTGTTCGTAGCTGCACTTGGGGACCAATGTGTCTGGCTAAGACACGGGTCCGTTACAGAAGTCTTATTTTTCTGGGCTGGAAAATTAGACTGTGTTCAGACTGTGTGTAATTTTTTTGTTTTGGGAAAACATTTTTTGGCATAGCATGTTGCAGCAGCACTTCACAAGAGAACCATAAAAGCCTGGTCACTTCTAGAGCAGGGGTGTCAAACTCCGGCCCTGGGGGGCCGCTGTGGGTGCAGGTTTTTCTTCCAGCCATTCCTGCTTTTAAGTGAACCCCTATCTCATTTAATCGTGCCCTCCATCATTCCCTACTTACTGTGTAAATCAGAATATTCTCAGCAGGGTTTAGTTATCTTTTAAAGATCTTTTTAAAGGGTAAGATGTTACTTCTTAATATCACTCTCATTTCTCCATTTGTTGCTAATTATCGCAGCAGTGGAAACACAAATTAGGTCATTGGTGCTCTTTAGGGCCTAATGAGCAGCAATGACCTAAGGTGTGTCCACTACTGTGATAATTAGCAATTGACACAGACCATAAAGAACCTGCAGGTAATACCTTCTTTACTGAACTAACTTAATGTCCTTTGACAAACTCTGGAGAGTTAAACTCCCTTTTCATTAAGTGATAGTGGTTCACGAAAAAGCAGGAATTGGCTGGAACGAAAACCTTCACCCACAGTAGCCCCCCAGGACCGGAGTTTGACACCCCCGTTCTAGAGAGAACCTAGGTGTAATTCTTCATAAGGGGTAAAAAGTCTCAAATTTGGGATGCGACCTAGTGACTGTGGTCAACTGATGGGGGACGCTGTCCTATAAATTCTTCCCATCTCACCCTGCATATGGATTGTGTGTGTAATATCTAAGTGTGTCAAATCCAAACCAAGTTCAATCTAAGAGGCCTACCAGACTGAAGTCAAACTGATGCAACACAGGATAAGAGGAATAATTAAAACTTAATTTGTATAATTATTAAGTATAATTTATATACTTTATTTATTAAATAAATTGTTTCCCAAAATGAAATGCATACCTGCCATAATGTGGTGATAACTGTCTTTGATCTCTGTCCTGGAGTTGTTATTTTCCATAGATCTGTCTCTTTGTGTCTACAAGAGCTATTCTGTGTTTCTTTTGACTGTTTTCATTCCTGTAGAGCACAAATGTAATTTGAAATTAAATGCTTAGACTTTGAATATATGGGATATTACATACACACTTGTCATAGAAATGCTGGACCTTTGCCAGCTGCACTGTGATCATTGATGACAAGTCATCATAAGCCATACTGAGAAGACTTCTATATATGTTTATATTAGTATTTGTGACTTCTTTTATTAATACTAAACCTTTATTTAACCAGGTTAGTAGCTTTGAGATTTAACATCCCTTTTACACAAGAGACCTAGGCAAGACAGGCAGCAATTTTCAAACCAAACATGAAAATAAAAAACTGCCAATGCAATATTAGTTAAAAAGTTCATATTAAGACTACTCAGCTAAACATAATTTATAACCAATTAAAAATGTATTGCAGTTATACTCATACGCACTTAAAACAATCATGTACAAAAACGTTAAATTCCATGGACCTTAGAACAGTTTTAAAATGATTTAAAATAACTATATCTGTTGGTTTAAGTTCCTTTTGCAAACCATGCCAGACGGCAGGTGCAGTCTGAACTTCAAGGATGGCCATAAGTGTAAAGTCCTGTTCTCTCAGTCTATAAGTTCTCTTTTTCTGGGACACAGTAGCAGTTAAATAACAGGGAAGTCTACCTGCAATCAGTGGATTACAGTGGCTCATGACCACACAGCCTGAAAGTGGGGTGGTGTTTTATCATGATTATTTGCATGGAAAGCAACAAACGGAAGCCCATCAGCTCATAATCACCAGCAGGATACCAGGCCTTAATGTTTCTGAATCTAATAGGAAGCAGTGGAGAGTGAGATTGTCTTCTACTGATGTTTTGTGTTCTCTGCGTCATGCCCTGAGAACTCAGGCGTATGTGAGAAGCAGCTGGAGCAGCGGGGTAAAGGTCGGACAAACGTAATGCAAGACAAGGCACATAGTGTGAACAAGTATATGGTGCAAGCAAATTATGTTAAAAAATTAAAAACATTAATAAAAATTTAAACTAATGGATGGATATGCACAGCCAATACATTTTCAGTTTCCAATTTAAAAACAGACAGAAACCAGAATTATAACTGAAGATGAGATTTCCTTAACATTCTGCATGAGGGTGGGGGGTGCGTTGATAGGGGGCAGTGTAGCGGCTGGTAGTTAGGGAGTGGCATGATAGATAGATAGATAGATAGATAGATAGATAGATAGACTTTATTGATTCTGGGTGGGAAATGGCTGGGGGTGGGGAGTGGGACGTCAGGAGGAGCCACTGTAGTGCATGATGGCAGCCAACACGAAGTATCTCCATGGTGGAATACACCGCGGTGGAATGAGCCGGTGGCTAAAGGTGCTCTAAGAGAGCAGACACTTTTGTCCAAAGTGAGACAGATACAACACAAGCATACAGCGTTTTAAGGAGCTATCTAAGATATAAGAGCAGCTAGGCTAAGCGTCCAATGAGGGACCAGCAACCAAGTGTAGGGTAGCATTGGATTAAGAGCTATATAATGGGTGTCCTATCAGAAGGTAATTCTGGTGAAACATGAAGTCCTAGTGGACCAGCATAAAAACATTAGAGACAAGAGCATGGAGAGGTAAGCCATACCAAGACAGTTGATTCATTGAATGAGTTAGAGGATTTCCTGGAAGAGATAAGCCTTGAGGAGTTTCTTGAAGGTCGACAGGGAGTTTGCAGATTGGATGGGAGATGAGCTTGTTCCACCATTGAGGAACTACACATGAGAATCCTCTGCGCAGGGACTTCTCATGAGGAGATAGGATAACCAGTGGTTGGCTGAACGGAGAGGGCGAAGTGGAGTGTAGGTCACTTTTGCCCTGCTTTTCTCTCCATGACTGCCTCCAGTGGGTCCGGGGTCAGTCCTATGGTGGAACAGCCCTTCCTGATGAGTTTGTTCGTGAGAGCTGCTGTAGCTGGTAGCCTCTCAGGGGCAGGGTTATGGTTAGGGTTAGCGATTAGGGTTAGGGTTAGGCAAATGGGGAAGAGAGAAGTAGGCCTACAGCAGTGGATGCATTCTAGTTTTAATCATCGTGTGTCTGTAGTTTTCTTTCGAATTTACCACAAACTGATGTGATTTGACGGCTGTTTCTTCAATCTTAGATTTGTCACTACTGTCTGATTCTCTTTGGTGATTGTGCGTTGTTTCTTTCCCAGATCCTACAGGTGAATGTAGTGATGTACCTCGTGTTGTACATCATGTTCCTAGCATACATGTGTGGCATCCAGGCCCCGCCCCCTGGCAGACACAAGGCTAACCGTGACCCAGTGACCTCCCTGATATTCAGACTGCTGCAGACTGACACTGGCAGGAGTAAGACCAGGTACAATCACAACAGTGAGGAAGAGACGCTTGACCCTTCTGTTCCGCCTGTTTCCCATCTACCAAAGGAACTGGATTACTTGCAGGGAGCACCAGCTATATACCAACCAGTGTTGGATGTTGGGTGGGAAGTTCTCCAGCTCAAAGGCTACAACTCACCCCGCGTTTTGCTGAGTGAAAGACCCCCTTTGCAGCCACCGCCCCCATACCTGATGGAGGATTACGTGGGCAGCTCGCATACACCCAACCAGACACGGAAGAAGCGGCAGTCTGAGCACCGGACCTACCGCGGAGAGTACTCAGTGTGTGACAGCGAGAGTCAGTGGGTGACAAACAAGACCAGCGCTGTGGACATTCGCGGGAAGCAGGTCGCTGTCCTGAGCGCCGTAAGGGCCGGCGACTCGGATGTCAAGCAGTACTTCTACGAGACGAGGTGCAGTAGCTTGAGTCCGGCCCGGGGTGGCTGTCGTGGCATTGACGTGAAGCACTGGAACTCGCAGTGCAAGACGATGCAGACATTTGTTCGCGCGCTGACCTCAGATCAGACCTCTGTGGGATGGAGATGGATACGGATCGACACGTCCTGTGTGTGTGCGCTGTCGCGCAAACACCGTCGCATTTGACATCGCACATTTTGACTGGATGGCTTGGAATTGTAAAAATAACTTATTATTTAAATTAAATTGCATGTAGTATATTTATATGGTTACCATCAAACATACATATGCATTTGTATTTATTTGTATTTAACAAGACCAAAACCTAGTCAGTTCTAATATTGCCAGAAAGCCAATGTTACCTCAACAGACACTTAACCCTATATAACACATGAGGCCTCTAGAGCAGTCTAGAGCAGTATCTGAGACCTGTCTACCCCTATATAACACATGAGGCCTCTAGAGCAGTCTAGAGCAGTATCTGAGACCTGTCTACCCCTATATAACACGAGGCCTCTAGAGCAGTCTAGAGCATTACTTGAGACCTGTCTACCCCAATATAACACATGAGGCCTCAAGAGCAGTCTAGAGCAGTATTTGAGACCTGTCTGCTTGCCCCTTTCCACTTCTCCCACTCAGCTCGTTAATACTTGGCTTTCTTAATTTCTGAGGCAGTGGCTGGGTGAAGCAACTTAATTCCATGAAAAAAATCACAGATATACTTTACAGAATTGACAAAAAATGTTTTTCATAAAATAAACTTTTTTTATTAAAACAAAAGAACATGGAACTCTGGGTGTCTTGTTGGCTGTTGCTTTCCATGTGGTATTATGCATTTATTGCTTGCTGTTCCATGGCAGTCTTTTGCAAGTGTTATGTTTGCCCTTACACGTTTTGATTGGTTAAAATAGAATTTTGAATTGTGATTTCACAGAAATCAAAGGGAACATGCAAATTCAAATTGTGTTTATATACTGCTGACTACACTAATGGGAAATGAAATTTTCCGTTTAAAAATGTATATTTTTACTGAAATGCTAAATTTGGGACTTTCTGTATTGTTTCGTAATGCCTGTGTTGGGTGGGAATATCCCAAACTACCAATCAATGCTGGCTATCACATTGGGATACACCCACCCATAACGGGTTTTAAAGTCTCATTTAACACCAGCTTCGATTGGTTGTTCAGGATACTCCCACCCTCCATGGGTTTTGAAGCCTTATTTAGCGCCAACTTCGATTGGTTGCTCAGGGTACTCCCACCCACCATGGGTTTTGAAGCCTCATTTGTCCCATCAGTACAATTAATGGAAAAAGACCTATGGCCAATGAAGACCGTTATCCCAAAAAATAGGACTTCTTGTCCAACCTTAGTGTTTTTGCTTGAGATTTTATTCTGCTCTATTTGCATGAAACCCTTTTAGGATTATTAAGTTAGATTTGAACCCTCCACCCTGGAGGAGTGATCCACAGCGCCAACTACACAAGAGCCATTCATCCATCCTCCAGCCACTTAGCCTGATCAGGGTCACAGGAGAGTTGCTCACCTCTCATTGGTTCAACCAAAAATGTAATTAGCCATTTGATCATCTCATAATCATCTGATAATTTTCAGTCACCAAAAAATTTATTGTAAACTTGGTTTGTCCTATTATCTCTGAAACGGTAAAGATAGATAAAAGAAACACAAATCAGGCTCTTTTTGGCCTATATGAATGCCTGAAAAAAGACAGTAATCTGAAACTTCTGTCTCCTTTTTCAAAGTCATGATCTTTCCAGAGGGACCAATGAGCTGACCTGTTAGCTCTAACAGTGATCCAGGCCTAGCAAAGCCTGGCTTGTCATTCATTCATAATTCTTCTCAACTGATTCCCAGAAAGCTTCTCTGTGCTTGTCTGAACAAAGAATATACATTTTGACTTTTGGCCAAAGAGTAGTTTAGTGCTTCACATGGTATGACACTATGGCAGGGAAAATGTATCACTGTTAATTACAGGAGTGCTTGCTGTTGCCTGAGAAATGGTAAGAAACGGGTGGCTGCAGTATGACAGGTCTGCAAGCAGTAGAGTCAATCAGACAGGCGTGCGGCTGCATGTCTCCTTTCCAGGGGCATAAAACACTGCAGTCATCCTGAGACTGGTTAGATAAGCAAACGCTGGGCTCTATGGTCTCTAACTTTTGGGGAAATGTGAGAGCAGAACTTTAAGGTGATAGGAAGTAACTACAAATCACTGTACAAATTCGTTAAACACTGTGGCTATATCACACTGGGAACAAGCAGCAAAACACAACTGTTTCAAGCCTACTTTTAAGAAACGTTAAGCGTGCTTGTCCACGCAGAAACAAGAGAATAAAATATCTTTCCATATTATCTGGCCAGATGAAGATATAAATTAGACCAGAACTGAGTTAACGTTTAAGCCTGACAGTTTAGGCTTCATGTTGCATTTTAGACTTCTGTTGCTTAGAATTACTGTTGTTTGTTAGACCTCTGAAATAAACAAATGTACAGAGAGTAGGCATTTGGAAGTCATGCTAGCATGATATCCTTCACACGACTGTTGTACAATACCATACCATGTGTATCATGACACACATATCATGCACATGCTTCCATTAACAACTCCATCAAGCTTTTTCGGTTCCCACACGCGTATGTCATACATGTCTTAATTGATGAGTCCTATTGTCACCTCAGCAAAACCGCCAAACAGCTGAAAACAAAACAAAAAAACGACTTCGGAATTTTCAGTTCCTTTAAAAAATGGGTGAAAGTCTCACCAAGATTTATCACGACATTTTTTGCCAGGGTTCACCCACACAAGATAGTATACAACATGTACTTTCTCACACTGACACATTTCGATATTAGCTATGCCATAAATGCAGCATACTTGTGTATATTATACTTAGCATAAGCAATGTGGTCACTGAAATATTTTTGTTAAGCTATAGAATGATCTTGATAGCAGTTTATAGGTTGTTAAATCACGTATGATCATTTTAATGATAGATTTGCTGGACTTGCACAGTGTTGAAGGCCTCTTCCTGAGCATATAAAGAGTCATGTTAATTTTACAATCCTGAAAACACACATAAATCTCAAGTTATATCCATGTCCTTGAACACTCAGGTCCAAATAGTCTTTCCAAGAAATCTCAAGTTTTAACATTTGCATTATGAAAGGGTGAACATATACAGGTATGTTTATGCAAGACTGTCATTAACTGTTTCCTTCAATTAAGTCAACGATTGCAGCTTGCTATAAACAAGGGAGACCACTGGACATGGTAGAATCTGTAGATAAAAAGCATTGTACAGTAATATATGACTATGATTCTTAGGATATTGTCTCAAATTGCTTTCTTAGAAGTGCAGTGAATAAGGCAATAATCCATTTTGATTTTACTTTGCCCGTCCAAATGTATCAAGGTTATGGTACGTATTCAGAAGAAAAATTCAAATTCTCTGACTTAAAAACATTTTCAGTTCCTTTGTTGCCAAAATGTCCTTCTTGTTCAGTACCAATGTTTCTCCAACAAAAATAATGAGTCAATAACTTGGAAAGGAAAGGTGTAAACATCACAGACTGAAACCCAAAGCTGCCTTTAAAAGTTCTCAGGCAAAAAAACAAATAAACAAATGAAGGACTGACTTGATGCCAGTTCTGACCCAGTCTTTAAGGTCCTGTGCTGACATACTGGTGGCTTAAGACCAGGGACAGAGCCAGATTGTGCACCCACAGAAATGGCTACTGTCCCTCAAACCTCTGCATGCTTCCCATTCTCACAGGGAGATGGCTGTCTGCTGAACTGGCTGAAGCTGGCTGCACGACAGCGTTTCCGAGGCCTCCCTTTCCACAGGGGGCGCTGTTGGATTTGCAAAGCCTCACTCCGGCCTTTGACTCCCGTGCCTTTGGGAAAAAGATTATTGATGAGCTGCAGCTTGTCCTTCTCTTCTTGTAAGAAGACATCCACCATCAAAGACTTCTCCTTCTTTAGCTGCTCGCTGATATCTTTTGGCACATCGGGGATGAGCCAATCAACCAGCACGCTCAGGAACATCACTATATTCTGTTCACAGACAAATACAAAGATCAGAACATCTCTATTTAGTGATTAGCTGGCACTATATATCCTACTCTGTGTACATTTGAATCCTATGCAATTGCAATGTAAGGGCTAACCAGACTGTGGGATCTTGGCCTTGGTTGAATGGATTCAAAGTTGGTTGAAATGAAGTTTGTTGATTAAATAATACTTTATTGGCCATTTGTACAGGTACAAGTACTAGTACTTAGCAATTCTTTGGTTTTGCAAATCCTATCCTGCTCTCCATGAAACGCACAAACATATTCAGATGAGAGCTAGGCTTGGGGTCAGAACACAGAGTCAGTTGTTCATCTGGTACCCCTGAAGCAGTTTTTTTTTTAGAGATTAAGGGTCTGAAGAGCTTTATGACATTAGAATCCCGCACATCAGTTCTAGTCGCTGGATGTAGTTGAAGGATTATGGATTATGTAATTGTGTTAGACACAGTTGGAAAATAGAGCTAGGTTGAACAGTCAATGTGTCAGACACAAAGTTTGCTGTTCAGCAATACCTGAAAAAGAATGACAAAACCAAGTCGGATGGCCAGGATGGTCCAGTATTGTTTGGAAAGCTGGTAGGCTTCTGGAGACCAGGGTGGCTCCCTGTAATCCTTGTACCTGCAGAATCGAGAGGATGGATAATGAGATGGGTGGCCCAGGAAATAAATAGCAGGGGCTCAATCTCATATCCCAGCAAATGGCAGATGAACACAGATAGTAAATGCAAACGTTGTGAAATGATAGATATGGCAAAAACACAACAAACAAACATAGACCTGGAGTGGGAATGTAATGGATAGGTACAAATAGGTGCTGAAAATGAATGTGCACTGCTATCCATCTTACTTCTGATTACTGAGGGATGAAACACAACCTTCTGAAACCCCCTTTTCCACTCGTTCTCTCTCTCTATAATGAAACTCCCTCTTGAGGGGCTAAAGGCTGTTGTAAAGGCTGCTGAATCATGATCAGATCAGAGATTTTAGTCTTTTTGAAGAATTGTATTTATTTGTTTTCATCCATTCAGTCATTGTTTTATTTTTCCCTGTGTTCAGTGTGTAGAAGGGTATACTATGTATTTCTAGGGCAATAGCCGAGTACTTTATGACCATGACTAAGACACGAACCTACTTCTTATTTCAGCCCATAGTAAACTAAGTGCTCCATCAAATAAGCAACAATTCAGCCCTTCAATGAGCAGATTAGCTTAAAGGACAGACAGATTCTGCCTACGTCAGATGAGTCAAATCATCCAATATTGTTCCCAGGACATTCTTTCAAAGGGTTCTGAACACTAAAGCACACTTGTCGAACTGTAAACTAAATACATCTGTCGAATTCCTACACTTTTAACTTCGCTGTCATGGGAATCTCCACCGCTAAGTATGCTTCCGGATGTCCTGCACATATAAAACATGAATTAAACCAAGCCCTTTAACTGCAATGTCCAGGAAGCCTACAGAAGCATTTATTGCACAAACAAAGCATACGGTATGTCCATTCTTACTGTGCAGCCATTTGAGTCAGTTGAACCCATTGATCTTCACCTGATGTTAGACATTGTGCTATCAGTGTAAGCCTGAAAGTCTTTGGCCCCCTTTTGACACAAAAGGGTTTTAAGAATATTAGGAATGTATTTTGAATGACCAGATATGTACCTATAGTTACATCCCAGCTTTTTAGATGAGTCATGTCACACCAGCATTCACTTAAAAAATGACTTTCAAGTCAGAAATAAGCTTTGCAAATGAGCAAGTCTGAAGTGTAGGAAACACTCAGTAAAGAATATGATGCAGTAACCAGAGGCCTCACCTGCAGAATATGATGTTGTGCTGTGAGAAGCTGGGAGCTGATCCAGGTTTAAAGTGGCTGACGTTAAAGTAGGACAGGGTGTGGTTAATGAAGCCATGCAAGGTACCAGAGTCACTGTACATGTACTGGTAGACCAGACGTGGGATGAAGTCAGATGTGAAGGAGATGACAAAAGCCTGCAGGGGGTCGGGGAAATGGAAGCGTGTGAGCGAAGCCTGCTGCTCTGTCATTCATGGTGGTGGGTGATCGCCATACACCATCATCATCAGCTATGAAAAGGTACAGAGGTCTGGAGTGATTCTAATTCAATCCTCGCAACAGATCAGACTACCAATTTCATTCGAAGTTAATGATTGGCTCAAATGGTGATGTGATTTTTGTAATATAATTCAAATCACAACTAGCATGAATATTAATAATCTGGCACTTATACAGTCTGACTTTTTTTTTGACCCTCGAGGATAACACTTTCTGAATAAATGATGTATGTATCTTCAAATACATGTGCAGACCATCTAGAGTATGGACTATAACCTTGTGCCAATTCTGCCAAACCTCCACACCTGGCACATCGAAGAGAATTTAGAAACCTACTCAAGTTCATGATCTGATCTAAACTGTAAATTCCAGGGTAGGGGATATTAATGGGACATGGTTCTATTATGACATCTAAAGAATATGAGCTAGGCAAGAAAACATTACATCAGTGTCAACACTGCATGCTTCTATTAATCAATGTCTGCAGTTTTTTCTAATTTCCAATGAAATGATTTACATTTAAAGACTGGATATTTCTAACATATTACTGCTTTAAATCCTCAGTTTGCCTTGAGTTTCTGGTACAATAAAACAGTTACCAGGAAGTGTAAAAATCTGAATTGCCTGAATGTCTGTCTTCAATATTGTGCATAAACATACTGCACATAACAGCCAGGAGAGATTATGTACATCTATAATATATAGAAGTAACTAGCTTACATAGAACAACTATTACTATTCAAGGGAAAAAAAAGGCATAAACTGTGGTAAAACATATTCTTTCTAGAATATCAGGTCCCACTGTGCAAATGAGCAGATGGCCAGCTGATTTTCACTAGACAGGGACATGCTTCAATCTGTACAGAGCAAGCAGGATTTATTATCATTGTGCTGTTCCACAGTCGTGTGCTGTCCGTCTGAATCACTCACATTGATAATGACAGAAAACTTCCCCATTCCACTGATAATGTTGTACCAGATACCTGCAGGAAACAGCAAAACAACACGTTTGAAAAGGGTGTAAGGCCGAGAACCACAGGACGTGCTGCGTGCTGAGAGTTTGGAAACGTAAAGTTGGGTGGGAGGGCTGCTACTTAGGCCAAAAGACTCATGGCTAGGGTATCTCCCTCTCTGTTATATTTATAGTGGACTCTTCCGGTGGAGTACATCCTAAACTATGCTATCTGTCAGGAGTCATATTTTAAAAACAGCTATGCAATAAGCGAAGCCAAGTTGATGAGAAATACCTATATCTTTAGCCTGCATGGCATCTGGCCGACGCAACTCCGTGATAAACTTCTTGGCGTCCAGGCGGATCTCGATTATGTTGTTGAGCAGAGCGAGGAGGGGAGCGAGTGGGAAGGAGGCCACAAAAAGGGAGACGAAACCAAACTGGATGACTGTAGGAAAACAAAAGCATAAATGAACACGCCGAGGTATTTTAATGGGTCTCGCTTATAGCATGAAAGTAATGAAATGCTATGTGACGATCTTGATATTTTATAAACACCATCTGCTAATTGCTTTTCATATCTTCAAGAGATGAAAACCTTCAATGTTGCAATTTCATTAAGACCAGAGATGATAATCGTGTTTGCATTCATATGTTTTATGCAACGCAGAAACACCAGCAAACTGGAGGAAACGTGTGTCAATACATGGCAAGGCAAAGACAAAACATTTATTAGTATAGCACGATTCATACAAAGCTGCAATTCAAGGTGCTTTACAATTAAGAAAAATAATAAAATTTCCGAATCCGTTTTAATGTATAGAGTTCAAAGCAAATGAAACTAAAAATTCTAAAGAACAAAGAAAAAAAGCACATTAAAAAAATTTAAACTAAATATAAAGCCTAAATAAAATAAATATGCAAATACGTTAAAATTAAACAGAAACCCCAGCAGAGTACACTGCAAAACAAAAACATTTTTAATCTAGATTTAAAAAGCGTCTGCAGTTTGTTGAGGCCTGTGTAATATCTGAAGCTGGTTCCAGTTGTTTGCTGTGTAGTAACTAAATGCAGCTATGATCAGGGGAAACAGAACTGGAAGGATGATATCAAACTGGTAACTAGTGAGCCACCAGATCATTAAAACATGAAATATAAATAGCAAATGGACAGCAACCTTCAGACTCCTGACGGTGACCAGGAAAAGCAGTCAGATGATGGATGTTTAATCAGTTAAAATACCTTTGTTTACTTATTTCTGGTCTAAATTAATTAAGTTGAGAGATTCCTAGTGAAGTCATTTTGTATGAAGGATGCATATAAATAAATGTAACTTTCAAAAGAGGCCTATATAAAATGAGATCAAGACCTTTAACTGCCTTCATTGGCAACTAGAAGGAGGCACAAACTAAAAAATATTCCAGCTGTGCTTAACGTCCAATTTAGCTTGAAGGCTGCTCTCCACATTAACAAACAACTAATTAGTTCTAATTAATGACAGCACAAATTTTGGATTTTTTAGTTAATCAGGTACGCGACAGTGGCAGGAAGGCTGGTTTTGCTTGACATTTATCATCAATCCACCATTTTACAAAATAATGGTTCTGATAAATGATACAGCTTTTTTAAAAAACTTTTCATTAATTGATTATGTACTGATTATGTAGCGCCCACTTCCTCCAAGACTAACGCTTGTTACAGCAAATAGACATTTCAGGCAATAAGAAATCACACCGTTAGTCCAAATCACTGAGTGACCGCGAGATGAGAACCCAGAGATTGATTCATTCATCATCCGCCACTTTATCAAGGTTCGAGTCGCAGGGGCACCAGTCTAGCCAGAGATGCCCTGACCCTCCTCTCCCCAGCCACCTTCTGCAGCTCCTCCAGGCAGTCACCAAGGCATTAATTTTTAAATACACAGGAAAATAACATTCCTTGAAACTGAATTAATATTTAATGCATGCATAGCATGGATGTGAAAACGTTTAATCTGCCTTACTATTCAATTAAATTCTTGCTTTTTGCACCTATGGTCTTTTAGTTAAATAGATAAAGATGATGGTAAATGCTATAAAAAACATGACAGGCAATCCATATTTTCTTAAAAGAGATAGTGAAGTCAAATTTTGTAGAAACCAAGAACTTTAAAGGTAACCCCAGACTTTCAGTTTTCTTTAAAAAATATTCTAAGAAATAAAAAAAGACTGTACATACCAGCTATACCCTGCAGCTATGCTCATCTTTAGGTGAATGGGTTCACAACTAAACCAATGAGCCCACAATGGGCATGTGAAGGTTAATTAACTACACCTGAGTATAAAGGCAGGGCAGGCTTTAATAGCTACTTTTCATAGCTCATGCGTGTAATCACACATACACACAAGTGTGTAAAGCAGTTTGTGCAAATCATATAATGCAGTATTACAATGATGCAGAAAAATTTAATTTTTCTACAAAATCCAAACAGATGCATGAAAACCTGAGTTCCCATCACTTTGCAGAATTAAAAACTAAACACAGCGTGAACGCAAAGTAAACACGTATTTACTTAAGTTCAACTGTAGAAGTGAAGAGGCATTCTGCTTGTGTGTAATACAAGTTAAATGTTTATTCTAATACAATGAGCATGCTAAACCCTCACACTCCCCCTAGAGGATATGCAGTTGGTGAAGTTGCATCCTTTCCAGAACAGCTTTAAGTTCTTTTTAAGCTTATCCATTTCCACATCGTAACATTTAGCTCTGTACTAGATTCACAAAGTGTGCCTCAGCAGACCTTGTACATTTTAACAAGTATGTAGGTCCTTCTGAAGAAGTCGTATGGTTGATGCTTCTCTCCCTTCCATCCGTGCGCAAATAATCCAAGAGACCACTTGATGATTTTATTAATTTTAAGAGAGCCGCCGGTCAAACGGCCGTGTGACTCCCTTTTTTGATCAGAGTGCCGTTGTCTTTTGCGGCAATGAATAACTTTAAAACATTAAAATTATAATGTTAGGATTCCATCGTCAGGACGACAGGGAATATTACGTCACCAAGGTGATAAAGAATTAAGAATACACTCAACAATGGTCAATTAAGCGTATTTAGGCTCCTACAAAGTACAAACATGTACGATGAGATCACTGTTGAACATAGTATCTCTGTTCTCACTCACGCTGCAGATAGAGAAACTACAGTAGATATGCCAGCAAATGCTTTAAATGTAAAATATTCACTTTTACAAAATACAGATCAATGAGTAATGCTAGAGAAAAGGTTTGGCTTCTTGTGTGGTTATATAAATAAGAAACAGCTGTGCCCATCATCACTGCCATCACATCCTCATCTTACTGTCACCCTCAAGTCTGACTCAAGCTGGTACACGCCGTTCCTGTCATCATCCTTATTTCTTCCTGTGGGACTCGGCACATTACCTCACTATTGTCATGACAACATACCCTATGACCCCATTACTAGGGAAACCCTGTACAGTGAAATAAAGCCTTACCTATATGAACTACAGGAGGAATGAGGATTGTCCCAATCCCAAACCACATTCTGGGGAAGCTCTTCTAACTCCATCCCCAGGGCAGGAGGCGGCTTGGAGGCTTTGGCTGAGCGCAAAGCACCTCCTGCGTGCCCAGGCTAGCAGATTCAATGGGAACAGACAATAGCCTGGGGACAGGCAGGCAACCGACTGCCACTCCCTGTGCTGTCCAGCCTACAATCCTGGAGACTCATGTTTCATTTACACCAATGCAGCTTAGAGAATTTTTTTTGTATGAGCAAAACAGCTGATCTGTAAAAATTAATATTACTATTGCTTCACTTGATATTTTGAAGGAATTAAACATAAAAAGTAAAGCACTGTGTATATTCCCTAAGAGAGATTCATTTATTATAAAAATTTGATGACAGGTTTTGCTCCCAAAGCAGTGTGGTCAGTATCAAAGATAATGATGTTGTCCATCCATCCCTCTTTTCCATCAATCTTCTAACAACTCATCTTGGTCAGGGTTGCCTACCCCAGGCAGTACTGGGCACAAGGCTGGGGTACACCCTGGAGGGGATGCCAGTCTGTCGCAGGGCACATACACGGTCACACACACACACACACACACACACACACACACACACACACACACACATCACATAGTATAGGTAATTTAGAGACACCAGTTAGCCTAACTGCATGCCTTTGGACTGGGGGAAGAAACCAAAGTGCCCAAAGAAACCAACCGACCCTGCACACAGGCGGCAGGGGTTGGATTTGAACCCCCGACCCCAGGGATACAAGGCCACAATGCCAGCCCCATCCCACTTTTAAAACCTTTCAAATAAGTCATTCAGAATGCTTGTAATATAGAATTTGCTTTTGACTCAGACTATTTTTTTTTTACACATGATAGCTACTATTGTGATGTATGTAAATGATTTAGAATCTTTTGGTTTGTAACATAAGTGTCATCTGAAGCTGGTGGACACCAAATCAGTTTAGCATGCATATTGTGCACATCAAGGTAGCCAACGCAATTTAACTTCTAATGCACTGGTGCCTTTTATTAAGGGAGGGTGAGATCTCATGGGAGTTAGGGTTAACAGCAAGGCAAAGCCTGGAAACATCTGGAAAGGTCTGAAAAATTTGCTGGAAATAATTACAGACTGCTGTTGACAGCCTCAGATCTTTGCAGAAATGGCATGGCCGTGAACTTTGCTTCTGTTAGAACCATTACACCAACCCAGCATCAGCTCTTTGGGGTTGCAATCAATCCAGTACTGATAACTGCCTTTGTGACTCCTCCTGAACAAAGGTTTTTGTGACCTTACCATTTTACAGATGTGTGTATATGTTAATCTTGGGGAGGCAGTGAGCAGAGATCTTGTGAAGGGAAAGTAAAGAGACAGCAACGAAGCACCGTTACACCAGAGAAATGGTGTCGGTCAGAGTGAGAAGAGGCTCTGAGGGAGAGAGAGCAGAGCCAGTTCAGACAGGCAGTGAAGGACACACAGAGAAGAGTGTTACTCACTCATCTCCATGTACTCAGGGGTCAGACTGCTGAAGGGCTCCAGGTTGAAGTCTAGCTCCCACTGCAGGGGTTCTCTGGTCGGCTGGTCCTCCCTCTGCTCCAGGGTAGGGCCATTCCCCTTCAGCGTTCTGTACAGCTTCTTCAGCTTCCTGGGGTCAATTCCAATTCAGACGCAGATACAAAAAGCTCTTCAATAAGAAGCTGATTAATTTAATCTGAGTCAGGTAACCAAAACAACTGTTTTATGTTGGAATAAATTAATGAAATCAGATGAATCTGCATTAAATGTGGTAATATTTTAAAATTCAGTGTCAACAGGGAACTGGCATCCCATGCAGAGTGTACCCCAGCCCTGTGCCCTAAACTCCAGACTCACCAGAACCCTGACAAGGACATGCAGTTAGAAAATAGATTGATGGATATTATGACTCTCCAGACCATCTCCTCCAAACACACCTGTCCCAAGCACTATGAACAGCAATTACTGGGCAAAATAAAACCATTTAGGCTATTTAGGATTGACATTGGGGAACTTATCAGGAACTACAACATTTTGACTTTCACGAATATCCCCAGAGCAGTAAAGATGCGACAGCTTTGTCCTTTAAGGTTAATGGGCTTGCATGCAAGTGCCCACGTTAGTGGCGACGGAAGCGTGACTACTCACGGGATGCCGATCTCAAAGACATTATTCTGAATGAGCTGCTTTCCCAGCATGATGATACTGAGTTGGAGGCAGAGCTCAATGAGACAGCCACCAGGAGCACACTACTCAAGGAAACACACATGCAATGTATGAAAACACGTGAAAACACAGCCAATCTCTTTTAGCCAGACTTTGGCTGTCTACTCTTCCAAAAAATATCATACCTCCAATCCATATCCATGCATACACATATATATGTCATATATCATGCATGATATATGTGATAATGCTCACCTCCTCGATGCGGTAGCCGTTGAAAACATAGACGTAGTCTCCAGGCCGACCAGCAAACCTGAAATCAAGATGTATGACTTACTGATCACATGACAAACTCACACTCTTCTCATCCATTTTTTAGTCATCCCTGGTCCTCACAACCCTCCACTGTCTACCTAAGCTCTTCTTCAGCTGTTCCTTTATTCAGTCTTTCAACAAGCCTGTACCACCAGATGCAGTTCCAATTCATTACCGAACCCACCATCACTCAATGCCTTCTCAAAGATAAGTGAAACAGTTACTTTGAAGAGTTGAAGTGTTTATTCAAACCCAAAAATAATAATACCATGGTAGGTTATAACTCATAAAGTAGGTATAATCCCAGGTCATTAACTCTTCCGTGTATTCAAAGCCCATCTAAAATTACTGGAATGCTCCTCGGTGTTACCTACCTTCCTTTGAAGAAGGCCACGTAGAATATAGGAGCATAAGCGTTCATGAACTTCAAAAGAAAGGCTTTCAAAATCATGCGTTCTTCAAACTCTCCCTCAGTTTTTGGTATCTCTGTACCAACACAATTGATGGCAATTTTAGTTGGGAGATCCTTGTTAACTTTTCCCTGACAGCAAGTCCTTGAGCATTTGACCATGTAACAACACCTCACCTAGCTCTGTTAGCCAGATGGCTGCAGCACCATAGATCTCATCCAGGATAAGAATGACCACAAGGTTGATGATAACAGCGGTGGAGGTGACTATCACACGAACATTGGACCTCATCTCAACATCAGGGCTCATCGCCATC
Organism: Gymnarchus niloticus; assembly: GCA_009936485.2. Lineage (NCBI taxonomy): Eukaryota > Metazoa > Chordata > Actinopteri > Osteoglossiformes > Gymnarchidae > Gymnarchus > Gymnarchus niloticus. Next base: position 21,000,471 of record JAACJT020000001.1, read on the forward strand.
AGGGCCGAGGTGGTGATCCGATAGATGATCACACCAAAGACAAAGGAGAATGTCAGGGCAAACTGGGGGGAAAAAAAAACAGACAAAAAGTGAGAACCATAGTAAACACATTTTGAAGTAAGCAGTGAATTCCAGCATAGGTACAGTGACACCTACTTCCCGTTATCATTCCACTCGACCTGTTCATAGATGTCATAAATTAGATCCTCCTCAACTATCTGCCTAAGTAAGGAATCAAAGAAATTTTCTTCAAAACTACTTTTGATTCCTAAAACTTAGCTAGGTCCTACCTGATGGTCTTACCAAATCCCTTCTCCGTTTCCATTATCTGGCATTCCATAATAATCAGTGCAACAACACATGGAGTTTCTTACGTTTTATTATGGTTGAAGCACTATCAGTGTCATATACTGAACAAAAATGTGAAGAATGACAATTAAGGAAAAATATTAAACAAATGACAAGCACCACCAATGTTATAAAAACAGGCCAAATCATAGACTTAAAAAAATACTATCAGAGTTCAGTTAATTAAAGATTTCATGTATTTTTCTGAATGTTCATTCTGAGTTTGCTGAAGAAGTACCCATAAATTAGGGTGACCATACATCCTCGTTTTCCCCGACATGTCCTCTTTTTGGGGCATACAAAATGTGTCGGGATTTCTAAATCGCCAGTAATGTCCAGGATTCGGCTTTGCTTTCTATAGTCACCATTCATTGTGTGCGGGTGTCCATCTGCCCGATGCCACCATCCTGCCCCAGTGTCCCCTTTTTTTGAAAACCAAAATACAGTCACCCTACATAAATTATCTACATGAATTAGCAGTGCAGTCTTGACATCCCAAATCAAGTCAATGGGGTTAAGGTCAAGTGGTCGTGCACATCATCACTTCACCTGTCTTCTTCTTCAAATCACTCTTATGGTATATTTACAAGTGCATTCCTTTCGGTTTAACCAAAAATGCTAAACTATAGAGTTGGTGAGGGTGGTGCATGGCTCCCACTGTATCTCATGTCACTGCAATGCTGATGGAGCACAGTTCTTTTTCTTAAGTTATCTCTGAAATATTACATCCTGAAAACATCTTTGCCAGGATGGCAGGTCATCAAACCAGACACTTCTAAGAATAAGATTCTTCATATATCCGACTGTCTGTAAATTGACCGTAAATGCATCGTCATTCTAAATGACTTGATGGTTACATCATCAGTTTTCAAGTACCTGGCAGTCATCACAAGATCCTCCCCGTTTCTCCCCACAGAATGGTGTAAAATTGGTTTGCAGATGTGTAAATACAACATATGGCATATCTGCCCATACCTCATTAACCTTATCTATCATCCGGGATTCTGGTCAAATAAGTGATCATCATCTATTTCCTGAGCTGATATAAGTTCATCCTGATTAGATTTCCAGCCTCTCCCACTATTCCAGAACACTGCTTAACAAGCTGTCTTCAGTCCAAACTCTCACATTTGTCTCTCCTTCTGGTTTTCCCTTAGGCTATCTCCATGCAGAGCCACGTGATCTGAACTCTGACGACAATTCATTACATCCTCAATCAAAATACTAACTCATTCACCATGTTTCACACTGTTGTATTCCTATACTGTAAAATTATGAATTCATCTTATTTTGATAGATGTTGCTTTAAAGAAAATAATTTGCCAAATAAATAAGCCGTGAGATAATCAAAATTTATGTCAAATCTTATCTTATTTTGTTAAATGTTGCTTTAAAGAAAATGATTTGCCAAATAAGCTTTGAGACGAAATGCACAGTGTGACAAAGACGATTAATATTACTGGTAAAATGATACAAATCATAATGAACTGACAAGCTAAGTTGAACCCCTTTCATCAGAAAAATAAAAGAAAAGCTGTTCATCTACAGTGCTGAAAGAAAATAACCAGCCAAGCTCCTTTGACCCTACGGGACGGATGCACTTCTGTCTCCATGGAGATACAAAAATCCAGTCTGACACAGAAATACAGAAAAGAGCCAGGCCCCTGGCTCACTGCATACCATAAATAAGATGGAGGTAATGTTGAAAATGAACCCAGGCATCCAATCTGTCCAATGTAGTTTCTCCTCTTCGGACTGGTTCATGCGAGACGGAAGATTATAATTAAAACCTTGTCACAATGAGATTCACAACAAGTCTAGAGGTCAGCCAAGTCATTTGTAAATGTACAGTGAGAGTCTTCCTGAGACTGCAGCAGACGCAGCGGTCATAGTTTATGTGAAAACTTCAGCAGAACCACATTTTATAATCTAGAAAAAGTACCTATATGAACTCATTGAACAATATATTACAGTAGCCACCTGTGGAACCAATAAAAGCATACACACTTTTATTAGTATCTGGCTGATTAGATTTTTTAACTATAAAAGTTTGCAAATGGTTCATTATCCTTTCTATATAAGGTTTAGACATTTTGAAGTAGGTTTATCAGGAGGGCAACTGCTATATTGTTATTGAGCTCATGTTTTTGCCTCTATGGATTTATTTGACCTGGGCAGAAAAAATGAAAATGGAAATGAAATGGAAGAATCAAATGTTGGCTTTCAGCTGCTGTCTACTCTTGTCCAAGCAAAGGAGTGTAATGGTGATCAGTTCTCACTTTTCCATCTTTTAACTCAATTTGTTTCGTATGAACTGGGCATTTTAATGAATGTTTGATTATCCGAAATATTCAATTAATCAAAACAACCTCGGATAATTGACCATCTGCTGTTAAACGGGGGGAGTATTTGGTCTTTGCACTTTAGTTGCTAACTGAATTACAACTAAAATAGCAAAATAGCAAAAAGATACAAAAGATATAAGCAAGAAGTCTAGTAGAATCATTGGCTTTCTGGTAATCCTACAAACAGATTCTGATGGAAAATGTTATCCTTTAAAATTCATCCATCGATCCTCTTTTTTATCCATAGGGATCCATCCCATAGTTAACATGTCTAATACTGTCTAATCTTGTATATCCCTTTTCTACAGTTATGCACTTCATTACCTGGACTGCTCCCCCTATGGCACTTAAAACACGCTTTCTCCATTGGCCCCCATCTGTGGCATCCTCAACTCCTCTTTCAGGCTGCAGGAACTAGTGTGCCAACAGTTAAGACAGAATGATAACCTAGTAAAAGCCACATCTAGTCACAAATTCCAAAATCCACATGTATGGTCACACGGGGGTCTGCTAGACTGTGTTTTTCATGGTCCAGAAGAACATGTTGAGGTTTCTGGCCTGTCACTATTGGCTTTAATCATATACTGTACCAAATCTGACAAAATGGTTGTGCGTTGTCTGCTTCAGCTGTGTAATTTATTGAATTTCATCACCCTCACCTCATTTCTGACCTTCTTCCTGGTTTTCCTCTTCTTTATTGTCTTCTGGAGTAAAATGCCCTGATACTTTGGTCTTGGATGTTCCTGAGAATAAAAAGTCCAGTATGTTTCCATCTTCACTTAAAATTCCACTTTGCTGTGATTGCAATGGCCAAGACCTGTGGTTCTCTGCAAGATGACATTTAACTACTCAGTATGATCTAACCCTTTAACTTTAAAGATGTACAAGAATATCAGACTATCTATAAGACATAATGACCTACATAAAAGCTGTTAGGTGCATAACTGATAATTAAAACAGCTCATATTTAAATTTACGTCAAAAACATCAAACCATAATTCATTCCTAGAGGCAAGAGTTGCATTTTGAAAGAGAAAATCATATCAAGAATTTAAGCATATTTTAAACGTTTTCTCCGGATCAAATATTGTAAACTACAGGGCCAAGCATTAAACTTTAGGGCAGACCAAACATCAAAAAGGTACAAGCTGGACGTCACACTGAAACTCAGGGCCAGGTGTCCATATTGTCCATATTTATTTTGCAGGTTGTATGGAGACCGGTGGGGTGGAACACAGTACTGTTAAGACCAATGCTTGCCTTTAATCAAGCCACTCACCTCTTCCTCTTCCAGGCCAACCAGGTCCCATCTGTAAGAAAGGGCCATCTGCTTCCGTTTCCAGAGCTCCAAGAACATAGCGGCTTTGGGAAAAGACAAAGTCATATTAAAGTGGAACGCCTCCTCAGATGGACTGTAGAATAATAAGTGAAACAGCTGCAATGCAGGGATCGAGAAAAAAAGCTATACAAGGAAATGCCTAGAATGAAGTGTAATGTAGCTGATTTTCCTTCCAGATTGTCCATGACTGATCTTTACGCTGATCAGATCTGTGTCGAGGCTAGTCTTTCACTAGACACTCTGCAAGTACCTATCCACACTGCTGTTGAGGGTATCCCACTACTCACGGCATTAACCAGAGTACCCATGATGATTATAAAACACACTCGGGCAGCTCAGTGCTGCTTGCTGGCCTCTGCTCACCCCAGAGTGACATGAAGATGGCAAAGAAGACCGTGGCGGGGTTGTCAAAGAGGTGGCTAGCACGTGCGGTACTGCAAGCCGAGCTTAGGTACCAGAAGTCACATGCATTGTCGCACAGTGGGCACATGGTGAAATTCTGCTGCTCGTCACACATCTCCAGACTGTGTGGACCAGACATGAAAGTAGCTTTAGCACCAAACATTTAGCAGCAGGAAACTAACCCAGCACTATATACTTTTGTAGCTGGAATTACATGTGGTCAACATTATACAGAACAGGCTGTGATTATCATATTCAATATGACTATATAGCACGGGGACATGAACTTTTAAAAAAATTCTTTTTCTCATTACCTGGGCACATTTGTGGCTAGTGTTGCACAGCCGTAAAAAAACACGATGACCCCCACCAGCGAGGCTGGGATCAGTAGCTGAGTGTAAACACCAAGCCAGGCGAAGTACAGACCAACCTTCTCCCCAAAGTACTTTCTGCAGTTCAAGAACAAGAAACGCAGCGATAAATCCAGTGCAAGCCCAAAGGTTTGATAGGTTGACTGTAATCGTGCCCTTACCTTATTAGATCTACAGGCTGGTGCTTATAAAAGGCCCTATACCTGGCCCATTCATCATGCAGGAGCTGTGAAGGGAGAGGTTTTAACTCAAAAGGGATCCATGCATTGCTGTTTTACTTGTTTAATATCTTCAAGGTGACACATCCAACAAATGTCTTATATAAAACAATGTACAACGACCATGACACGGCTCAGGATAAGCATTGTTGAGGAAAAATTCAGATAAAATAACTGAACGGAATTTTTTTCTGACTACTTAAAATTGTTCCTCTTTTATTAAATTTTTAGAAGTGGTATAATGCCTTCCAAAATACAGGCAGCAATCAGTTGATACGTCCCTATTTTTTTTATGAGTGCCGTCTGACCAAATCCGTCATTAAACTGCCATCTGATTCTTTTCTGACTGTTTAGTACGACATACTGTCACGGTTGTCACCATAAGCAGAGTGCAGGGCCAAGAGACAAGAAAGACGAGGATGCCGGTGCAAGAACCAAGGGGTTTTAATAGCAAAATGAGAGAACACAACCACCAGGCTGTGCCCTGAACGCAAATGGGTAAATAAGACACAGAACTCTTGGAAAATGAGACGAGGACGCTACCACGACAACTGGCGTATGAAGAGGCAAGACCAGGGGAACTGAAACAAACTAGGAATTAAAAGCAGACATGGACAAGACTGACGGAGATGCAAACAGAGACACGATAAAGACAAGAGCAGAGACATGGACTAAAATAACAGAAGACACAGGTGGAACACATGAGGGCAATCAGGGCAAGGGCAAACGCAGAAACACAATGGGCAGATGACAAAACCCCGGTCAGTACTCCGGGGACGCAGAGGAATGGAGCTCTGGTAGACGAGACAACAGCGTATTAGCTTGAGTATCTTGTTTAAGCTCTGTCTACATATGCAAGTAAATTATATTAAACCATGAATATGCATGTCTAAATAAAGTCATTTAGAGTGACAAGCACCATTTGTTGTTTCCACAATCAACCTTTCATCTCATAAAGCGCATCTATATACCAGCTTCCCACTACTCTTTTCTACACTACACTCTCTTCCATCTATATCTGTATCCCCCTCATACCTGTCTGTCATTCTTCTTTTCAACCTCCTGAGTGCTCTCAAAGGTACCCTAGGACCAGATGAGAGGGCATAATTACAAACACATCTACTAAAACAATAAGTCACATTGTACATATAACTAAATAATAGTGACTATTATTTAATAGTCAATCAACAGCGATACCTCGAAGTGTTTAATAAACATTTTGTTTATTTCAACTCACGTCATGTAGGGGAAAGGCAGAGTCATAGACACCTTTGGCAATTAATGTGGTGATACCTGAGAGGGGGCACAAGAGCAGTAAATGTTTACAGCACTTCATCCTATGTTACCTCCCTGCATTTGCCGGTTTTTGCCTGTGACAGGGACGGCATATACAAATCGCACCGCATTCAGTCTTTAATCGCAGTAATGAGCCAAATCTCAAGGGAATTATCATGCTATTGGAAAAATTAGCCGTTCATTACGAGGATGGTTTATAACCTGAACTACCGGCATGTCATTACATACTCGTACATCGTCTGCAGGACATAGAACATATGGACCGGTTTCAGCCTTCATAGGAATTTATATCATTGAGACTTTTCTCACGCTCCTGATGTCTGCTCATCATGCTTTGCTGCCAGGCCCTAAGTGACATGTAGTCAAAGTCTGCATCTCTTACAATATGGTAGTTTCCCATATGGCCTCTGTTCTGCACCCCTCCCTCTGCAGCAGCACCCACAAGCCCGCAGTCATTTACCATGCCGACATCTTACTATTTTGCACTGACCTTACTGTACATGAGTGGGAGAGCAGGGGTGTCAGTCGAGATTTACAGTTGTGGGGCTAAGCCTTTATTAAGCGGGGCTGGTTGCAAGCTCCCCCAGGATAATGTAGTCTTATTTGGAGGGGCTAAAAAACATTATGGGGGGCTAAAGACCCCTTAAAACAGGCCTAGCGACACCTGTGTAAGACACCATGATGTGAAGCCAGGTTTATTGAAGTCAAAGTCATTGCGAAGTGACTATCCAAACCTAAACATCCCCTCAAGCTTGGAATCTCAAACAAAACATCCCTAAGATGTTCTGAAAGTAGCCAAAAGTGTAATTCATTAGTAAAATCACTATTAACTGGAATAAAGATTCTCTATCTGAACTTATTCTCTACACTAAGACTGCAGATTCTTATGGTCTTCAATGTTTTTATCCAAAAAAGGTGCCAGTAATAAACACATTAGCCCATTTTAAAACAATACATTGTAATTTCAACCAGAAAACTGTTTTAGCATCATATCAAAAATGATCTTTGTTCTTTTGCATGATATCGTTTTATATATGAAACAGTTTTCCACTGTCGCTGCAGGATAAAACAACAGAAACGCGAATCTCAAATTTTTTCCGTCATGCAAATATTTCAGGACTTGGTCTCGTGATTACCTGCCACCAGTACTCATGAGCCTCCATCACATCCACTCACAAATACCCATAATTCCTTATGTCGAGAAATGACCCACTTCATTTCTCATAATCACCTACTATAGTATTTTTATTCGGCTTACCACAGACGGTGATATGACATGAGTGCTCACCCATAGTTTGGTAGGCCTGTGAGCAGGAAGTACGTCTCACGATCTCGTACACCTGGGAGAAAGGCGTGGAAAATGAAATAAATGAGAGCACTTCCGTGGTAAGGTGAAGCAGATCCTGAAAACAACAGGTGCCCGTTGAGAGTCTCATTACTTGAGCAGGTGTCTAGAGAACAGGCAGCAGTCTCGTTAAATAATATGTTAGTGGTGGTCCTGCTTTATCCGTGTCATTCTTCATAATGCAGTTTGAGTCTCATCCAGTTTTGAATTGGCACCTTGGAACCAAAATAACTTGGCGAACAACACATTTATTAATGACACTAATTAACTCACATTACCAGATAAATGAGTCATCATTACAGTGCGGCTACATACGGAGGTCGATCATCTTGTTTGACTTACTATACGACTGCGTGTTGCATTGTCGAAGAATGTATCCTTGTGTTTCATGTTATACCTGTAAATAATAAAAATAGCAAATGTATCATAAAATACGTTTTTTCACATTTTTAATTAAGATGCCAGGCTTTCAAAAAGCCATTTCAAAAGCCATTCTTAAGGCAAACTTCTATAAAGTCATACTAAATTCTTACACAACGTTATACTAGATTGGGTGGCATGGGATTCTGAAAACAAACTTTTTTCAACAAATAGTGGCAATGGACCAGTATGAATCTGGCTGATCCAAGCAGAACCCGTTACCTCCCTCCCAACCCTCTCCTTGCCCCTTGCCATTCTGTTCCAGCATACACTCACAAATGTAGCTTATCCCGGGAAAAGTAGTGAGACAGGAACTTGGTCCGGCCCTGGTTCATCAATTCCGGTACTCTGGGCTGAAAGGGCTGGTTGAGTTTACGCCATAAAACGCTCAAGCTGTGTGACATCCCCGTCTCCTTCTTCAGCTTGTAGCTCTGCAGCATGATGAACAGAGAAGCAAAGTGGACCCATCTGCCTCCTGTCTAATGTACGCTTAAATAAGAGCAAATAGTTGGTGTGTGTACAAAGAGATCAGTAAGAAACTATACTGGGGGGGGGCTGGGGCACAGGAGACCCACCCCTTGGTGGTACTTAATGGATGCACATGTTGCAAGAAAGAGAACACATCTGCATCTCCAGAGGTTGACCCAGCAGAAGGCTCACCTTCTTGGTGGGAACTTTGATTTTCAGGAACTCCGCTTCACGGCTCAGGACAGGCCAGGGTGCATGCAGTCGTATGAAGCCAAGTCCTTGCGCCTTATTCTGAGAAGATGCCAGTTAGTGAGCAAAGAAGAACTGAAATCACCCGTCTAAATAAAAAACATGTTCTTTTTTATATTAGAGGTCTATAATAAGCTATTTGAAGACCCATGATTGATGTCATCACAAAAGTCACTATTGACTAGGTACTTCTGACATCAGAAAATCATGAGGTACAATTAATCTTGCACCTCCTCTTTGAAGAGACATTTCAGTTATGTACTGCAGCAGTTTCCACTGTAAGTTTCTGTTCAGCCTGAAACCTTCCCGCTCATATGCATTGTTCCCAAATGGGCAGAGCTCCCTCTGTTTTTCTGGGTCCCAATGGGAATGACACTGAGATACAGTTACACCAAGGGAGCAGCACGACAACCTCATTTTCATCCTGGCACAGTCAAGACCTGATACCTTCATAACCGATAAACAGCCGTTAACCATAATTACATAGAGACTTATTTTTTTAATTACTTGCACTTGAAGGAGGACTCGGTAACCTGATGCTATTGTGACCTACAGGAATATTGTTTATTCCTTCGGCATCAAAACTGCTCTATAATTATAATTTGCATGACCAGATTTTAAACACCCCTAATAATATAAAACATCTGGCCAGCAGTTCAGCTGCCAATTGTAGCCCCATAACACAGACACGGCCAAAGAGATTCTGGGGTAGATCTTCCAGACAGCTAGTAACATTATGGTCTCTTTCACTTTCACTTCATTCTTTTGCTTTTTAAAAAAGTAAAAACGCTGAAAATTGGAGCTTGGGACATTACGTAACTTAACAAGCAAAGAGATGGTGTGTGAATTTAAATCAGGATCACTGTGGCTATGGAAGCTTGCACCGTGACTCACTGTCTAGTACTATTGACGCACACCTCTGGAGTCAGGGGTTCAAATTACGATTTCACTCTGTCCGCATGGAGTACTGTATGATTATCTGTAATTTATGATTGTATATGTCCCCTGTGATGGATGGCTTCTCACCCAGTGTGTACCTCAGGCTTGTGCCCTGTGTTGCCTGGGACATGTTCCGGGTTCCCCTGAACAGGAAATGTGGTTGAAAGTTAATGTATGTCAACATATTGGATGATGAACCTGTTGTATGACATTTCTCATCCAGAACAATAAATTCACTTGTCTGACGAGGAAGAAAAGATGTTCATGTTTGGCCTTTGTGCTTGATTACAGTGAAAAATGGTTGATTGCACTTGCATCGCAGAAACCCAGCCTTCCACTGTATCTAGATACCAGCCAATCACAAAGCAGGCTTCCTTCACCAAGCCATTTATCCTTCCATAGATTAACATTTCCAAACTATTATATTCTACTGATGTAAATCTATTATTCTGCCCAAATTACAATAAAATCTAGCACTAAATAACACAAAAACAGCAGTCAAAACATTATCATACAGACAAACATATACATAGAATTGTTATAATTCCAATACCCAGGGATTTTGCGATTTCATTTGGTTTTGCTATAATATCTGGCTGGCATGGCACCGGACTGCATAATGAAAAGTTCTTATACAATGTGTAATCTTATTTATAAAATATTTAAACAAAGAGTTAGAGTTATCACAAATGATCCAAGGAGACAACTTTTAGTGCTTAGATTTACAATTTGAAGATATGAAGCAATGCTTTCATATTGCACAATAAGACAGGAAAGCAGCTGGAAAACTCCAGTTATCACTGAAAACTGTAGTTTTCTGTCTCACTTTGCAAATTTGTAACTGAAAACATTATCTGGACAAAAATCACTTATGATTTGACGTCCATCCATCTTCCAATTATTTATGGAGTACAATTAAGGTCACCAGGAACATCATGATACTGATGTGAATTAATTTCAGACTAAAAGGTAACTCAAAAACCCCCCATGCTACACCAGTCTCGCCTCATAGTTCCGGGTCAGCAACGTCAGTCTAACTGAGCAGCAAACCTTCACCCATCCATCTCACAACCTGCGCAACACAGGCAGAACCAGCAAACTCCACATATATTTGTTGTTGTTGTTTAGTCACGCAGTCGTGTCCGACTCTTCGCGACTCCCTGGACCACAGCACGCCAGGCCACCCTGTCCTCCACCGCCTCTCGAAGCCTGCCCAAACTCATGTTCATTGCTTCCACTACACTGTCTATCCATCTCATCCACATATATACCCACTGTTATATTCTATAACAGATATAGAACTACATCTGTATAGATATAATATATAGTTACATTCTACAAACTCTGGCCAACTGCAGTGAATGACCAGCAGTAGTTAGCAAGTTAAAAAAAGAGCCGTTCGTGGTGATATGAGTGTCTGCTTACTTCTCTGTCCCGTTCGACCTCCAGACCAGCCTTAATAAGGTTAGACTCGAACTCCTCTCTGAGAACTCTTCTCTCCCCTTCAGCAGAGTCGACGGCCCCCATTCCCACTACCACCTCCTGCTCCGTCTGCCCTCCCCATGTCTCCTTCCCGCTGACAGGCACTTGAAATCGGCCGTTAGATATGACAGCCAGGCTTTGGATGCCAGGCGTTCTGCCCGCCGATGTCTGTCGCCGGTAGTTGTACGCTAGAACATAATCCACCTTCCTCTTGCCATCCCGAAAGTAGAGGCCGTTCTTCGAGTCCTCGGGGCGCTCCATGAAGTTATTGAAAACCTGAAATTGTGCACAAATGCAATATGTTACACACGAAGCAAAGTGCCCATGGATTTAGACAGGAAACCGTCGCACTCACCGGAATTTTATCGTCGGTTGAAGGCTGAGGCATAGTTCAATCATATGGAAAAGCCAAAACAAATATTAGTAATTACACGTAATTTGTTTAAGTAGCGCCTGGAGGAAGAGTGCGGTCCTTATTTCACTACATCTTGGTGTCCTTCGCAGAGCACCACATCCATCCGGCCACCTCGGCTGTGCTGCCAGCCCCTGACTGGCAACAGAGACTCTCGACGCTGAGGTCTCTCTAGAAACTTGGCTTCTTATTCCCAGCTGCCCAATTAGGAGGCCAGCGAAACACACTTCAGCTGTGTGCTGCGGGTCGCTTTTTCTTTCCGGTGACATCAAAATCGCCATGAAGAAGAATGACATCAAAATCGTAACACACATGAAAGACTGTTCGCTATTCAGTTTTATTGCACGTGACATGTTTCTGTAGCGCGAGACATAATTAATTTCGTAATCCGTTTGACTAGGTTATTAAAGTAATGATAAACTTTGATTGGTCATCCTTTTTTTTTTTTTCTTTCTTTCATGGATTAAGTCATTCTTTCTATAGTCAATAAAAACCACAAGGTCGGAGTAAATGCCGTGCAGCCTGACAGCCGAGGAACAAACGCTCAGTTTAGCATATTTATGGTCTGTGACGAAGTCAAGACGCTTTCAAAAGTATTAGAATTCATTTTCATACATTTTGTCCTTGTTTTTCTCTCTGATAATTGGCCAGACCGAGTTTGCTAAACAGGGTTTCCAAATCTAAGCGAATCACCTTAGGACAAACTCACGATTTAATAGGAGCTGACTACATGAAGCATATTTGCCAAGCTGTTAAACACAGTTACTGCTGCGTCTCCTGGCCAGAAGCTCGGCCTTTAGTGTTTAGGCTCTTGAATAGGAAGGCAGCTTCATCTCTGAAGCGGGTGCTGAAGCAGACATTGCGCCATTTCTCCTAAGTCTTCCCGGGAGCTGTCCGCTCGACATGGTGCTGATGAAATTATCTTTATATCTAGTAATTCACAGATAGTTATTTCAGGTACTGAACATTTTGGTGGCCCGAATACACATTATACACAATATAGTACACACGTCTCCTTAAAATCACATATAGGGTACCTATATCATATTCTAATTTTATAAGAATAATTCTTGACTTAATCGGAGCAAAACAAAGAGAGAGACTATATGAGAGGAGGGGGAGAAGACCACCAGTTTCTCAGCTAAGGTTCAGTGCGCTGTTGGGTCAGTGGCTGATGGCTCAGTAAACGCCAGCCTCAGTTCACCAGCATATTAAAGCTTATTATCAAGTCAGCCAGGATGGAAGTCCAACATTTCACCACCTTGGTATAGCGCATTCCATATAATCATGGCGTTTCTGACCCGTTCTCAAATATGCATAAAGTATTTGCTGTTCGCTATCAATTTTGTTTTCTGGGTAAGTTTCTGCTCGATCGTGCATTTATATTGTGTGGCGTGATTCTGTTTTTATATAATAATCTACAACTCCTGATACTACTTAGACAAAGCCCCGTAGTATCTTTGTGCCAACAGTGTAGCTTCTCTCATTTGAGAGAAAATTTGTTTTAAAACGTTCATTTCTCAGTGTGATGTTACGGTTTGTGTGGTTGCCGTTCGTATCGATCAGTGCCGACGCTTCGTACTGTAGTCGGTGACTAACCCACCTAATTCCATTTCCAGTGTAGCTGGATTTTGGGATTCAATAAGGCACCTCAGAATAATTATTTTAAAATGCAATTATCGTGAATCACATCATAACTGGAAAGAGTTTAGTACCAGAAGAATCGACACCTGTGTAAGGGTTCCTTAATTACTTCGTTAGTCGGTGTGTCGCTTTTCATAAAGGATTTATTTTATCCCAGCATCTATAAAAAGAAAGGATAATCACTCCGTTACGATTATGGAATGATCCTCACGCCTTGGATGTCTTTGATATTGTGCAATTTGAAGAAACAGTCAGCTCTCTTTAAATGTTTCATCGCGCCGTTTTCTTTATTTAATCAAAATGATTCTTATAAATATCATTAGTTATGTTCTCCAAGGTGCATTTTGCTAAGCATCCGAAGACTATCAGAGATATCCCCATATATCAACTGATTATAAGTTAAGACTACAATTTAGTCATATTTTTATATTTTTTGCACAATTTTATTAATTTTTTGGTAAGATATTTACAAAATATTATTTATTTATTTGCAGATAGCAAAATCCAGTTGTTTTATGCAGTGTTTCAGTGATCCTGGAAAAAAAAAATAAAAATAGAGGAAAACATAAAAACTCCATGTTCACCCCAACACTGAGGCAGAAATGTCACACACAGCCCTGAAGGTGTGAGGCTAGAGTATAAATCATTGAGCCACTGTTCTAATGCTTCTCGTCAGGCCTACTATACTGAAAGGGTTACAGTCTCCTTTAAGCACAAGATATTCGCTTCATAAATGGGTGCTGGCTAATCAGTTAACTTTTTTTAATATTCGTTTTCTTTGTGGATCTTGAACAGAACCATCAACTATGTCCACCTGTTATCCAAACTGTTTAATCCTATTCAGTTTTGTGGGGGGTCTGGAGCCTATACAAGGTAGCCTTAAGGTACAAGGCAGGGAACACCCTGGATTGGGTGCCAACTCATCAGAGGGCACAGTTACCCATGTATTCACACACCACAGAAAATTTACTCAAGCCTATCAGTCTACAACACATCTTTGTACTGTAGGAGGAAAACTGTGAAGCACAGGGATAAAATGCAAACTCCACACAGAACCAGAGGTGGGATTTGAACTCTCAACCCTGGAGGTGTGAGGCAAGTGTTAACCACTGTGCCTCCCCATCAAATATAAAATGAATTTGAAAACTCCCTGTGTGCCAGTTCTGCCTTTATATTGTACTGTATATTAGAGTGAAGCAAAGCCCTTTCCTACTAACTGGTAGATTTCCCTATTTGGTATATTTTGCAGTCATCACAAATAGTTAGCCTATACCTAAGAACCTCTGGTCCTGGATATTACATTGACTATCATGCACACATTTGCAGCAGCTGTAAATACATGCAACCATTAAAGATATACATAACTCAGACTGAAAATCAAAAGCAGTCAAAAAGAAAAGGTGCATGTGTGAATGTAATGACCACATGGTAAAGTATCCAAGTGCAGAATACGGGTTTTAATGGGGAGTCGGAGTCAGGCAGGGTCGGTACCAAATGAGATGTAACTTTCCAAAACCTGGGGGGATATCCGAAATCAAAGTTGAGTGTACAGGCAGCAGTCGGTTAGCAATTCAGGAAGGCAGACAAATCTAATATGTGCGGCAAACTCAGAATAACCTGGAAACTTGCTAGGATCGAAGACTTTAGGCAGCACAGAACTCTCAGTATGAATGAAACTCAACACCTCGCAAAGACTGAGTGTTGTGAGGCATTATTTACATGCCGATACTCCCGGGTCACTGATTAGCTGGATGTGGCCGACCGGTTGCAGGCATGACAGTCAAATTTTTCTGTTTTCTTCTCCCTTGTTAGGTTACGGGGACTTTGGTGTTTGCCATTGCACTGTGGTTACGTTTCAACTCCAAAACCAAAAGCTTTTTTGAAGGAGAACTATCTCCCTCCCTGTTCATTACAGGTAAGGAGAATTCCCTCATCTGGATTTGAGTGGATGTATGTGACCATGACATCAGGAATCTTTTTACCATGATTGGTGGTGTAGAACTATAAAAAACATGAAGCTAGATTACATATAAGTGGTATAGAAGTGATTACTACTTGTGATGACTCGCCAGATACAAGTTTTCATTTAAATCTGGAAAAAAGTTGCCCATTAACAGCTGGGGGGACATGGTGGCTCAGTGGTTAGCACTGTTACTTTGTAATGGCAGGGGTTCAAAGCCTGGCTCTGTGTGTGTGGAGTTTGCATGTTCCCCTCATGCTTTCTGGGTTTCCTCCTGCAGTCCAAACCCATGCAGTGTGGTATCTATAGGTTAGGTGGCATGGCTAAATTGTGTGACTGTCCCCTGCAATGGTTTGGCATCCCATCCAGGGTGTGCTCCAGGCCCTTCCACAACTTTGAGTAGGATTAAGTGGTTTGGAAGCTAGATGTATGTTAGTAGCTTGTCAAAAAGTTGACTGAAAATCCACACAGTGTAATAAAGAGTCTGTGCAGGCCAATGAATTGGCATGTAGAACCTTAACACACCGAAGGGGTATCCTGTTGATGGTACAATACCAACAGAGCTAGGGGTGGTGCTATAGCAGGTGTTCAGCTAAGGACTAACACAATGTTCTGGATATTCCAGCTCAGTGGGTGTTATAGGTGGCTTGTACATCTTGTGTTTGAGTTCAAATCCCATCCCTGATCTATACTCATAGATGGAGCTTTCTGGTCAGATATTCTAGTGCTTGCTAACATATACTGCATTACAGAGGAGAAACACCTTTTATATGGGAACTTTTACATATGTTTGCTATCATGCACTTATACATGGATCTCAGTCATTTGAGAAAATCCAGGTAACAGCTGTCAGAGCTTCAACAAAGCAATCCAGTAAAATAGACTGCTGCAGTGATACTTTGCAGCTAGAATACTCCAGTATCATGTTCCTCAGCAAACACCTTTGTCCTTTGCAGTCACTACAGTGCACTCCTGCACTGTATTGAACAAACCTGCATTAACACTAAACTCCAGTACACCTCTGCCTTCCACAGGGGTCCACATACTCATCGCTGCAGGAGCCCTCGCAATGGTGATAGGCTTCCTGGGCTGCTGTGGGGCCCTCAGGAGTTCACAGGGCATGCTCGGATTGGTGAGTTATGTTGTGTTCAGCACCGTCTCTACTGTCTTCTCCCTCTCTTTGAGCTTCTTAAACTGCTGATATCCCCCCAATTTCACAAAGCCAAGATAACAGACGGCAAAAACGTCAGAATTTGATTTCAAATGGTAGACAAAGAGAATGCCCTTATGGAGCACATGCCATTCACAGTCAGACTGAATGCAGGTAGCTCAGGACTCTGGGAAGTAGAGATTCAAAGTTCTCCTTGGCTATAAAATCCAACCAATGAGACAGAAGCTACCAAAACAGACTGTATACGGTCATATAGTTTTTACAATCTGCATGTGCCAAGGAAGCATAATAATACCATGGAAATGAAACACCATCGTTAACCACTGCGTCATTTATCAGTGTTCATAACATCTATGTTTATCATTCTTTCAGTTCTTCTTCTTTTTGCTCGTTATAATTATATTGAAAGTTTCAGCTGGAATATGGACATTTGCCAACAGTGAGAAGGTGAGTTGTCCTCTAGCATCAAGACCTTAGTCATGCACTAAAGTAAGACAAATATGGCCTGTCTAATTTGTAACTGTGTGGCAAAATTTCAAGAGAAGTACTTTACTTACAGCAT
Organism: Gymnarchus niloticus; assembly: GCA_009936485.2. NCBI lineage: Eukaryota > Metazoa > Chordata > Actinopteri > Osteoglossiformes > Gymnarchidae > Gymnarchus > Gymnarchus niloticus. The sequence goes on from JAACJT020000001.1 coordinate 21,017,442, forward strand.
GGGGTGAGTCGACTAATGTTTTTGTCTTTCCTTTACGTAAACAGGTATTGCGAAATATAGAGCAGTTCTACAATAAAACATACTATGATCATTTAAGCAAAAAAACAGAACTGCTCACCAAAACAATTAACCTGATACACAATACAGTAAGTTCTCAATGTTTAATAGTAGATCAGAAGTACTAAACTGACTTGCTGTAGGACTTACACATTTTCATATCCAAACAGATGCACATGGTTGACTTGTAATTGGCATAATATTATTCTCTATTTCAGTTTCATTGCTGCGGGCCTAAAAAACGTAGCCCCACTTGTCCCAAGAAGGAGGCCTCAGTGCAGAAATTCAACAGAGTGAGTGTTGCTTTGTCAACCATCCAGCAGGGCAGATTTAAAAGTTTCAGTCAGGGATGCATACCTCCAGTCCTAATGCACCATATGTCTACTGGTTTTCACTTCAGCTAAATTGCATTAGAGAAGTAGTTTGAATAATAATAAAATAACTCAAGTTCAATCAGTATAACTCTCATCCTTAATATTCCCTTTGACAGCAATAGATACCAGTATTAGACTCTGATATAAGCAGATTGCAAGAGAACTAAAATGAGGCAATGCAAAATAATATTTCTTTTTCTCTTTTAATGAAAATTCATTAAGCAGTAGAAATTGAATATGTACAGTATTATTGTGTTTGGTGTGGGAGTAACGAGGGTACTCACATTATTTCTGGATTACACAGATGAGGACTGAGAAACACTGGCAGGAGGAGGAAAAATCAGCACCCATTTGCAGTGCCGTACTTGTCTGAATGTTTTACTTTTTTCTGTTTTGATTAGAGCTGCTTTCCAGCCATTAGAAACCTATTCAAAGACAAACTGATTCGTTTGGCTGGACTGTTCCTTGGATTACTCATGGTGAGACTTCAGAGATAATACTAAAAATACTATTTTACAGTAGTTCCCACACCCAGTAACATGATGGTAAACCATCTATGCTTAATATTTCAAACCCCACCCATTTGAGTCATGGTCCATCCATCTGTCCTTCCAGATCATTGGCATGGTCGTCAGCATGATGCTCTTTTACATCACAAGAAGGGACAACATGTGACAGGATCGTGACCATGCCCAGCTCTTTTGATTTGGTCAACTTAACGTTCGGTTAACCAGGCAATTAGTAATTACATACAAATACATAATTACTGATGGTGGTTTCGGATGAGTGTACCAAGATAATTGGTAATATTTGCTAATTAATCAATAACACCAGAATTTTAATTGTCAAATTTGCTATTAGATTGTCACGATGGTTTAATATTTGGGGCACAAACATTTCTGTTGTGATAATCTATTTTTAATGTGAAAGAATACGGACTTTCTGATTTTAATAACTAAATTTCTTTCAGCGAGATCTGGAATAACTTCTTTTATAACTTGACGTTGTAAGTCCAGCCATGATAGTTTTTTCCAGCTAAAGAAAAAAAAAAAAAAAAAAAAAAAAAAAAAAATCACTTGAGAGATTTTCATAAAACTATGATAAAAAGATCTCATAAAAAGGTTACAAGGTTTCTCTTCCGTGTTTTCAGTCACCTCATCTTTTTTGTTTAATCACTATTCCCATTTTAAAATACATAAGTCAACAAAAACCCACAGCAAATACTCCATCATAAGCTTGAAATTTCTGCAATCTCTTAATGCAAGGAAAGACAGCCTCTGTGAGAAATGTTATGATGTCAGTGCAAAATGTGACATGTTAAGATAAGGTACGGTGTATTAAGGAAGGTTACATTTAGTAGCATTCACTAGTAATTAAAATTTTGGTAATTTAGGGTGGCCACATAGAGGCAGCATAATTGAACACAAGAAAACTGTAACCTCAGCCTCCTAGTTCAGTTGAATTTACAGCAGTCTCCGCATACAAAAACACACACACAGTATATAAACTGTTTTCATCTGCAACTAAATCAGAATGTTAAGGCCAAGGTTACTTGACCTTGAAGGTTCGCTACATGAACTACACTGATTGCCTGAACTTTAGAAAAACAGGTCCATACAGCCAAAACACAAAGATTACAAATATATAACAGGACCTCTGTTTATGGATTAAATTAAGAGGTGGTGCTTACAGCCCACAGTTCAATAAAGTTAGACGTCAAGCTTCTCTTTCTCCTCCCTGATGCTAAAGCCAAGGCCTCATTCAATTACAGTTGCTACAACTTAGCAGTAGTGATGGGACAAATGAGGCTTCAAAACCTGTGGTGTATCCCGAATTTTCCAATCAACACCAGTGATTGGTAGTTCGGGGAATCTCTCACCCACCACAGATTTTGAAGACTCATTTAGCACCAGCATTGATTGATGGTGGGTGGGAGTATCCTGAACTGACCAAAGACTGTACTACACAGTAATTATTAAGCAGTACAGTACTATTACAATACTGCAGTCAGTTACATCACAGAAGCTCCAGGTTCACCACCAACCTGTACAGGAGGAGCAGCCAGAAGAAGAAGGTGAGTTGACCAAACCCATAGCAGGAGAATTCATCCCAGTAAGAGAGCCACCATAATGGCTTGCCGTGGGGAAACGAGAAGGCTTCTCTTAATGTGCACCACATCTTGAGAACAAACGTTATTTTACAATGTGTGCTTACTAAAGTACTGGCACTAGAACACAGTGGTTCTCAATGGACCTTTACAGAAATGAACTGCCAGCTCATGCCCTAGCATAATTTTAGCATCCATCAGATCCAGATCAGTTTGAACGTTTAGTCTTGCATCTCAAAACAACACACTGATGTTGTCACAATTAAGTATGCATTTTTAGGCACAGCAGTCCTAAGCTGATGAAAGCTTTCCCTCAGACTGCTAGAATCACCATAACCACAGGCCCATAAGCAATGGAAATTCCTTCAAGGTATAGTCAAATGACAGGTAACTGCGACTGCCTACCATATTTATACATGATCTCAAGTTTTGATTGCTGCTCACTAACATGTTTATGGTAGTCATCTGTACTTTTGTTCGGCCCCCAGAGCCAGCATTAGCCATCTTATTTCTAGCTCCCTCCTTGGACGCTGCCTGTCCACTAATCAGATGCATACTGCAAACACAGCATATTAGCCCTGTGAGGAGACACACTGTTTCTGTGAGCCAAAAGCCAACATTTGGTTCCCCAGATATTAAATTGTACAGGCAAATGAACAGAAGTAGTGTGCACAGCTTTGGGGGGGGGGGGGGGTAAAGATTGAAGATAAAAGGTAGTCAAGGGGGGGCAGCTGGTTTCTCCCCATAAAGCACATCCCGGATGAGTGCCCTCACAGCACCTGTGTCCTCAGGATCTGTCAGAAACATAAAGGTATACAGATTCACCTGTATGGCTAAGACAGGCACCCTTAAAGAAAAGGTTTTTGTTTTTTTTTTTTTAAATATATCACTGCCAGAAGATAAAGACAGACCTGCAGGTCATCAACTTTTTTTTTTTTTTTCTGATTTCCCAAAATGCTTTAGTCCAAAATTACCTACACTTCTAGACATGCAAGAAATGGCACATAGTGTACTAGTCATCGTACAATAAAAATTGTGAAAAAGAATCCAATGAGATCCTAAGCAGTCTAACTGATCCTGGGTTCCTGGGTATACAGAACACACACACACACACACACACACACACACACACACACACACAATGCTGATTCAGGAAACTGCAGGGCCCCATCGCATGCTGCAGGAAGTTTCAGGGCTTATAGTTATGGTTACCACCACACTAAGAGTTGTTACTTTAACCCCCAGATAGGTCTCTGCTATGCTACTGGTAAAGAGAAGGCGATTCCTAGCTGTTACAGGAGCTTTTGGGGTATAATAAGGGAAAATTACATTTTAATATTATCTATATACCAAGTGATGGCAAACGTATAGTAATACATAGTAAGCTACACCATGTGAATCCCACCTTTGTCATGTGATCTGCCCTGGCACCTACTGTACACTCGGGACAAACTGTAACCTGCACCCCCTGGGTTCCCCAATCAACGACAGGTCTGGACAGTCCCCCTCTTTCCGCCATGCACTCACCCACGCCCAGTCGCCGCAGCAGGTCACGGTATTCGGGCTGCTCCTCCAGCACCTTCAGGAGGTTGGTGGACTCCATACGCTCAAGCCCCACGCTCCAGTACACGTAAATCTTATGGTTGAAGCTGACGTAGACCAGGCAGGGTGTGTTTCTGCCCTCTTTACAGGCATACAGGCCTGTCCCAGAACAGCAGCAGTGAACATTCCTGGCCAGACAGCACTGACACAAGCAGTAACTTGACATGGGACATTTCGAAGACCAGCTACACCACCATGACCAGAGTACTGGGAAGAAGATTCCTACCTGCACAGAAGGCGTTGACATTCTCCTCAAACTGGAACCTGACTACGGCACGGTTGTGGTCAATGATGTATGTCTGCCCATCCCAGGCACAAGCCACCACCTCTTCTCGTCCATCCCCCTGTACAGACAAACTCTTACTATGGAAGCAGGCCAAAGGAGCAGAGAGTCAGTGGTGGTAATAGACGTGTGAGATGAGTTGTAGTGTAGTGCAGTTTCTCAACCACTGAGCCCTCAAGTGGTCTGAAAATGTATATTCAGGAGAGGCCAAAATGATAAATAGATGGGACTTGAGAATAAAAAGGTTGAGAACGCCTGGAACTACCGTGACATCCAGCTTCTGCAGGGCAAATAGCTGATGGTCCACCTGCACAGACCAGAGCAACTGCTCAGTGCTGTCCATCAACTTAAGGGTGCCTACAAAACAGAAACACACAAAGAGCCACACACCCACAGTGTTCACTCTTCTCCACACACCTTCTTCCCTTAAATTCACTTTTTTGTTCTCATTAAACCAGCCATGGCCAAAGATTTTCTTGGCCTTCACAGAAACTATAGAGTTCATCTGACTACAGGACATTACAAAGGGCTGTTATGTTACTCACCATCCAATGTGCAGAGGGCAAACAAGCCACATCTGGAGGACTCGTCTGAAGAACCTGGAACACAACGTAGTACTTTACTTTCCATACACCTGAGCCTAGCACCTAGACACTGCTTGCATGAATGACCATGGACTATAAAATAATTCAGACTATTTCCAATCAGCTCTAAACAAAAAAGACGTTTGGTTTTCACATTTTATAATGTGTATTTAAAAAAAAAAAAAAAAAAAAAAAAAAAACCACAAAACATAATAATAATAATAACAACAACAACAACAACAACAACAACAATTGTCAAATGGTGTAATAAATATATTCAGAGAAATGGTTTAATTTCCATTGCAGTATTGCTGAATCCTGATCGATCGATCAAACACACACACACACACACACATCATGAAAAACAGACGCTAAAGCACCTCACATTCCCCATTTCACTGCTGGTCAAAGCCATGCGACCGTCAATCTAATTCCCCTTCCCTAGCTTGTAGGCCAGGGGTGTCCACAAAGGGCCAGCGTGGGTGCAGGTTTTCACTGCAACCAAGCAGGAGCCACACCTGATTCCACCTGTTTAATCAGTTGAGCTTGGCTTTCAATGAACTCAGATGTGGCTTCTGCTTGGTTGCAATGAAATCCGCAAAGGGCTGGTGTGTGTGCAGGTTAAGATTAGACACTCCTGCTGTAGGCTTTAAGGATAATAACCAGAGGAGGATTTCCTTTGGTGCCCCATGTCACTAAACTAGCGAGCCTGCATTTTGCTAACAGCACCCCGGATGAGGGACGGGTGACCCTCAAGAGCAGTGGAAGGAGCACAGGCTGTACCTTTGCTGATGCTGCCAATCAGGTGTGTAGAGACGTTTTTGTTATGGATACGACCAGAGGTCAGGTGGAGGATGACATCTCTGGAGACACTTCCCGGTCACACGTGAGCAGTGAAATGTCAGACGAGAGTAGACATTCAACCATTTACCATTGCATGACTTTCAGGTGTCACCAAATAAAATGTGTTCACTGTTCCTTCAATGAAGCAGACAAAGAGCTTGAGAAAATATGGAAAACAATGCAGGCTGTGCATATAGCACAGAGATGCTTCACCAGCGATTTCAATCCCTTACCCCTCAGGAGAAGCAGATACACCACAGTCAGGCTCAACAGTGCCATCTTGTGTCCAGGAACACAACAGGATGGCGTAGCTACAGCCGGGCTGAGAAACCATCAATTCAGGGAGACCCTCGGGCCCAGGGTTCACAGACAGACTGTCCACCTGGTGGGTAACAAAGTTCAAGATCCCCATAAGTATAGAGCTTTAGGTTAATTAATTATCATCAAGCTCACAGCATGCTTCAATGAAGCCAGTGATAGCGAGTGATGTCTGCATTTTGTTGTTCGATTGTTTACTCACTCCATCTACTACTTCTGTGTCAATTGGATAAACTAAATAGGACTGGTTGACATAATCTTGTGTTTTTAATTTTAAGCAATAAACCAGCTTTTGCTTTTTCTTCTTTCACCCAAACTAAATGATTCTTTAAGTCATCTTCACTTTCAGCCATAAGGGTGGTGTCACCTGTATATATGAGGTTGCAATTTCTTTCAGCAGCTCTGATTCCAATGTCAGAATTATCTAGGCCAGCATTTTGTATGACATGTTCAGCATATTCTGTAGGCAAAATAAGTATGGCGACAGTATGCAGCCTTGTCGTATGCCTTTTCCAATCTTAAACTAATCATTTGCTCCATATTCCATTCTACGGACATCCCTTTCATCTCCAAGGTAATGTCTGTCTACACAATGTAGAAATATACATGTATCAATGTACTGCACTTTAACTTGCTTGTGTCTCTTTGCATGTATACTGGTGTCGTAGATGTTTGCGCATGTGCGCGCGCGCGCACACACACACACACACACACACACACACACACCTGGCCTTCCAGCAGCCACTTCTTCAGCAGAACAAGCTGACCGTTCTCCAGCTCAGGGGCATCTGGAGGCTCCTCCCAGCGAAACGCTCGTACCACACGGTCCGTGTAGCCCAACACCAGCTCGTTTCGGCCATCGCCGTCTAACACATACGGAACAGCGGACAGGAACATTTCCTGTAATCACTTCAGTACGAGACACAACCTCTGCGAAACCCATCGATGCGAATGAAAGCCTAGAACATTTTGTGATTTAAACATTAAGTTATAGAGAAACAAGACAAGGAAAGGACCTTACCGATATCGCTAATAAGGATCACCTTGGTGTTAGCTGGAATATGTTGCGTTAAGTAGGGCATCTGGTCATCCAAAAACAGCGCCTCCTGCTGACTGAAGGACTCAGGCTTGGCAGTAGCTGACAGGTCAAACAGGTGAAGCCAACCCTCTGCCCCAACAGCTACCACAAAATTCTGACAGGGAGAGGCAGGAATAGAGCGTGTTGATGACTGACCTCTCATGCTGGAAGGAGACAGCATGAGAAGTGACCCAAACGCCACTCAGCTGAGTACATTCTTCTTGCAGCATTGTGTTTTTAAATGCGCTTGCTCATTCAAAATATGTTGAAGCTGTGGCTATCGATTCTTAATTATATGGAAAATAAATAGTGATTAAATAATAGGAACTTTCAAAGCCCCAGAGAGACGACAGTACTCACCTTGCCTCTGTTACAGATGTCCCCGACGCCCACACAGGTGAGCTGTAACAAAAATACCAGACAATGACCCCAGGTGAGCCTGGTAAAAGATGCCAGGAACATGCGAAAGGAGGATGCCACCCACCATCCCTGCACAGGTACGCGTAACCCAGGGCTTGGACTCGTCGTTCTTATACACGAACAGCTTCCCGCTGGTGTCCCCAACAACGAGTTCATTTAGCTGCAGAAGACAACATGATAGTGGGGGTCGAGGTTAACTGTCTAACCAGGATACTCCAAATGTACCAAATTTGGTTTGATGACCGCCGTTACGTTCTTTGGAAAGCAAAACGGAGAGGGTATCCTATAAGATCCACTAACCTTATGGAGAAAAGCAACAGTTTTGAATACGTACCGAGTCATTGTCTGCATCTCCCAGGCATATGGCGTGAGGAAACAACGTTCCGGTAAAGTCAAGACTAACACGCTGCACATAACACACGGAGCGCATATTTTCTGCTTCGTCTGATATTTGCAAACTGATTCGTTGACAATATATTTATAGACATAAAACTACGAATTAACCATTAACAAGTACATGCTGCACACTCCGGTACACGGTGCGCCCTAAAGGGAGAACAAAACACAGAAAAGCCAGCGTACGGCGACTCGGCAGGGACATGCAGCATTTTTTAAAAAAACAAAACGCTTTTTATGTGGAAAAATGCAGCCATTTAATCCAATACGAGATAAATACGTTTTATTCCCCTTTTGAAATATTAACATGTACTTAAAAGTGATACCTCAAAAATATAAATTGACTTTTATAAATATCAAGTATGCGGATTATCTTATATTTAAGATTTACAAAACATTTATTGTATGTAATATAATTATCTGAAAGCAGACCCCACTGAGCATATAGCAAATTACTGTCAACATGACACAGGATCCAAACTCTGTATTGTCCTTTGTGAAAAAAATAATCTGCCCATACCAAAAAATGGCATGTAGTTCTATTAAAAATTGTGTAACTGAATAAGCCTAAAAGCAGTAAATATCTTTCCACTAGAAGGGCAGTTCCTCAAATCTGAATGACGACTGAAACCAACTTGCAACATCAATAGAATTTGGCCAAATAAGTGATACTTTGGCCCAATCAACTTCTCTGCAGGGCTGAATCCAATACTTGTCAGGGTAGGGTGTGATCAGAACGTATGCATCATGACCTGGTATGCTGAAGTCTGATTCAAACTTTGAACAGCTCTGTCACTGGGAACTGACAGTACTGACAGCAAATGGTACTTGTGAGGCCTGGCTAAATGCCCACTACGCCCAGGTATAGTCTGATAAGTCTGGGACCAGTTGCTTCATGCACAAACACACAAGCAGCCTAAGTACAGAACAGAATGAAATAATATTTTTGTTTTAAGTATTCTGTTCATAAATTCTTACCAAATGCCTTGATATGTATTATCAACACAGGAGTTCCACAAGGCTGTGTGCTGCGTCCCCTATTGTACTCCCTTTACACACACGACTGCTCTAACACCATGATACAGTGGTCTTAGGCCTCATTTCCAACAACGGAGATTTTAAAACTCTTTGTACACTTACTTTAACTTGCTGCATAGTCACTTTACACTTTTTACTGTTTCAGATATCGGACTTTAATCTTAATTTTATGTAATTTAGTGATTTTATTATCTTGCACTTAATTCCATGATTTTCTTTTTTTCTATTGTTTTTGCTTTGTTTTGCACAATCTTGGAGTAGGCTAGCTTTTCATTTCGCTGCGCTTGTCTGTATAACTGTGTGTGAAGTTCTCTCGAATTCTTCTTCTATCCTCAAATATAAACTTTTCCAAAAATCAATCATTGATAAAATAACTTGTCGCAGTAAATCATTTTGAATTATAAATACAGACAAGGGGGAGAGATTGGTGATGGGAGCGGATCTCAGTGGACATGTTGGTGAAGGGAACAGAGGGGATGAGGAGGTGACGGGTAGGTGTGGTGTCAAGGAGAGGAATGCAGAAGGTCAGATGGTAGTGGATTTTCCAAAAAGGATGGACATGGCTGTGGTGAACACGTATTTTAAGAAGAGGGAGGAACACAGGGTGATGTACAAGAGTGGAGGAAGATGGACACAGGTGGATTATATCCTATGCAGGAGGGACAGTCTGAAGGAGATTAGACTGTAAAGTGGTGGCAGGGGAAAGCGTAGTTAGGCAGCATAGGATGGTGGTCTGTAGGATGACTTTGGAGATCAAGAAGAGGAGAGTGAGGGCAGAGCCAAGATGGTGGAAGCTGGAAAATGAAGACTGTAAGGTGGCATTCAGGGAGGAGTTAAGACAGGTATTGGGTGGCAGTGAAGACTTACCAGATAGCTGAGCAACTACAGTAGAAGTGGTAAGGGAGACAGACAAACACACCAGCAAAGCTCATTACCCCCAGAGAAGAAATATGCATTTTTACATCACGTCACATCTGACTCAAACCACACAATGGGTGTGTGTATAATTCTGACTACTCATTGCTGTGTAATGCACTGAAATTGCACATTTTGTAAATATAACAGTCGCTACATCTTCTTTCAAAATACTAAGGTCAAACGGTTTTCTTCATGTTTCCCATTTAGTCAGATCTTGATATTAATCTCATGCACACAATCTAAATGTGCATCAGTCAAATGTTGGTCCTTTAGTGACAAGACATTAAAATATTTCAGTCTGTATAGCTTAATTACACGATTGCTTTCTCCACTCCATTTATCTTCATGGTCTTTATGATGTTATGTAGTTTATCTTCATTTAATTGACTCTCCCCTCCTTTAAAGAGCAGGAATAGAGGCAGGAGAGCCACAGTCCAAACACCAACCATCACTTGACTCAAACCTCACAATGGGTGTGTATAGTTCTGACAACTAATTGCTACAGCAAATCATTTTGAATTATAAATGCTGACATCACCTACAGATAAACATATTTATAAGCAGAACAGCAAATTGCACTTGTACATTTGTGACAATCAGCTCATTAAACCCTCGATATTTGGGAAAACACACAAGATTTCACCTTAACATAAACACATACTCAGGATAAAATGTACCATTTCATTTCTAAAGCAGACTGACAGGGTTGTCTCTACAGATATGCTTTGTAGTGTTCTATATTCCATAATCATAACTTATTCCATCCATAGTGCATTAGGCAATGGATACCTTGGATTGGTTTCCAGCCTACCACAGGACATTGGTAATATGTTACGAAACATAAATGTTCTCCAACAAATGAAAGTAACTCAGAGCTGTACGGCTCAGCTGTATATGGCTAGGGTGAGTGTGTCCTCCACAGATGAACAGCGGCACCGTCATCTAGAATGGTGGTACGGCCCAAACATGGCATCCCACATCTGCCTCAGTGTTCGCAGAAAGCTTGAGATCCAGGGGAAGGCTGAGGGCAGTGCTGTACAACACAAAACCCCCAAGAAGTATGTCAGACCTAAATGAAGAGCTCTACCACACAAGGTTGACAATTTTTTGTTTTTACTGCAGTGCAGGAGAAGGGCAACATGCTGTACCCGATTACTGCGCTTCCGTTGTCGTGTAACACAATGCAAAGTCAATACAAGTTACACCCCACAGAACCAGGCCGGTCTGCTGCCAAGCGGACTCCACCGTAGTCTGGACATTAGAACGGCGCCTGTGCCGATTATTAGTTACTAGATGTTAGCTCCTTTGTTAGCATTCTTCATGGTGTTTCGCGGCCTCTCTCACCTGGATCGAGCCGGACAAGGAGCAGGTAGAGTAAGAAGGCCGCCAGCAACGCCCTCTGCAGGGGAAAGGACTGCAGATGCGCCCAAGCCACAATCAGCCCTTGGTGCAGCAGCCTGAGCAGAGCCCTCATCCTGGATGAAACAGGACCTGAGAAGGACAAATCTGGCATGAATTGACGTACAACAATGTAGGATGCATCAATCAAAGGCCAGATTCTTTATTCGGAGGAGTGGAATTTCATAACCTCAACCAGCTGCAGTGTGCTTCAGCAAGGTGTTTATCCAGCCTCAAAACATACAAAATATCCAGTAAAAGATTACAATGATTTTGTTATTCACTTTTGATAAAAGCATCCGATAAGGAGCTAAGTATGCAACTGTTACTCCCACAGTGGAATAACTCTTTACAAAAGCCATTTGATGTGTTCATGTTCTTCATTTCATAATGATAAAAGCACAACAAGGAAGCCCTGAATGCCACCTTGTATGTCTGCAGGGAGCCATGTGCTCACCTCTTTGAGAACTGCTCTCAGCACTCAGTGCCAGCATGGAGCTTGGTGTAGTGGTGGGGGCAGAGCCAGGGGCATGTCGCTTCTGGTTCTCCACCATCTCTAGGGCAGCTTTCCTCTGGTCCTCAGTAAATGACACACTACCAATGGAGCCTAACACTAGCTCCCTGGCCTCTGCCAGCTGGCCACAAGGCAGTAGTATATGTAAGAGGTATAGCTCTGCCACAGCCCCATACCCGGCCACACTGCCATTGGCTGGGTAATTCAACCAGTGACTGGTTGTCTCCTCCATAGCGGCAGGCTCTCCAACTTTCCTGTACAAAAGGATACTGAAGACAGGGAGAGAGAGTGATAAAAAGCAGGCCAAACAAAGATTAAATCTAAGCATTATTATAATGAAGAAAAAAAAAAGGAAAACTCACCACATCTGCAGGATTTTCGCTGGCAATTTTTCAGGTCTTCCATAATACCGAAGGACCCATGGAAGGACATCTTGCCACTTATTCAGTTCTGCCAATGCTTGAATCCCCACAGTGCAGAAAGCCGACTTCAGCTCCACGTATCTAATGCTGTCAATAATCAAAGAACAGCTGGAAATTTAAGTTCGTGGTTCACAACGCTAAAGATTTCTATTGAACTGATTTACGTCTACACATAACCAGCATAGCTTAATCACAACAGCAAGCAGTTGTATTGTATATTCCCTAGTCAGTATCATTTATTGTTTCTCACAGTTGCACAGGGATATCTACACAGCTCGCCTTCAGTGTACTATACCTGCTGTCTTCCAGCTCGCCCGTGTGCCCAAGGCTTTCCAAGCCTCTCTCACAGGTGTCCAGTGATGACTGAAATTCTCTAAGCACCATGAGCTGTTCGGCAGCAGAATCCAACAACCCCGATGCTTTTGACGAACCCGAGCATAATGAAGGACTGTTGAGGCGAACCGACCCCGAACTGCGAGCATGAACCAGGGAAGCAGACGAATAGCTTCTCATCGCTTCGATATTAATACAATCATCGATGTAAGCTACCGATGTTATGAGAAACGGCCCACTTCCTAAGATTAGTTAAATCAAGAGCACAGCTCCTGACACCGCCGGAACGGTGTTGTAAACACTGGCTTGTGACGTCATCGAGATGCGCCTCCTCTTTCATCGTCGAGCGCCTAATAGGCGTTTTGGATTTTAGAGAAAAATACGCTAGGTTGTTTATGATTGAAATATAATCATCAGAAGCACATGCAGTATGTATGCACATACAGAAATGGACAGTAGATGTGTTCTTCGTTCGGTCTTAATAAAGGGCACAGAATCGGCTGGTAAAACAGTATTAAAAACTTAGACCCAGTGACTTGTCACCCAAAGGGGGAAACACACGTTTAGATACACCAACAAAAATCTCCACATGAGACGTGTCACTGCGGATGATTCCCATGTATTTTCCCTCGATGCTGGAACGAGCTTCCCATCTACATCAGAGCTCCAGCCCCCGTGTCTATTTTCAAGATACACCTCGAACTCATCCAATGACTGACCACTCCTGTTACTGACTCCCTCTTCAAGTTCTTATCCCGAAGTACTTTGTGCTGATTTACCAAGACTTCATGGTTTTGATTGCAAATAACTCATGGTTATAAAGATGTTGGTGGCTTTTATTCCAGTGATAACCTGCACTTTGTTGCCGGTCTCTCACTGGATGCTCAGCCTAGCTACACTTATACCTGAGGTGGCTCTGTAAATGTATGCTTGTGTTGTTTTTTGCCTCGCTGTACATTGCTTTGAACAAAAGCGTCTGCTAAATGAATAACATGTAAATGTGAAAACAGTGCATCTTATTCTATATACGTCGTTTCCCACAACGCCACTGCTAATCTCACCTACTCCAATGTTAAACCCGGTGAGAAAAAACTTCTGCCCTTAACCAGCAGAGCCATACGTGGATCTGAGGGGTGGCAACGGGTGGCCATGGCCACCCTATACTGAAACCTGGCCACCCCCGTCGTATTTGCATTTTTGTGGCATGTTTTCCTTGCCCAGAATTACGTTTCTTATAGAAGAGGAACTTCTCTCTACAGCCCCAAGACACCTGGGAAGCATCTAACTAACAAATTAAAAACAATGTAGAGTTATAGTGTTTAAGTACCTTAAATATTCTCTTATTTTCTAGATGCCTTATGTTCATATTTAGATTTCTGAGCCACCCCAAAATGACCTGTGGTCCCCCCCCCCCCCCCCCCCCCCAAAATTTTTTTTTTCCCCCCCTTTTCCCCCCCCACCAAACCCCCCCCCCCCCCCCCCGCCCCATCTATGCTCTACTTCTCATTAACCCTCAGAAAATCTCTTCTCCCCTTTGTACAGCACCTACCCCCTCCTGGCTGCCCTTACCTCTACACCCATCCTCAGATGTTCTTGAAAGCTCTCCCCACGCCATTCCCGCTTCCCTATTATCTGTCGCTTGCCTCTGAAGTACTCGCCTGCTTTCGTGCCTCGGCGTCGCCAGCCACGCGGAGGGCGATACCTGCAGTCAGCTCCCGAGGGAGCCTGCATACCGTGACCATTGTGGCAGCAACCAAAAGCTGCAGAAACGGACCCTGCCTTCTCTTTCGTCTCTGTTGGCTGAGGTTCTCAAACCCTGTGGTGATGCACGTTTTGGGGTGAGACGCAAAAATCCCGTGAAGGAGGAAGCTGCCGGCAAGCTGGGTGAAGGAGGCTCATGAATCATTTAGCTATATAAAGCTTTCAAATTTTATATACCATTGTTTCCATCTGCAAGAGGTGGTGGCGTGCAGCCACGTCCTCTACAGCAGTTTCTTTTTTTTTTTAATGGGCTTTCGAGAGCCCTTCATCTCGGGTCTGTTAGAGGCCCTGTTACCTGGAACACCTGAGTCTCAGTTTGCAACCCGCCTCCTGTTGCCAGGATACATGCTTCCTCCCTACTCCCTCACGTGTCGTCCGCTTGGCTAATTCTCCACGCGAGTGTATTAAGTCTTGCTCAAAGCGGGTGAGTTTCTTGTTTTCAGCTTCCTCATCCTCGCCCCGGTCTTTCCAGCTAGGAACGGTTAGTTTTCCCATGCGCTTAATTGCATCCGCCACGCGCCAGGCACAGATGCTTCTGTCTCTCCAAGACTGAGCGTAAACAGCAAGGACAGGGCCTACGTTGAGGTCATTAAAAAAGACGAAGATCCTACAGAGGGAAACGTTTTAGGACACGGAGGGAGCGAAGAGCCTGACTTCTGGTGCTGTTTTACATGTTCTGTTTGCTCTGTGCCCCACGTGTCATGCAACCTGCCCCGCAGCTCTAACTGTGCATCACACAGAGCTGCTTGTCAAAGTTTAAGCAGTGTTTGCACAAGAGGAGCCAGTTAGCCTTATCTCGCTCATTCAAAGGTTTAATCACTAAGTGCTGCTGTGGATGAATCGGAAGCCTGCGTATCTAGCACACTGCTAACAAGCTCCTTTAAGCCCCTGCCATCCATCCGTGCAGAGGAAGTGTTTTCTTTATCATCTGAACTGGTCCCCAAATGGTATTGAAAGTACTATCAGTACTTAAATGCCCTTCGGTCATGCACCCCCACATCCCCTTTGCTCAACATGAGATTTTCACCGTGTTTCGCATCCCTTTAAGACCGAGGATCGACTTGGCACTGCTCTGTGCTCACATGCCCAAGCTGGAGGCTCTGTCATTAATGTGAGCCCCGGGGCAGTGAGGCTGCTCTCCTCTTCCTGCCTGCCGGCACCGGAGTCTGCTCTGCCACTCCTCTTTGATCCCGTGCCTCCGCTGTCTTTCTCCCTGTTTCTGTCCAATACATTTGATCAGTTCTGCACCCACAAGTCGTGTTTCCACCTAGATCCCTAGATCCCACCTACCATGGAGCAGTTTGTTCTCCAGTGGCACTGGGGCACCCCCAGTGCCTTTCTCACCCCCCCCCCCCCAGCAGAAACACACCAGCAGCATCCTAATTTCCCCAGTGAGATGACATGGGGGTGGGGCTGAAGTATACAACTGCCTCACCTGTAACTCTCTCCAACTCTGTGTTGTGTTTGGTCAGTGCTCTGTTTATGTGTTTTTGTTTTTGTTTTTTTTCCTCCCCCCTGTAAGTTGAGAAGAGATTTGTCGCACTGGCAGTTTGACTGACAGGCCAAGGTTCTTTGCACAAGGCTAACTGCAGCACTAAGTATGACTGACAATCGGATTGTTCTAGCAGTCCGCTGTCCCGCTTTCTCTGCCCAAGCTAAGTCTCCCCTTTTCCGAGTACTGGAGTTGTGGTGGGCTGATTGGACAGCCCATGTTGCTGTGATAGCCTCCAGCAAGAAGCAGGCAGTGCTTTTCATTTCAAAATCAGATCCAGTAATGAGTGGTGGTTTCGGGTCTTATGTCCTCCCTGGGTGCGAATGCACAGGGGTGAAGCATGATTGGACCGCTTAGAGTCAGGGTCAAGGGTTTATTTATGAGGCTCTACCCACACTGCCCCTGTCCGACTGGCATCTCTCTTGTGGGCTGTCTTGTGGTCAGGCATCTCCCATATGTCTGTGAAGGCAGCTTAGCACAAGAGACTAGCTAGCAAGGCCTTTGAGGGCTGTTAGCACAAGATCACTGCTGTGTGTTTATTTTTTTTTTTAAAAGGTATCAAGCTTTTGTAAGAGAGCAAATGCTGTTTATTTAAATGAAGTCTTGAGGGTAGCAGGCTGTCCTTGTGCCGCTGTGTCGTTCTCCCTCTCGCTCTGATTGCGATGCCTCTTTGTGGCCTGCTTGTGGATGCTGGCAGGCCAGAGCATCCCAGCAGCCATGCCTCTGAGCACGCGTCTCCTTTGGCTGTAGTGACGCAGCTCTGCTGCCCATTCTGCCACTTCATCTGACTGTGGGCCATTGTTGTCCTCCCATCCCCCCGCCCTGGTGGCTACCTGGCTTCATGCTCTCCCAGATTGTGCACACCACATAGAGGGTTGGTGTGCTGTGCTTGGCTCTGCCTGGGGCATCTCCAGTTCACCCCTGTGGCTGAAATACTCATAAGCTTGGTTGGGTGATCGTGGCCTTTTCTTTCCTCTCCCTTCTTCTTCCTTGTTATCGTGCCAGTTTCTCTGAACATACTCTTAAGTAGAAGTGTGTCTGGTGTTAAACCTCTGTTTTACCATTTAGTTACTGGGATAATGTAGGCTAATCTGGCCCTTGAGTTAATCTCCAAATTTAGTGAATCTCATCGTATTAACAACCCACCCAAAAAAATAACCATTTTTGTATTTTAAATAAATGCCTAGGGAATGTCAAAGACCCAGTCTCTCTCTTTCTCCAGCCTTGTTCTGTCTTCTCATTGGTCACCTTGAACTCGTCGGCCGTCATGATTGTTCCAAGGCTCGGCTTGCAAGTCAGCTTTCCCCCCATTTACTCGGTCAAGCAGTAATGGCCATTGATACTCATTACTTGAAATACAGTGATGCTGAGCACAAGATCTCACCTACCATGGAGCAGTTTGTTCTCCAGTGGCAACCTAGGGTGACCCGAGAGGATCTCCAATGCTGCTGGCTCCTTCCTGGTTTTTAAAAGGTCCCCCTGTCTGTGATTGGCTGCTGCCAGTGGTCAGTCACTGAAGCAGTGGACCATGACCCAGGTACGTGAATGGCTAGTGTGGTGGAGTAGTGTGCGATTAGCAAGCTTTTGGGGGGGGGCTGTCATTGCAGGAAAATGTGATGCCAGGGCACCTTCAACCACTGATCAGGGTTGTAGTTGTTAACAATGATGGTTTAGGCACTTAAACGATGAAATAGCTCCCAGAACAGGCACTTCTGAATGGACTGGGCATATTACTGTGTGGTTGTTCCCAGTTTGGTTGCAGTTAATTGCCTTCTAAAAAAAAAAAATAAAATAATGTGATTAGTGGGACAAATGGGAGAGTGGAAAAAAACTTGGTGCTGTAATTTGCTAACGGTTCCATCTGGAAGATTTGGGCTGAGCTATTCTTGGATTGGTTGCCAATTCTTTTTTTCCCTCCCCTGTACACCGCAGACAATCTGCAGTGTTCTTAAAAAGGCCATCATACAAACGATCAGACCCATGAAACTGAATAGCAGGAACAGGAGGAGGCTTAACGAACATGGTAAAACATTTCGGTATAATTTCAGCAGAGGATGACTCCAAAGTGTCATCCCCCCCACAGCCCATTAATGTGTCTCACAGAGTCAGGAGTGAAAGATGCAGCCCGTTAACTTAATGCCGACTCCTGAGGCCTTCTGTACGAGCTGACAGATTGTATTGCCAGCGAACCAAATTCAGTCTCTTGCAAAGTCAAGCAAATGGCTGTTTTATAGCGTTGTGGTACAAGCTGGTGCCAGGTATAGTGCCTGTGTAGCTTTTGTAGTTGCAGGTTTGCCAGGTGACCTCCCCCTGCCCTTTCCGTTTCTGATGCCAGCCTGTTGCCTTAGCTCTTCACGGTGGATTAGCAGTGTGTGCTGTTTGACTGACTCCTGTCTTCTAAATCTGTCTCCTTAAAAGGACTGCCTCCAAAACAAACACATAATTGCGTGTTTTGTTCCGACAATCTTGTGGCCTATTCTGCTGACGTTTGCGGTGGGCTGTTCTCATTGCGGTGTCTTTGGAGGTATTGTTTATCATCCAGCACTAAATTCTACCTCCCTCTCCAAAAACTCCTCCTCAGACAGAAGGACGGAGCAGAATCTCAGCTCCAAAGGTCACAAGGAGGAAACGACCCAGTTTCTCCTTTGCACTTGGGCCAGGATCTCATTCCCAAGAGCCGGATGCCTTTCCCTTCTAATTATCCACCGTGGGCCCTGTTGGTGTCTGTTAGCCACTAGCAGCGGCCTACATTAGCCTGGCACTGACACACATTCGCCATACCTGGGATGAAGGGCATGCTTAGGGGAGAGTAATCCCCCAGCATAAGGGGGTCTTAGCCACCCCTGTGCTTTATCTCCCTCATTCTATGATTGTCATCTCTCCGTAAGGTTCTCCTAGCATGACAGCTAGGAGGACCTCCATATGCCCTCACCCGTGTACTGATATAGAATACTGAGGGTGTAGCTTAGGGGCAAGTAAAAGGCACTGGATGTGAGGCAAGGCTTTGGGATCTCAATGCGAAGGGCTGGTGGCAGAGCAGGCAGCCAGAGGCAGAGCATCGGGGGGCAGCACAGCAAACACTGTGATGAGTGCAGTCCTGTTACAAGCAGGCATGCAAGTCGGTTTGTTGTTGATCCTCGCATATACATCTCTAGCTGCCAGCTCCGAAAACACAAATTTACTGTTGGTACTAATGTATGGTGATATTAATCCTCATTTTAATAGTGCAATTAACCATTTAGCAGTAAAGAAAACATGCTTTTAGTGGATTTTTTTTTTTTTTTTTTAATCGTCACCTTAGTTTGTCTGCTGCAGCCTCAGTCTAAATCCATCTGAGTAATGAGTGTTTTTCTGTGCCCTTAACAATGGTGGTGCTTTGTGAGGGGAAGATGAAGCAGGTGAGCAGATTTAAGATACAAGATGCTGATGGAGGAAATATAAGTGCAGAGCTTCATTATTTTAGCTTCTGTCTGCATTTGTTGGTGAAGTTTATAGATCAGACAAGATCAGTGTAATCAATAATTGTCATTATGATGTTCTTTGTCATTGGAATTGCTGAATTTTAGCAGGTGTTTTCTCCCAGATAATAGGCCAGTTGACTATTGATTAGCTTGCGGTTTAAAACAGATTTTCTTTGAGCCCAAATGCTGAGTGTGGACTATGTAAATGCAGTTTATTTAATCTGTTGTAGAACCTGCATTGAGGGAATCCATTGTTCTGCCTTCTTTTGACTCTTGCTTGCAACTTATTTGCAAAATGAAGTGGGATGTGAGTATCCGTCAGCACAGGAGTGTGGCTGAAATTCTGAATTTTTTTTTTTTTTTTTTTTAGGGATTATTAATAAAAACGTGTTCTATATATTCAACAGTGCACTTGGAAATATGCCTGGGAAGTGGTGAGATGACAGAGTTGGTGAGGCTGGCCTCTGTCTGACGAGTGTGGAGAGTCACTGAAGTGAGGTGACTCAGAGTCAAGGTGACAGAAGAGTGCCTTTCAAGGTCAGCCTGTGCTGGTGCCTAAGAATCAAGGCTGTCATTTCATCTCTGCACGGCTTGTCGGTTGCTATAGCGCTCAGTGAAGTGCGTAATGATTGAAAATCCAGAGTAATTAACACAAGGAAGAGTAGGGAATTAATTCTGATCTCCATCTATCTGGCTTTCCACCCACATTACATTTCCCCATAGGCCAGGGGCAGTTTATTAATGATAGTGGGACTCCAGCAGTCCCATATATGATCTCCACTATATTTCCGTGTCCACAAGGAGGAGCTATGAAAAGCTGCAATGTGAAGTACACTGGATTCTTTCTCAGAATACTGATGTGTGTGTGTATATATAATGGTGGATTCGGTAAGGCTCCGATCTGTGTGAGGTGGAGTATGTTCTGCTTGGCTCTGTGTTTGTGGGAGTCAAGGTCTGTGTGCCTCTTGGTTCTGTAGGCACAGGCCAAGGTCCATGTGAGGTGGGGTGAGTACCGTTTTGGCTGTGCTCGGTTCCAGAAGCCCGTTTTGAAGGCAGGTCACGTCTCCTCAGACTGTGAGTGGCTTGCCGAGGCTCTGCATGCAGCCAGGTGTTGTGTGGCTGTCTGAAGTGCCCACCTCCGCCCTCTCCTGCTCACCTCCATCCGCCTCTTCAGGAGCGGCTGCAATAGGACTTGTACTGCCACCACACTCCGCCTCGGCGCAAATGTCACTTGGCACCAGAAATGAAATCTGCACAGGCCTCAGTGACAGACGCTGGCATAATACACCGCCTTTCCATTCCGCTGACTCGGTAAATGACACACGTGTGTGTGTGTGTGTGTGTGTGTGTGTGTGTGTGTGTGTGTGTGTGTGTTACCACTTCTTGCACTCCCAACCATTTCCTATGTCTGCGTTTTCTGGTCCATCACCCTCCGCCTGTGTCAGAAATGTAATCATGGCTGGAGTGATGCTTGAGGGGATAAAAAAACGAGATTGGGTGAGGAGAGAGAAACCCATTTGTGTATCCACTCAATTACTGCCTGGCTCCCTTGCTGGGCTGGCCCAAAGTCACCTTGACAAACCCACTCTGACAATGGCATTTGGAAAGACTGCTGGAAATAGTAATGTGCTGCTTTAAAGTCCCTTGGTGCTTCAGCTGACCACGGGGAGGGTGGGGCACACTGCCTCATTAGAAGGTAGCCTGTTAGCATCCAGCCTTTAATTAAAAGAGCCAAGCCTTGGGGCGTGGCTGTGCCGTCCTAGAATGTACTTGGAAAGGAGAAAGGGTCAAGAAAATGTGGTGTGTTCAGTGTAGGTCCTGGGGGTGAAGTGAGGACAGGTGATGGTCCAATAGAGTAGGGTGACAAGGCTGTGGCCACAGTCAGGGAGGTGTGCTGGATGCCAGTTGGGAGTCCTCCCTGAAGTGTCTCCCCATTGCTGCGAGGGCAGTGTCGTACGCTTAACTCTGAAGGGCGTTTTCAATGTTCTCTCCCTTAACCAGGGACCTGCTAACTGGGAGGTGTGGAGGGGGACTCAGGGTGGCCAGCTGGCTGGCTGAACTCTGGACACGTGGCTCAGGTTAATGGGGGCCCGTGTGGGTTGGGCTTGCTGGTGTCATCTTCCACCCTGCCTGGCCGCCTGCTGTTGCCTCCCCACCACAGATTGATAGATCCTAGCAGAACAGAGCTGTGCTGCTCCTTTTGTAGTGAGGTGCTCTGGCCCGCTTCCCGGAAAGGTCTGTCACTGGGCCTTCGTCTACCCATTTAGTTTCTCTCCTCTGGCTTTAATGGGTTCCCTTGGCTGCTCTCCCGGCCGCGACGCTGGCACATAGCCGCTAATCAAGCAGCCGCTGCCTTTGTGATGTTCACTCGATTGGCAGCAGTGGCACCTGCACCTGCAGAGACCGCTGCCGACTGTTCTGCCGTGGCCCTCGCGGAGCCTGCTGCTGCTCCCTCGGACCAGTCTGGTCAGAGCTGGTGTTGAGCCCACACCATGAAACGTTCCATAAATAACGATGCGGTTCTCATCCCTTGTGGGATCAAAACCTGCTCCTCCCTCGAAATGAGCATCAGAAGTAGCTGTGCGTGTTAAAGGAGATTGCGCCCCAGGGAAGGCACTGGATGATGATCTCGGGGCCCGTAAATTGCCCACATCTATCGTCCTCTCATGAGCGAGCGCACGCACGCACACCCACACGCCTTCTCATTTTTTATGGTCATTACTGAAATGAAGTGAGAAAGGCCTGATGGGACAGCAGTATGTGAGACTGTAACGCTTTACACAGATATCTGTATGCTGAACAGCCTCCTCAGCTGTCTCCCGTCTCAGTGTGGCCGCATCTGAGTCTCCAGCTTCTGTCTGACAGGTTTTCTCTCTGGTCACATTTGTGTTTGTTTGAATTCCCGTGTGTTGAGTTCTTTATACTGGCTTCGTGGTACAGGACCCAATGGAGCGAGCTGTTGACTTGGCTCAGCCTGGCACTGAAGTGTGAGTTTCTACTCGTGCCTGTCGTCCTCCTCATTCAGCTAACTTCAGGCCTCATGCTGCCGCTGTCCTGTGCTGCCAGCCTGGGCTCACAAAGCTTGAAGGTCAGGTGGTCCCCAGTTGGAGTGTGTCTGTGTGACAGCGCTGTCATCCAGTGGCTCACTCGCCCGCTTGCTCATACCTGACTTGTACCCATGCCGCCCATTTGCCGCACCTCTGTTCCTACTCTTCAGGTGACACTGGTCTGCCTGGAGAGCGGAGGTTTCAGGAGTTACTGCAGATTAAAAAAAAAAATGGCAGTGATACTTTAATCTGTTCAGAGTTGAAGGCCTCCATTCTCACCTGTTAGCATAGCACACAAGCTACTAGCACCGTGAGTGGGTGTCTTTGGTGGCTGTGGCTGGCTGGCACCATAGCTTCAGTCTGCCTGTTTGACCAGTCCCCAGAAAGCATAATAACCTCAAGGTCAGTGGAGGACTGAATGCCAGACAGTTCTTCCTGAGCTGTGTGGGTCAGCTTCACCCATACCAGGGCACTATACTGACTTGGTACATGGCTGCACCCTAAATGATTGACTCTGTCAGCAGTGCTCTCTACCCTTTTGGAATGTGGGATGGAGCCCTGGAGAGTGAGCCTGTGTGTGTGTCCTGTTTTTAACAAGCTCCAACCCCGCATGGGGCTCAGGCCACCTGCAGCTTGAGCTCTCAGACGTGACATCTCTGGTTGGATCATTGCTAAGCTCCTTTCTCAAACTAAAGCTAAAATTCATAATTGTGGGAAGACGCCAAAGCAGGGCCTTGCGTCAGTTTTGCGTGATAGTTCTGTAAGATCTTGACTAGATAGATGGACTCTTTCGTGGACCGCAGGGTAGTCAGCTCTGGAAAGGCCTGAATGTGACTGTGAAGATCACCTTTGTGGCTCCTGTGCCCTCTGTCTCACTCCACTCATTTGGTGCTATAACTGAGCTGTTAAAATTTCTGATTTAAGTGTCTTGTGTAAGGGAAAAGGCCTAAATCTAGTAACTGAGTCTCCTTAAAAAGTGAAATGTATAAATAAGGCCTGGTGCCTCGTGGCTGGCTGCTTATAAATGCCTGCTTGAGGTTTATGCGTGAGGAAGATTTGATGTGACTCTTTATGAATTTTTATAGTATGTGATCTGAGGGTGTTAGACAGACACACACTCTTATGTCTAATGCAAAGTAAGAGAGATGCAGACCCTGTGAGTTGTAACGCACTTGCACTACTCCCCAACCACGAGCGTTGCACTTTACTGCAGTTTTTCATAATCAGGCATATGGGATTAATTTTGGTGTTTTGCAATTTGCATTTAAAGGTTTTTAACCTGAAATACTTGCTACATTTACTTACTAGTATATATTAAGTTACATGAATTACACAGCTGCAGTTTTCACTTTGACCAATAGATGGCAGTGTTTACATGTATTTTTTTTTTACTTCTGGCTCAATAATAGACATCTTATTTAATTTTCAGAGATAATACCATTACCCCCTTATTGACTCCTGCGTGTTTGTGTCTGAGTTGTTTATTCCTGATTTTGGTCACAGTTCCCGTGTCTGTTGTGTGTTCTGTGGCCACGAGGCTGTCTGATCATTTTACCTTAGGATTGTCTTAGTTGTGTTTTGCTTGTTAAATGGATAAGTAAAAGCCTTAAGCCTTCTGCTGCTCAGCTGAATTGAAATCTTCTAGTTTAAGTGGGGATGTTGAGGAATATTAGCTGAACAGTAGTGAGTGTGAGGGTTGTATAGGGCTTGTCAGACAGCAACACATGCTAAAAAACACTAGAAAAATACTTTATTGCTTGAGTCTGCCTCTCCTTAGCTCCCCAGCAGGAAGAACTGTAAGTTGTCTAGGCTTTTTTTTTTTAACAGCATTCCACGTACCTCAAACATGTCGAAGCCCAGAGGCCCTTCTACAGTATGAAGGGTTTTAACTCAAACCAGATGCTGCTCAATTGCCATGGAGTCGACAGTTAGACAAACGGAGACAAAGATGACGGAAAGGAGAGGAACAAGAAGTGCAGCCTGCTCTGGAGCTTTCTGGATCAATTCTCCATTCCCATTACCAGTTCAGCTTGTCGTATTTTATAATTACTTCTATAATGGAGAAATTGACTGGTATAATTTTCTTGGTCCCCCTCCTTATTTTATTAGGGCTTGAATTGATATTTTTTAGGGGTCCAAGCACACATTGCTGGAACACTATTGTAATGTTATTTGTTCTCTTAATGTGATATTCAGCCCTGCAGTTGCACCAAACAGACACCAGATGTGCGCAAGTGAGCAAGTCTGAAACCCCGCCTCTGGGCCCTCCCCTGCAGTCTGGCCCTCCCATTTCCTTCCCCCATTCCCCCCCCTTTCCATCCACACCCAGCCATCTGCTGCTGCGTCATATTGTCCTGGCTCACATGCTCTTCCTGGCTTTCTTCAGACAAACAGGATGAAAGGGCCCTTTCAGCTATTCAGTACCCCCCCCTTTGTAGTGTTGCTCTTAGCAACCGGCTCCTCATTGGCCAGCTGGCCGTCTTCCCCTTCAAGACAAACACTTGGCCCCAGCTTCCCTCCCCCATGTACGGCCATGGTATACGTTGCCATAATGGGACATTTAAAGTTTAAAGGAGCTGTTTCATCTGTTCTTTGCCCACAGCTGTGCCTGATGTTTTGTTTTGTGTATGAATAGAGTCATATTTCACAGATGCTTATTAATCCAGCTGATCCTGATTTGCACAATAGGTCTGAGTTTGAGGAAGTTTTCTGACTGTCGAAGCAAGTAACAAAAGAAAAAAGTTAATGTGGCTGTCTGAGTGTTTCGCTGGGGTCATGGTTGTTAAAGTTGGAAATAAGTTGGTAAGCTCTAGGTTATAGTATTTCATTGAATAAATTAGTTGGAATTTGAGATGTGGCACAATGTGAAAGAAAATGATTGTGTGGGGGGGTGGAGAATTCCAGGAAATGGATTTTATTCCTGCCTGTAGTTCAGCGGTGGCCATTTGGGGGCACCATTGGTTCACATTTGCCTTATTTATGGCCATGAAAAAATCTGTGGTGTTTAAACTGCCATGACAGAAATAGTCGTAACCTCCTCCACATGATGAGCCATTCTAATGAAAACCAGAAAAAAGGGGACTGTTTAGTGTGCTGTGGGGGCTGCGGATGAGCAGAGCGGCTGTCGGGTGGCTGGCTTCACTGGGCTGCAGCCTGGGAGCTGTGGCAGGAGGCAGGGGGTCAGAAGAGAGAGCAGCTGGTGCTCAAGGCAGGAGTCACAGTCGACACAACAATGTGGCCGAGAGACGCCAGCCAGACCCGGGGGGGTCTGCGGCTTATCCGGCAACCCTAAACCTCTTGCTGAGACTAACATGGTGTGACAGATTTTGCTGCCCCCCCCCCCCCCCCATCCCGAGGCTCGAAGTCTGTGGTTAATGTATTTTCTCTGATCAGCCTATATTTGTCCTGGCAAAAAAATGTGCTTTCATCCTGTGGTCCCTCTCGAAGCCAGTAGGTGTGTGCCGTTGAGCTGTGAATGAGAGATGTGTGCTGTGCTTGCGGCCATTTTGTGTTCCCTGGTAGACCATTTTATGAGTAAGGATGATACAATTGCATATTTATTCACATACTCCCCCACCAATCAGAGTACATAGTGGACACTTGTGCTCACACAGACAACCAGACCTATTGACACAGTTTTTATGAATGAGCTTGAATGATGTTTCCCCTCTCCACTTTTATGGCACATTTGTGAAATGACAGCTTTTAAACTGAAGTCTAGTCTGCCTGTGTGAACAGGGCTGGTGGACCCAAGCAGAGTTTAAATAGGATGACGTCCCTCTGAGTGCGAAGCAGAGCTGATCTGTCACTATGGCAATGACTTGTCCCAAAGGCAGAAAATAAGGTATTCAAGTGCCAGGTCTTTTAAATATCTTTTATTTGAATTGAAAAGCCAGTAAAAAGCACACTGTATGCAAACCCCCTTTCACCCAGTGGGGTTTGATCCCACACCACTCTGCCGTGAGCCCCATCAGCTGTCAGAAGCACCCCCCGCACAGTTTTGTGTAGTATATTGTCACCCAGCATGCTGAAGGAATGTTTGTCATTTGTGGTGTTTTGTTTGTTGCTTAGCTAAGGCTTTAACTGAAAGTTTTATCCAAACTGGTTTTGTTTTTTTTGCGTTTATGCTGCTGGATGTTTTACTGGAACAATTAAGGTACCTGCAGCCCCTTCTGGGAGTCAAACTGACACCCTTCAGGTTTGGTGTCATATCTTTGCTGTCTGCTGCTCAGTATTATATATCCGTATCATATTTGGGGGGCCTTTTAAAATTGACTCTGAGATATGTACACAGGGTGTGTGTTTTGTTAGTCAGGATATTGTAGTAAGATGCATCCCTGTCGGGGTCTTTGACCCCCCCCCCCCCCCCCCCCAGGGGGCCCCCCCCTCCTTTTTGACCCTTCCCCCCCCCCGGTCTTCCCCGTAAACCCGGGGGTTTTGCTACATGTATGGGTGGCTGGTAAGGCATATTTCACGCATAG
>JAACJT020000001.1:21044468-21063236 GCA_009936485.2 Gymnarchus niloticus
TATTCTCTTGTTTTCTGGATGCCTTATGTTCATATTTAGCTTTCTGAGCCACACCAAAATGACCTGTGGTCCCACCCTGCCCACCCTACTGAAAATTTTCTGGCTCCGCCACTGAGCAGAACCCCCTCCAACTACTTGTATGACAAATTAAAACATAAATATATAAATGTAACTTTAATATAAAACAACTGATGTGTCCACCTGGCATTATCTCTCAGTGAAGGTGAGCAATTTAAAAATGATGACTCCTTGCTGCAGACTGAGGCTTTGTGTTAATTCTCTCACTCGTCTCCTCCCCTTATCTCCTTGTCTCCTTGTCCACTAATTGAAAATTCACAGATGAGATGAGTAGAAAAAATGATGGCTGGAAACCAGGAAAGGAGGAATAAAGTGGTGAATTGGGACATCCTACATCATTAAGCGTCACCAGGTGCATATTGAAACAGTCCAATGGTCACATGTGATTATCTTTGTGAATGTCATTCATTAGTGTTATTTTCTTCAGTGAAGGAGCAGTGCAGCTGGGGGATTCTGGTTATGTTGAACTGCTTTCACTTAAGGTTTTATTTAATTTTGACATGTTTTAAATGGTAATGGTTGATTTTTTTACCATCAAGTACTGTGTTGTAGGACAAGCAGTTCAACCTGAGATGTGATAGCTGGCCATTTTTTTTTTGGATTTTATTTTATTTTTGAGTGTGTGTCTTAGGGCTAGTCCTTGGGTGTTGATCGGTGGCAGAGTGTGATACAGGGCATCAGGGGAGGGTCCGGCAGTGCCGTTGTATTCCCACCCATGTTTATGAATTAAGGTCAATACTTGTGCATTGTGATACTGTGCTCTGGTATGATTTGCTTGGAGTACTGGGCGGCCCATTTGATGAGCCTGTAGATGCGTATTTTCACTGAGAGGGACCTTCCCCTGTATTTTTATTTTTTTAATCAGTTTTAGTAAAACCTTCAAATTTTGTCTACATCAGCCTCTGTCTCTGTCTGTTTTAATACAGCCAGTGTTTGCGCGGGTACCTTGTGTCTTGCGAGAGATTTGTGTCTCACATTACAAATACTGAGAGTGGAATAGTCAGAGGTTTAACTTTATCTTTGTTTTAATTTTCATGGGTACTGCACTGTAAAATCTAAAATTATCTTTGTGACACAAATATTCAATCTAACATACACAAGCACATACAATATCATATACTTTTAAGGCCCCACATGAGACACACTATGAAAACAGAGAAACGTGACTATGATGCCTTTGTACATGATGTATGATGTTTCTGTACATGAAGAAACTGGGAAGCATGCAGTGATAAATCACCTGTAGATGTGCAAAGACAAACACAGAACATCACATACAGAGAGGCACCATGTGATGCTGCTGTATAAGACTTTTAATGCAAAGATTTGGAGAAGAAGAAGCAATACAACTAATTTACATTTACACAGGACTGGTATTAAATACATCACACTAGCTGTGATGTATTACAATGGATTTCATTGGACATTGAAGTTCAGTAATAATGCTATCAAGAAATGAGATTTCTTTAAATGTAAAAAAGCTCAAAGATGTACATAAGCACAGATGTGAGCTCACCTCAAATCAGAGGTCTGAAAAGCATAAGTCTTTCAGTGATGTTCTTACACAGACAAACATGTCTGATTCAAGTTTAAATTAGGCTCAAACTTTGTACAGGCATTTGTGGGACAGCAGTATACAGGCACACAGGTGATAACCTTCAACCGATTGTATAGATCTGTTTTCCTCATTTTGTCTTTATGGTAAACCTTACTGTAAACAAATGCTTTGTACCCATCATCTTGTCCATTGAAAATCTTGAAAAAATTATATATATTATAATCATAATTTATATTAAGACATTGAGTTATACAGGGACTGAATGTAGTGAAGACAATCAGACATTTGGTGTTTGTTGTACTTGTTTCAGTTAGTCTTTGAAACACTCGATATTCTGCATGATCTGTATACCATTCATCGTACTCAGCATCATACGCCCTCTTTGGAATAGCTGCTGTCACGCCATTTGCATGGAACACAGCCTGATTTGCCATATCTTCTCTGACTTTTTTAAAGTCCACTTTGATGGAGCTCATGGTTCCTTTGTCACAGTCCTCCTTCGTGAGCTGGAGAGCGATGCTGTATTGGTAACCCCTGTTTAAACAACACACTATAAATTCATCACATATTCATTAATTCAGGGACATTTGGTTTTTTCCTGAAATGAATTTATAGGAGACATTTGGTGGTATACATTTCTGCACATCTTCTATTCAACAAAGTAACACAAATTCATGCTACTCACTTTAGCATATTTGGATCGTGTTTCTTTTTTATCTCCTCCTGTAACTGCTTAGGGTCCAAGCTGTTGAGACAGCACATTTTCAATGGTGTTAGGGCAGGTCTAGCTGGAGTTACATTGTTTCCATGGACAATTGTGAAGTTCTAAAGTTACAATGAAAAACGGAAGATGTACAGTCTGTATAGCTTAATTACACATGATTGCTTTCTCCACTCACCGCTCGTTCATGGTCTTTATGATGTTATGTAGTTTATTTTCATTTAATTGACTCTCCCCTCCTTTAAAGAGCAGGAATAGAGGCAGGAGAGCCACAGTCCAAACACCAACCATCACCTGCAACAAACAAGGACTGATCTACTTCATGATGGAAACAAACAGTGATGCAGACAGAAGTCAGATAAACATCTGAGAACGGCAGTCAAAGTATTTTCACAGTGGTGCACCAGGAGGGGCCCAAGTGCGCTACGCACAGTCAGTTAATGACAGCATATTTTAAATGTTTAGTGAAAATTCTGTTAATGTTTATTTAAACTGTCTTAATCAGAAACCAGGTCCTAGACAGCTGAATGCACTGTCTGTATTATTGTACAGTATGTAAATATTTCATTGGGTTTTATCTACCAAAAGCATAATTGAAAGAAATTCTATCAGTGTTTATAAAAAGAATCATATAAGCTCTGTGCTCACCATGCTGGTCTCTCTGTGACTTGAGAAGGTAGATATCTTCTCTTGTCTCTCTTTCTCAGAAGAATAAGGTTATGCTGTATGGCTGCTGCAGACTGAGGCACGAGCAACACCAGCCTTTATAGTTCATCTGCTGGTGATGAGCCCACCCCTGCTAGGAGCGTGTCTGACTGCAATATAAAAGCCAGTAGGATCAGAACCAATCAAGTTCTTGACAGTAAACATGCTACTCATTTTTTGTTAGATTTTTAAGTTGATAGAGTGCAGCAAATTCTGCATCACACGTTGGACTTGTTTGGTTCAGAAATGCCCCGATGCTTTCTGAGAATTGACCACAGACTGTAAGATAATACTGTGCTGTACAAAATTATTTGTGACAAAATTACAGACACTAAACAGTTCCCTGATAACGCTCTCATCATTGTCATGTATTAATCTATCCAGCCACCATTTGCGATACCTGTGATCAGGAGCATTTACAGGAAGGGACATGACACAAATTGAGGTACACTTTTGGTGGGATGCAAGTTTATGGACATTAAAATGCGCAGGAAAAGGCACACATTTGATTTGTGTTTTTAAGTATGCAGTGCAGTATACTAAAGCTAAGCTCAGACAAACACACCAGCAAAGCTCATTACCCCCAGAGGAGAAAAATGCATTTTTAAATCACATTTGGATGTCACATCTGACTCAAACCACACAATGGGTTTTTGTAGGTTCTGACTACTCATTGCTATGTAATGCACTGAAATGGCACGTTTTGTGAATGACAGTTGGTACGACTTCTTTCAAAATACTAAAGTCAGAGTAAAACGGTTTTCTTGAAGCTTCCCGTTTAGTCAGATATTGATATTAATCTCATGCACACAATCTAAATGTGCATCAGTCAAATGTTAGTCTTTTAGTGACAAGACATTAAAATATTTCTTTGCAAAAGCTGTAGAAAACAAATTTGTCTTCAAACTGAAATCTATGAAAGTTTAAAACTTTTTATAATAAGAAAAATTGTAATTGAACATTTTGTCAGTTTGTGCATTAAAAATTCATCCTTCTTCGAACTGCTTGTCCTAGTCATGGTTGTGGGAGCCCAGCAGCTTCTCCCAGACAGCGCAGGGCACCAACCTGGAGTACACCCTGTACAGGATGTGAAAAGATTCATTTCAAGGAATAATGTTCTCGACATATTCTATGTGGCATCATGAAAAGGATATCAAGGCCATTACTTTAGCTGAAGCTTATTATAACACACTAATATCAAAAATAATGGGGACAAAATTACTACTACATGTGTATATTGTTGGCTTCAATGTTTATCTGCATGGTGGGGGACTTGTGACCCGTCTTGAGGAATAGAGTCTATACTTGCCATCGTTTGTTTTGTTTTATCCTACATGCACTTGTCGTCCTCTGTTCAAAGGTCTGTGATATGTTCTGGTGTTTTAAAAGTGTTTTTGCTTGCTTCTTATAAAATGTTCAAAATCTGCCAGAGTGATGAATTCAAAGGGAAAAAGAGCTATAGACAATTAATCAGAAAACTAAGGCGGGTTTCCTAAATGCCTCTTTGTGCATCCCTTTAAAATTTCCATGTTG
This sequence comes from Gymnarchus niloticus, assembly GCA_009936485.2. Taxonomy (NCBI): domain Eukaryota; kingdom Metazoa; phylum Chordata; class Actinopteri; order Osteoglossiformes; family Gymnarchidae; genus Gymnarchus; species Gymnarchus niloticus. The sequence goes on from JAACJT020000001.1 coordinate 21,049,064, forward strand.
AACCACTGTACATGTGCATCATTTTCCATCCATCCAGCTGATTGTGGGCAAGGTCATGCACCCGATCTGAAGGATCACAGAGCACATGTTGGATGGGATTCCAGTCCATTGCAAGACACACGTTTACAAGATACATGCAATTTAGAGATGCCCATTAGCTAACAGACAACAGAGGAGAGGAACCAAAAACTCCTCAGCAAGGAGAAAAAAAAACCTCTGGGGGTCCAAGATCAACCAGCTACCCACTCCCTAGGGCATGCCATCAGGATAAAGAGCAGGGAATGATTTATGAATGATATATGTTCATATAACAAGTTATAGTCCATCATCTGCAAGCACAAAATCAATACGATGTACTAATAAGACAATGTTTGTAAATATGAGCTTTTTTATTGTTCCACGTTCATTATACTATAATGGACGAATGGGAAAATATCGATTTTTGTTTTTACATTGCATTTTTAATTTGTTGTAAGTTTCAAAAAATTTTGCACTCTCTAAGTCGACTTGTCCATTGTAGTGGACATGAAAAAAATTGTTTGGCATAAAAACAGTGTTTCAGTATCATTTCATCATTGCGAAGGATAAAGAACTAACTTAGAAAGACTTTTTTTTCTTGAGTGGACAAAAATTCAGGCTTGGAGGTCTCTGGACTCGGATGCGCACGGTGCGTACGTAACAGGCTGCCTTCTGATTGGTTCGTGAGGAATCCGCAGAAGCGGATCCTCGGTCACGTCGCTTTAAAAGCGGCTCTGCAGTATGAGGATCCTTTGGGAAGTTCTGTACCTTAAAATTCGGGCAGCAGTAACGGCAAGATGAGTGTAAGTACATCCTCTTCCCAGCTGAATCAAACTGGCATATGATTTAATGGGATATGGATCGATCCCTCTCATATAATAAATCAAGTAAAAAGCAAATCTCATTTTGTTATTGTAAATATGAACAGCCTTGTAATCATCTGGTGATTGTTGTTTGCATTTAGCTTTCAGATGTGTCGTAGCTAAATTTGAGCAATAATACTGCACCACAGAAATTGCTGAGAGTGTCACTAAATTCGTTTCCAAACGCTGTGGGATGTCAACAACACTTTGGATAAATCGTATGCATTCACATAATAATACTTCCAATGGAACTTAATTTTAGTTTAGCTGCTGAATACTGCTGACCACACCATTTATCGCGCAACTTTGATAGGTGCGCTTGTAACATAATTTTTGAAATGGATCAGGAAAGGTGTAATTTGAATGAATGAATGAATAGGAAAGACCGATAGGTGTACTGGTCCCTTAAAAAGTGCACATTTAAAATAGCTATATTAAAAGAAAAGCCAGCCCCGGAGTATTTAAAATGGAAATTGAAACATATATTCGATTAAAACAGGCTCACTTTCATTCTTCATCAATATCATTGACCAAATTAATTGTGGTCACCCCACCTTGTGCCCTAGGCTGCCTGAGAGAAGCTCCACCCAACTGTGTGACCCTGGATAGGATAAGAGGGTTTGGAAAATAGATGGATGATAATTAATTTAAATTGGTTAAATGCTTCAATGAGTATTAAACACGTGAAAAATACAAACCCTGCTTTTTTTACTTGCTAAATCTTCCAGCACAAAAAATCTGTATCTGCAATACTGGCTAATTTTATGCTATGCTTGCTGAGAGCATCCAAGTATTGCTTGTACTGGTTATGCTGACTTTTCGGCAGTCAGTTGATAGTGGTCAGTTAGGTTATTGTACGTTACTTGTAGTGACAAACGGCTCTAGTCCTCCAGCTGCAGTTCACCAGAATTTGGTTTAAAAAAAAAAAACCCTTTCAGATCGAACATCACTAATCGCTAGAATTTTCTTGGTTGAGCACGGTAGCAAGCATCTTAAAAAGGTGTTTGTCATTGATGAAAGTCCAACAGGGTGTGAACAGTTGAGTTAGGATAGCAATAATTAACCTGTACTGACTCACTATGTACTCTTGGTAACTATTGAAATGAGATAATAGTACAGAGGTATTGAAAATATTGATGGTACGAAGTAAATGATGACTTCATACTGGAGAGACTGGCACAGTATAGACGCAAACTAGTAAGACACTAAAAAGTTTAACAATTTTTTCATAAATTACAAGAATAGTGATCTTAAATAGCCTCTAATAAAAGTTGTATACTGTGTGGACATCTTCAACCCACATGCCAACATGAAATACATGGAGAATGCAAAATTATCAGTGCATTGTGATTTATTTTTATGCTAGGAAAGACTGTAGAAATTGAAACGTCTCCTCTAGCTTGTGGGGTGGTTTGGTAGGTAACAAAGTTGCCTTACCCCTCTGTGATTGGAGGCTCAAGGCCTGCCTCTGCTCTGTCTGTATGGTTTCTGCCCATAGTGAGTAAACAATGCAGTTTGGCTAATTACCATAGTGTGTGATTGTGCACGTGTCCATCAAAGGACTGGGATTCTGTCCAGGGTGAACCCCAGCCTTGTGCCCTATGCTTCTGGTCCCCCCAGACCAGTATAGCAATCATAAAATGGCTGAATGTAAGGCTTACTTGTTTTCCCACTCAGTAAGTCCTGTGGACTGTGTGACTCCTGTGTGTATGAAAAGTTTCAGTATCAGAAATGACTTTGATAGCCTCAGACTGTCCGTTATGTATAATTGGTGCCTGTTTTCTCTGTCTCTGCCCATCACCCACACCTTGTTACTTGTTCTAACCACCCTTATCTGGGTGCGGTCTGTAGGACCATCATCTATCCAGTGGGGCACAGGTATCCCATCTTTCACTGTTGTGAAATGTTTGCAAACATGACATCATTTTATGGATTCGGCAGTGACTTTAGGATAATGGGCATGAAGAAGGCTGCAACTGTGGCCATTTATGGCCCCAATCTGGTCCAAAGCGTTTAATTATTTACAAACGGCTCATGTTGGTGATGGATCCAACACACAGCTCTTAGTGAGTTTGCAGTTTAGCCTCCTCTTCCTTCTAGAGGAGGTGAAGGACAGTCTTCTGTACAAATGGTAGTGAAGCACTGTTCTCTGTTCTGAGAAAGTATGCATTTTGTTTTGGCTTTGGGGAGAATATATGCATTTTTTTCTTGCACCTGTTTACAGGTCCAGAGCTTCAGTAAATGTCCACAATCCATCCTGTTTCACCTCGGCACCAATATAAACATGACCTCTCTGAGAAGTGGGACTGAAATCACAAGCAAGGCTGCCAGTAGAGTTGTTATCCACAGCTCAGCTGTGCCCACATGCTGTGCTCAGGCATTTCCCCAGAACTTTCCAGTCCAGTTAGGTTTATAGTAATGTCTTTAAACTGTCCTTCTATCATCAGTACAGCGTCCATCTCAGCACAAACACGCACCCTATAGACAATTTAGAGACATCAGTTCACCAAACTGCCTCTTTTTGGACCAATGGAAAGATCCTGGGTTGGAATCAAGCCCACAATCTTGGAGGTGGGCTGCAACAGTGATGCTGCCTCAGAATTAAGCCACCATGTTCCTCTGCAGCAATGCCACCATGCTACACCAGAATAGTCACTGCTTTCCAGCTGTGATTCTGTGCTTATTCTTAGTTAAATGGGATGCATGTGGAGGAATCAGTGACTGACCACTGAATGAACTCATTAAAGGACCTCCATTGTACTTTGAAGGGTTTATTATTGATTGGGAAGCACAGTTTAAGTTTTTCTTTATAGCACTGAAGAGCACTAACTTGGTACTGACAGCTCCCTTTTCCACATTTAACAGCTGACCCTGAAGAACATGTCTGTGAAGGCTGGGAAGGAGCTGAAGATCACAGGCGTTCCCAAGCCTGACGCCCATGGGTGAGTCCCTGGCCCATGTTGCTTTGACATTTTGGCATTTGATGGTCATTAGTATTTCTCAAAAACTGACTTGGCTGCTGCCGCTTGGTCTTCCTCCCTATCTCTGGGATATACCCTTCCTCTTTCCCCCATCTTACCTGTCCGTTTCCCCCAGGTTCGCCATCAACATCGGCCATGGGGAGAAGGACATTGCTCTGCACTTCAACGTTCGCTTCAACCAGCATGGGGACCATTGCGTCATCGTGTTCAACTCTCGGAAGGATGGCTGCTGGGAGCAGGAGCAGAGGGAGAGCCACTTCCCCTTTGAGCAGGGGGAGGAGTTCAAGGTGAGGCTTGCCAGCTCTGAGGGCCACATGGGTCCATTCCTCCTATTGTAGGCACAGATAACTCCAGTTGAGGACACACTATTTTAAACATGAAATGATTTGAGACCTTAAATGAAATACATCACCTATTTTGCTTTAAATGTAAAATTAAGATGAAACGGCTTTAGAGCTAAAAAATATAGCAAAGGTCCTGACTTTTTTTTTTTTTTCTTGTGCAGAAACAATTTGTCAAGGAAGAAATTAACTAGTTAAATCCTTGCAGCTTGAGGTTGTTATAGCATCCTTTTGTAGTCAAAAGATGCCATTGCATTTATCCTTTTAACCAGTTTATACATTTGGTATGTTTGGCTTGCTTTATCCAGTGGTCAAAAACAATAACAAAAACAATATTAAAACATAAAGAATGGTGTAGCATATTGTGCTTGGTTCTTATAGCTGTCAATGTATTTATTAAAAAAACGACCTATGGAATGCAAATAGCTTACTCTTATTGTCACCACTAGAGGTCACTAATATCACATGGCATCGTTTTTCCATTTAAACCAGTTCACGTGTAACTGGTTCAGTAAAACAACTCGAACTCCAGTGTCGGGAAAATTTTACATTGTGTTATGTGGAATATTATAACTCATTCCAGGTACAAACAAGAAATCACAGTTAATCTCCTTGAAATATCCCAAACACAAAATATACTACAGTTCAAAAGTTCATGAAAATGAAAGTTGTTTTGAATTTGAAAATCTTGTACAAGATATCATTAAACCTGTCAAAAATAGTCAGTCATAGAAAAATACAAATTGGTCTTTTTGATAAGTTAATGTTACAAATAAGCAATTCCATTCAAAATAAAATTCTTCTAGAAGTCTTCCATGTGACAGGCAGTCTAGCTGTCAGTTTATTCTGTTACTTATCGTTCCCCCCACACTTCTGCACTTCCCAAAGGGTTGTGTAGGGTTCTTCTAACAGGCCTCATGACCAAACGTTCCTACAAAACCTTGATGGTATTCAGATCAGGTGACTGCTGGTCAGTCCAGAGGAGACCAGGTTCCTTCTGACTGCCTCATTTTTCTCCCAGGTAACCCTCTCTTACAGTAACAATGAGTTTCACGTCAAGATGCCTGATGGTCACCATGTGTCTTTCCCCAATCGTTTTGGTGATGACAAGTTTATGTTCATCGAGGTAGAAGGGGATGTCAGAATCAAAGGGTTCAAGATTAAGTAGGCAACTCTGAACACAGTGGAGCCGCCACATCTGGCTGCTGATTGGCTGTGATCTTCACATCTTCTACTTCTCATTGGCTGTGGAACTTCATCATGATAACATGCATATTACTCCACTAAGATACTAGTGACTATCATTTTTCTTTTTGCCATATAATTGCGATTTTCTACAAGACCTGTAAATCCACTCGACTTCTACAGACTGACATAACATGTCCTCCCAGTTGTCATATGAAGATATCTGAACATGAAAGTGTGGAAATTAACTTCAGATGTTTTAATAAACTGGTTATTCTTTGCTCTCTGTCTGGAATTTGTGGTAATACACCATTTCATTTTGCAGACCCAGTTATACAGAATTTTAAATGCTCAATTTAAGTTTCGATAGTATCCCCTTCATATAACAAGAAAATGACAAAGTGGAACATTAAAAGATATATTCTAGAACCAAGAAGGCTCTGAAAAAATGTTCAGTTTTTAACATAACTTGTTTATTGGGACTGCTGAAGTTTGAAATGGTAGAGTCAATGATTGGAAGTGACTCTCCAATTAAGATTTGCGCCAATAAATATAATCAAATAATTTGCACGTTGCCACTTATTGAGGATCTGATAAGGTGCTTAGACATTGTTGGTTAGCTGATCAGAATGAAGATTCTGGATTACCACCCAAACTGACCTTATATTTATAGATACTGAGGACTGTATTCGTCCATCACTCAATCAGTCTATTTGTACAGCACTGTTTCAACCACAGGGTTTACAAAGTGCTTTACAGGCATTTTAAAAAGAACACAAGCATTTTAAGTTAGAAAGTAAACAAACTTGTAATGAGTTATTACATGCAGTTTTGAACAAATGTGTTTTCTGCCTAGTTTTAAAAGTCCTAAGACATACAGTAGCTCTCAGGTTTCCAGGAAGAGAGTTCCATAGTTTGGGACCATAGTAACTAAAATCTGCCTCCTCCCTCAGCTGGATACTGGGAATAACCAATAAATTACTGCTGGATGATCTAAGTGATATACCCTGGACATACCTTACAGTCATGTCACTGAGGTAGGGTGGGGCGAGCCCATGTAGAGATTTAAAAACTAATAGAACTTTAAAATAAATGCAAAAAGACACAGGAAGCCGGTGAAGGGCTTTAAAAATAGGTGTAATGAACACGAATACGGGGTACTCACTGTGCCATTTCTATCGCCTCCTGTAACTGCTTAGGGTCCAACCTGTTGAGACAGCACATTTTCAAAGGTGTTAGAGCAGGTCTAGCTGGAGTTACATTGTTTCTATGGACAACGTTTAAGTTAAAATGAAAACGTAACAAGTACAGTCTGTATAGCTTAATTACACATTTGCTTTCTCCATTCACTGCTCCTTCACGGTCTTTATGTCATGTAGTTCGTCTTCATTTAATTGACTCTCCCTCCCTTTAAAGAGCAGGAATAGAGGCAGGAGAGCCACAGTCCACACACCAACCATCACCTGCAACAAACAACTGCGAGGTATACTACGAAGCGGGGTTACGGGCTTATCCGGGTAACTTCAGGAGTAACTTTGTGACGTCGGGTGTAACTTCCCGATTAACTGGTTATACAAAAGGACAGTGGCGGGGTTTTAAAATGGCCTGAAATCCTTCGTTAGATGACTTGCGATCACAATCTGCTGGTGACTAGCCTGGATCTGTTCAGGACCAAATCTTTTGCTTATCCTCATCCTGATCCCTCCAGGCTGCATTGCTGAAACACTCAGACATAACTAAAAATATTTCCTTCTCTAAGGTCATACTAAAACCGAAATCAAGTAAACTGTACAGGAAAGGACAGTTGCTTGGTCGATTAAATTTTATGTCCCTGGTACTATCAGGAAAACCTTGATATGCCAGTGCAGTTCAAGCCTGGCTCTCATCCCGAACCATATGCTTGTCACCGTTACCTGACATGTTTAGAGAGCATATTTCAGGTTACCTAGGAAAGGACTTACTTTAGTTTGCTTTTCTTTATCACATTTTGGACCAAGCAGAGCTTAATCTTCACTGGGTTACCTGAGTTTGAAAAGGGTTTCTTCTCTCTAGACCTCCAGGTCAGCTTGTATGGCAACAAAAGGTTAAGCAGGCTGTTTTCTCACAATTCAACTTTACTGAAGCTACGTGCAACCCATAGTGGAAAATATCACTCCAAGTACAAATATATAGAGAGAATCCTTTAATGTGCTAGACTATTACTCTGCACAGACTTAGCCTTCTGCTTAGTGGGTGTCAGAATATGAGTACAGCTACCACAGTCATGTGCTATTAGACCCAGTCTCTCAGGAGTGTGGAGCCACTCTTATTCACCAGCACGTTTGCATGTGCCCTCTGTCACTCCTCAGAGCTTGATAGTCATTCATTAATTCCCTTGGGCCGTTGAAGTCCTTGTAAAACAAATAGGGTTGAGATGCTTTGATTTGTACCAGACTGGGCACGTGAACATAAAGGCAGGTCTCCTCTGGGTCAAACAATACCACAAGATGGCCAATCCTCTTAGCAGATCGTAGTCTACAGTCATACAACCCAAAGTCTAGCCTGCCCTACTGGCTCTCACAAACCCCAACACTTGCCCCTGCCTTCCCTGATTAGTTTTCCTCCTTTTCAACTATAGCTGGTCATTAACTGACTCTAGCTGCAGCTTGTTGTTCATTCCTTACTCGTTATGAGAAATATCAATTAAGAACATTTGTTACCTTCTTAGATCACAACCCACCCAAAAACAACTACAAATTTTACTGAATATCCTATGTAACCTTTCTATAGGACTGACAAATTGCACTGATATCAGAGGCTTTACATGCAAAAACATGAGTGTTCGAAGCTTCATTATTTATCATGGTCCCCCTATTTGACTGCTGGACTACAGTGCCCTCCCTTCCTGCCAATTATCCATCTAATCTGAGCCACTGATCCTGCTCTTCGACTTGATCACCTGACTGCCTCCCCCACTATGCTGTTGTCCATCTGTATTGCTCTACCCTCTCTCTGTTGCCCACCATGTTGTATTAATGAACTTGTCCTGCCCGGTGCCAGCCAGAGGAGGATGGGCCTCCCCCTTGAGTCTGGTTCCTCCCAAGGTTTCTTCCTCCCGAGGGAGTTTTTCCTTGCCACTGTCACTCTCGACTTTCTCTCTGGGGACTTCGAGCTCAGGACTATGTAAAGCACTTTGTGACAATGCTCCTTGTTAAAGGCGCTATATACATAAAATAGAACTGATAGACTTATCTGCTGTTTTTTTTTTTGTCTCAGTTCCTTTTTGGCTAGTCATTGGTGGGCCCTACTGCAGCCAAGCAGAAGACAAGCATGCTAGCAGATTAAGTGAAGATAAATGATTTTATTTTATAAGTCCTGGGTGGCACAGAAGCTCACTGTTTCCACTTATGTTTGGGTTTGAATCCTGTTCCAGCTCTGTGTAGTGTTGTGTGCATTTCTTTTCGTACTCTAAAATCAGACGGTCGACTTAAATTGGGTCTTTGGACCTCCTATTATGTGTACCCTGTGAGACACTGTTATTAATATTCTTACGCCTAAGAAATCTTTAACAACAATTTAATTTTATATGAAAAGTGGGTGCACAGCAGCCATGTTCTGGCAGGACATGGAGCCTTAAATCTTAGGTAGTACTGGGTACAAGACAGGGGAACACTCTGGAAAGGACACCAGTGCATCATGGGGAGCTCACACAGACACACAGGCCATGTAGAGACACCAGTGCACCTGTGGACGGTGGGAAAAACACGTGAAGAACATGCAGACTCAAACCCACAACTCTGGAGGAGCTATCAGCTGAGCCACTGAACTCCACATTTTTAAAATGAAATTCCGTGCAAGTGCATGTGTTCATTTAGGGTGTGTAAAAAGAAACTGAAGTTTCTTTCTCAGTGGGTTGCTTTTTTTTTTCTGGGTGTTTACAGAAATATTATTTTAAATATTCCATAAAATGCCCAGTTGAATTTATTGTCATTTATGTACTCCTTTTCCTGACTATTAAAATTCATATATTTGATTCATCATTATCCACAAGGGTCATTGCATTAGTACTACCTCCACTTTGATAAATTATGCTATTTGAAGCCAAATATTTTAAAATCCAGATTCAAAAATCATAATCAATAATCAGGAAAAGTGTTTATTATGCTAGAAATGTACCCTATATAGCAATTTAAAAATGAAACCTTCAACTGTAAGTAAATCTCTACTGCAGGTTTTAAAGGCACTGAGTGTAAAATGTTTATTATTCATACATTCATCCATCCATCTTGATACCACTCCTCCTGGCCAGGGTTACAGTGACAGCGTGACACATGAAATCTCTCTTTCCAAGGCCAAGCCTCCTTCTGAGTCATGCCCACATGTTCCCAAGCCTGTAACCATACCCCCAAGAATAGTCTTTAACTGAAGTTGCATGCAGAGATGATGAAGTCCCATCTTGAGAAGATGTAGATAGGCAACGCAGGACAGCATATTACAATTGAGAATCATTACTAGACTGATGTTCAAATAGAAACCTCTTTAATAGTAAACCAAAAGTACATAATTTCAATAGAAATAATTAACCAAGAATATAAAACACAATACTATTTGCTAGGACTGCTCTAAAACGGCCCTGTATCTAGCCAAGCCAGTTCACGGCTGAACACTGAACACAGAGTAGGGGACGCTTACACAGGGAGCCCAAGACACAAGGAAAATCCAATGAGAACACAAAGGGCGGAAAACAGGATCGTTCCTAACTTTTTGCAAATCAAGGTGTTATGATTGCCCTCTGATGGACATTGCCTGGAACTGTGTCCAAGCCATTTGGGAAATATCCTTCCAGCATGTCCTGGGTCCGCTCCTAGGTGATAAGTGTCTGTAACAGCTCCCTTGGCCAACCAAGTGCCATCGTTATGACATGCCAGATCCATCACAGTTTACTCCTCTCCTAAAGGAGCAGTGACTCTGTTTCCATGTTCCTCAGGATGTACAAACTCCTCACCTGGTCACAGAGATTAAGTCCAGCATCCTAATTTCAGCTGCTTATAATCTGTTCAGTACCTGTACGAAACCAGTTAGATCTGCAAATTTTTTTTTTTGTCACAAAGTAATGTCTGTTTAGAGTGGGTGTTTCCCTGGGTAAGCTTTCCTGTCTTCAGTGTTTCTTAAGTGTTAATTATTATGTTGTCAAAAAATGTGAAGAACACATTGCTGAAGAACACATAAAAACTCTCAAAAACATCAAATGAGTACCTCAAGAAATTGTCAAATATTTGTTCTTAAAATACACCACTGATAAAAATGTATTCATTTTACTGGAAGCAATACACACAGTACTATATAAACCAGCAGGGCTTAAAATCCAGAAGAATAAAATATACAAAAAAACAACAAATATAAAAATTAAAAATATGAATACATTCAAACACGACTATCTACTGTATACCCCAACCAATGCAAGAATCACTGTTTTCAGGTTTTATGACATCATCATATTCTCTGGATACAATATGACATAAAACAAAATGACATAAAAAAATAATCAACTTGTTAAAAATAGTGAATACTGATCTGTGTTATCGGTACAGTATATAAGAAGGCTGCTTGCACTGTCATGCAAATGATCTGCCTTTTTAACGTAAGAACACTTTGGGTCGATTTCTAAAACACAGATTAAGCCTAATCTTACGCTAAATCGTTCTCTTAAAGGGGACGTCTGGTGAGAAATGAAATTTGAAATCAACTAGTACCTTTGTTTCTGTTGCTGTTAGCAAAATTAGCCTGTTGCAAACTCTAAAACACAAAGCATAGCTACATTTCCACACCAAACATGACCCAGGTGATCAACCGCATGTGTACATTTCATTTTTCACCAGACTATCCCTTTAATAATGTGATTTAGTCTAAGATTAGTGACTTAGAAACCAGCCATTTAAGGTTTGGTTACAATTTATCTGAATTTACAATGCTGAAGGCAGTTTTTACCTCAGCTCCTTCTCCCAGAAGGACCTGTTTGGCTGGATCATAATGCCTTGATAATGATTAGCACTAAACACACTAGACAGAAGCAGAGAATCGATTCAACAGAGAAAACAGACAGTTATTCTTCTGATTGTCTTTGCCATCAACTCCACTTTTTCACACTTCTCTCTAGCGCCATTCTGTTCCTGGAACAGCATCTTCCTGAATTCCCAGACCACCACCATGAAGTCACTTTCCCACAAGTCATGGTGAGCTGTGGCTAACTCCTTCAATGTAATTGTAATAGTATTAACTGTCATTATGGTATTGTAGTATTATTGGCCAGCCCATGCCAGGATTTGCCAGCTCTTCTAACAAGATAAACTTCACAAGGGCCATGTGTTTCTGCATCTCAAAAGTATAATAACGTCATACATCCCACATCGTGTCAGAATCGATAAACTCTTGCAGCACTGTCGACTGGGTCTTGAAGGACAGTGTGTGTAGCTCTGTGAAATCTCATACTTTTTTATTTAGTTCTGCCCTTGTGATGTAATTACCTGACTCAGACGTGATATTTTCCCGGACTCTTACCTCTCTCATTTTCTTGCTTATCGATATACCACTGGTTCCCCTATCTCTTTGTACAAACATGTCACGTGACACTCCATCTGTACATGGTCTTTTCATCACACGAGTAGATATGTGCACAGCCTTGCGTGCACATGTCAGTACAACGCGCTGTGTAAAGGTCCATGCACAAGAGTGTGTGTGATCATGTATGTTGTGTAAACGGCTTTCTCTACTGTCTTAACTAATTCAATTGTACATTTATTTTTTGTTCCTTTCTTAAGATTGCCACTAGTGCTTATGATTCATACTCAGTCTTTATTTCAATCTACGTATATATTTATATTGTCTGCATATCATTTGAATTCACTGTTTCCCTGGTTTACTTATGTCTGATATTAATTAGAAATGCTGTGGGTCAGCGCTCAGCTATATGGAACATGTGGCTATATTGTCACACCGCTTTTGCTAAAACAGGGAGCTGCCAGACTTCTTAAAGTAACAGGGACCTCCATCCCTGGCTGCTTCTCGCCTTCCAGACACACATTAAAATGTGTCCCTGTAACTCATCTAGCTGATCTGATGCTCTTGTATTGACAGAGGAGGAGGTGCCTGAAAGTTTTTTTGAACGTGACGTTGCAGAGGGCATAGCAGGCGGGGTTTACGGTGCTGTTTATGTAGCAGAGCCAATAGCCGACCGTCCACATGGTGAAAGGAATGCAGCTGGAGCAGAACGTGTTAATGAGCACCATGACATTATAGGGTGTCCAGGTGACCACGAATGCCACAAGGATAGCCATGATTGTCCTTGTGACCTTTTTCTCCCGCGATGTTGCAAATTTCTTCTTCTTCTTCTGTGAATCTTTGACACTCCTCTTGATACTTTGGGCCGTAGGCTGCTCCGTTTCTGGGATAGCCTCCACACTCGGATCGGTCGTTCTGCAATTGCTGTCCTTGTTTACAAGTTTTGAGCTACTATTTAAAGGCAACAGACAGGAAGGCAGGAGGCCGGAATTGAGCCTAGAAGTTCTCCTTGATAGAGTGACTTCCTCATCTTTAAGGTTGGAAGCAATGTGGCTAATGGATGTAGAATCATTGGAGTTGTCCCGTTCCTCACCTGGGGTACAGCCATCGATTTCTCCACCTTCAGTTGGCTCCTTTCCGCTAATAGTGAATGAGCCATTAGCATTGCGGAGCTTGAGATTGTGTTCACGGAGCTCTTTGTCTGCTCTCTGCATCTGGTTTTCGTCAGGGTCTTCTGCGTTTACTTTGTTGGGAGCTTTTGCGCCTTGTACCCGCCTTTTCTGCGGAACCTTCCAGAGAACCCCTGAATGCTTTTGTTTGTCCTTCTGTACACGGCTCCTGCTAGCCCTCGAGATCTGCCAGTACAGGATCGTCATGATGATGACGGGCAAATAGAAGGCGGCGATGGCCGTGCCGAAGGTGACGGCAGCGTTAGAGAAGAACTGGATGTAACACTCGGCCTCGGGCACGGTGCGGACCCCGACAATAAACTGCCAGAAAAGGATGGCTGGGGCCCACAAGATGAAAGACAAGACCCAAGCTGCTGCAATCATCATTCCTGCCATTTTGGTAGTCCTTCTGACTGGGTAGCTGAGTGGCTTGGTGACACAGAAATATCTGTCAAAACTAATGATAAGGAGATTCATGACTGAGGCATTACTTGCGACATAATCCAGGGCCAGCCACAAATCGCACACTACTGGCCCCATGGGCCAGTATCCAATCACAATGTAAACTGTGTACAGGTTCATGGAGCAAAGGCCGATGATTAGGTCTGCACACGCTAGGCTAAAGAGAAAGTAGTTGTTGACGGTCTGCAGGTTCCTATTAACTTTAATAGATACCATGACTAGGATGTTCCCAATTATGGTGACCAGGCTGAGAGACCCAGCAACCAGAAGAATGAGCACAATCTCCATCATCTTGTAGGGGCCCCTCTGCAGCTGGGAACCAGAACCCCAAGTTGCATTGGACTGGGATAAGTTGAGTGTCATTATGTCATGGATTCTTTCAGTTATTTTTTTGATAATCTTCAGGATATGTGATGTAGAACCAACAACACCTAGGAGAATGTAAGAAACAAACAGTTATAAAACAGCGAGCAGATGACAAACTTACTGATGCATTTTAACTCTGCTTTATTACTAGTGATATAAAATTGGTCTCTGTTTGTGGTCTTGGCCCCAAAAACAGCAACCCTCGCTCCTCCCCCCGCTTGCCCCCTTCCTCCCCTTTTCCTGATTTTTTG
>JAACJT020000001.1:21075959-21102999 GCA_009936485.2 Gymnarchus niloticus
AATTAAGTGCAGTCCCTGTGTCAGAGAGATTTATACAGGAAAATAAATAGGGAGAAATATATAAATAAGGAAATAAGGAAATATTGATATTATCATCATTCATAAGCAGTGTACTATTTACACACTGCATGTTGACATCCTGAAAAGCAAACAGGGGATTTATGCTTTCAAATGACCTAATAAATGTTATTTTTGTCATAAGTGTAAAACTAGTTCTATGTGTTGTTAGGCACATTTACGTCAATACAGCTAAAAACAAGTATTTATAAACAATTAGTATAACAGAGGTACAAAACACTGGTGTTTCTGGTGAAGGTGGAAATTACAGGGCATGCAGTAAGTGTAAATATACCGTCTGTCTGATTGGCTGGTATTATTAGAATGCCACTATCCTGTAATCTACAAGTTGTAATGGGAACGAAAATACGACAGGCAGGGTATGTCGTAATGTGGTCTGAAGAGCCTTCCTCGAAACATCTCGCAGTTCTGGACATTTCACGGTGTCCAGCAGTCTGACAGCGCCGTCACTATGACGGCATTAGCCAGCTGCTCGTAACTCCGTAGATGCGGGGTAGGTATCCGGCACACGGAGACCGATCTCAGAACGGTGATGCTGCATCCTCACTTCTCCGATAAACATCACAGGGTATTCAACGATTTACTAACTAAAAACTAAAAAGAAAGGAACTCCTATATCAAGCTGCTGCGCGACCCTTTTACAAAGAGAAGCGCAAGATGAATGACATTAAACTTGCAGTCCTGGGAAGCGAAGGGGTCGGAAAATCAGGTATTTTTGCAAATTGTCTGTAGATTGTTGTTCACCGTCCAGTGGAACGGAACATGGACTTAAATGGAAATTTAAATAATAATTCATATAGTATATGCAATTCAATCAATATTCGTTCTCGTTGCAGCGCTCATCGTGCGATTTCTTACAAAGCGCTTTATTGGTGAATACGCATCATCCTCAGGTAAAATTCTAAGTAAAATATCCCTAACAATATGTAAAAGCATACAGTAGTAATTTGAAGCTGCTCGGGGTCCCTTCGCTAATGGAATGAAACTCTACAGCATTTTTACAGGCAGTATTAATTGTGCAAAACAGTAACATGCGTATTCAGGACTATGTACTTACTATCTGTTTTGGGTGTTTTGAGTGATAACTGCTGGGTGTAAATAATTTAGCGGTTTAGGTTTTTCAGGGTAGCAATTGTCAATGTTTTTAAGACGCAGTTAACTATTTTGTACAATTAATTTATTTAATCTGGGCTTATGTAAATTCTTGTAGAGCGGTCAGTGATTTGGAATTATAATATCCAGCGCCAAACAGAAATGGATGGATGAGGTGTCTTGATTCTTGAATTAATCTTTTCTACTGTAATTATTTGTTTGTTTTTCAGAGTGCATTTATCGGAAGCACTTGTCAATCGATGGACGGCAGCTGAATCTTGAACTGTATGATCCATGTTCTCAGGTATGTGGGTGATGGTGGTGGTGATGATGATGGAAGTAGCCAATTACCTGAAATTATTGTCAGGGTGCACTCATCCCATCACAGTCTTTCAAGTTTTCATTCGCTTGTTTTTGATACATTCTAATTCAAAATGTTTATGACCTGCAGGAGACAGTTCAGTCCATTTGTAGGCAGCTGTAGTTCCTCAACGTGTCTCACATTTGTCTTAGTGAAAATTTGTGACTGAAAATAAAAGCTTGCTGGCAAAGCTTCTAAATGTTCTAGTTTAAAAATAGTCACAATCAACAATTTTTAAAAACATCTGAACTGGAGACTGCTGAACTACTCTGCTCATATCACAACAACGTGGCAATGTTTTTACAACATTACTGAAACGATGCAACAGAATTATACCGTTATTGATGATGTGGGATTTGTGAATCAGAATAAAATGACCTCTGTTTTAATGCCTGCCCAGGCTTGTGAGGGAAAATCCAATCTGAATGAACAGATGCACTGGGCCGACGGCTTTGTGGTGGTCTATGACATCAGTGACAAATCATCCTTCCTTGCGGCGAAAGCTGTTATCCATCTTATTCGGGAACAGCATCTTGGATTGGCCAAAAGGTACCGCACCATCTCTTGTTGGAGATGGCAGACATAGAAATGGATGCTTCTCCACCTTTTTCATTCACAACTTTGAAACACCACAGGAATGTAGGAGGCTCCTTTGAAAGGGATTAGTTTCCTGCATGTATCCGTTAAAAGGATATGACCCATGCCTATGGTTTGAGTGGGAATGCATGCCGCTGCGGGAATCTGGTACTTTTCAGTCAGCCCAGTGATAGGTCAGTTTGTACGAATGTATTTACAGTTCCTCTGTTATTGGCACGGACAGTTTAGCTCGGTGTCAAGCGATAATTATTTCAAGAGCATTCAGCTGCAGATGCATTTATGTTCTGAGTATAGTCCACTGCGATGTTCAGTGTTTATTTTTGATAGACGCGTTTTAAACGTCATACCACTGAGATCCATTACACTGACTCCCCCTCAGAGATGCCGACTCTGCAGTGTTTCTGGTGGGCAACAAACAGGACCTGTGCCACATGCGGGAGGTGGATCGCGAGGATGGCCAGCGCCTAGCAGCCGAGGCCAGGTGCCACTTCTATGAGCTGTCAGCTGCTGAGCACTACCAGGAGGTGGCGCTGATGTTCTCTAAGATAGTTCGCAATATCAGCCTCAGTGGCAAGACCAAGGACCGGCGTCGGCCTAGTGGCTCCAAGTCCATGGCTAAGCTGATCAACAACGTCTTTGGGAAGAGGAGGAAGTCGGTGTAGAAGAAGGTTTGGCTGAGTGCTTATTTGTAGACACACTAGAGCGAAAGGATAACTACAGCTGTGTTATTTCTTCATTGCTATTAAAGTACAATCATTATGTGGACCATAATCCTTAAAACAACCATACTATAGTCGTTATACATACTTCTCATATCTTACATAATGTAACTTGTTTTTGATGATCTTACAATATTTATTTTCTTAGGAAATGCTTTAACCAGTAGCCTACTGTCTTTCCAATTTATACACAACATTAGTTCCTCAATCATTATACTACCTGCTGTTTATGTTTTTTAATACATAGTGACAGTTAAAGTACGGACGGTACAACACCGTAGAAATGTGGTGTGGTTTAGCTGCTCTTCTGTTCTAGTATGATATCTGAGCGGATGTACGTATGCCTGGGTGAAGCTCATTTCTCTAAGTTGACACAGGTCACACATGCCTCTCTTGAAATGACTGCTCATCGGATCATATCGCCAAGTCTCTTTCTAAAACACAAAATTTGAATTTCTGAAAAAATACCCATTCTATAAATAAATTTGCCACGCGTGCTTGAACACTTTCATTTTTATAGAAAAGTCATGTCGCTGTGTTAACTGGGTCCAGTTAGTAGTGATAAGGCTTATGTGCTTATCTGTCCCTATCTGCATCCCTGTGGATAAAACAACCTTCCAAAGTGAAGCTACAAATCAAAACCTCATGACGTCTTAGTCTTAGATCAGTCTTGAAGAGAAAATTACAATGACAGCATACCTGTGTGACCATCTCTGAGTAAGCGCTGTGGAAGATGGGTGGATAGATGAATTATGTTCGGCAGTATATTTAGTGCTAGACGTTGAACATGGCTTCCACGAATGATGCGGGAGTACCTGAGTACTGTTCATATTAAGCCAGAGTTGGGAGGCTTTGTATCTGCCATCCGACTCACTAATAAAACATAATAAACACCTAAACAAACTGATGTGTCTCTGGAGTTTTGAGGCGATTTAACATTTTAGGAACAAACTGAGGACTTTGAGCTTCAAGCTTCCTAGTCAAACAATATTACCACCACACAGGGTTGCCTGTGATGCCATGACAACTTGTGTGTGGCCTAGGTGAGACTGCTTATGTGTGTTTGCTAATAGAACCATTTTAGTCTGCTTCCCAAGAATGTGTATATTTTTTTCACAGAAATACACCTGTACAGAACTTATCTCAGTGAGCATGTTGAATGTTGAATCAACTCTTAATTGGGATGGTTCAAGTGCAGCTTTTCACAGATTTTGCAGTAACGAAACTAGAGAAAACTGAAGCTGATCTTTGTTTATTGAGATATGGCACTATCTCCCCTTTCACGGGACACGGTTCACCTCCTGAGGGACATAAACAGCGTGGACGGGTACGCCATCCCAGCCTACGGCGCCGTACCCATACACTCTCGAGTCTGAAGCCCTACCAGCTTTGGATTATGATGACTGGGGTGGAGGTGTCTGGGTGGGTGGGGCACTCCACATCTGCAGGTGGCAATAGTGTGTGAAAGCACACTGATGCTGGGGAAGATGACTGATAAGATAAGATGCTCACCTGGGGCTGGGATGAGGGCTGTGTTGGCATGCTTAGCACCAAGAAGACCATTACTGTAAACATACCGGTGTTACTGCATTACAGCCAAAATAACATCCCAGCGATTGACTCATTAAGTTTGCATGCACGCTCCTTATTTAGGTGGACAAAAATAGCTCATTTCAAAAATAGCTCTTTAATGTTTGTTTCTTTTTTGATTATTCTGTGTTGCTCTGGGAAGTTCACATAACCTCTAGCAATCCAGCAGAAAAAAGAAATTTAATTATATTGCAAATATACACCGCCTGGCTGAAAAAAAGTCACATTTTCAATTTAAATAAGCAAATACAGTACTTAAGAGCCAACAGTCTGGTCTAGGCTCAGCAAAGTTATGCAGCAATAAAATGAAATCAAGTGAGTACCTGAATCTACTGAATGACCAGGTTATCCCATTGATGGATTTTTTATTCCCTGACAGCACAGGAATAAAATAAAATGCCAAAGAATGGTTCAGGGAGCATGAAGAATGATTTTCACGCATGAACTGGCCATTACATGGTCCTGACTTAAACCCCAATGAATGTCTTTGGGATGTGGTACAGTAGATCTCATGGAGTGGTTCGACTCTCCTGTTGTCGATACAAGATTTGACGAAAAATTAATGCAAGTCTAGGATGAAAAAAATGCTGAGACATTGCATAAGCTCGTCTAAACAATGCCACGACGAATGCTCCTTAATCAAAGCTAAAGATGGTCAAATGAAAGACTGAAGTGTGAGAATTTTTTTTTGGCCAGGCAGTGTAGTTTTTATGTAAAATTGTACACAATATGAACTAATTCTCATTTTAAAACCTTTCATTCTACTTAAAAAGAAGTATATTTCTAAACTGATGCATGGGAGACAAAGATGCTTTAGTCCTAAACTTAAAATTTAAGCCCACATTGATGGCCACTGTCATCATTGTCGCTATGGTTACCAGGCTACTGGTGTGTTGCTTTTTGCTATGGAAATATCTACACTGTAAATCCTGACACAGGACTATCGGGTATCCCAAACGCCGATTTCTATTTTAATCCGATCTTCCGAGAAGGTGGTGAAAAACAGTCTTAGCAATGAGTGCTGTTCAAGCGCGACACTCAAACTCAAACAAGAGCAGGTTGCAAAATCCGAACGTGCAACCAAGCCAGACGGTTCCGGCGCCCCAATCGTCTCCTGGGAAACCGCAAGGTTTGTACCTGCAGACGTGGCAGGCAGCATGACGCAAGCGACTTCTTCTTGCTGAAAGCGTGCCTCTGACATGAGCAGCAGACAAATCACGGCCTGTGTGGCTATACGCTGACTCATCACTCTCATGTTTCTGGAGAGACTTCACAGAGATGCATCAGAGGAAACATAAACACTTGTGTCTCTATTCTAATGAATCAGGTAATACTGCTGTCAGGTCCTGTGTTAAGCTTTTAAGGAATGGCACGATACAACAAACATCAAACCCCATAACCACCCTAAATGGGATATCATGAGCATAGTCACAAAATCATCAAAACTGCATATCTTTGGATCGTATGAACCTGGTATAGAACCAGGGAAATAGGAAGAATATACTGTTCCACACACACACACACACACACACACACACACACACACACACACACAGGCTGAACAGAATGCCTTTTGCATGATACAACACATTTATCATTTAATTAGATATAATCATCTATCTTTCAACTCCTTATTCTGGTCTGGGTCATGGGGGACCTGGAGCCTATCCCAGGCAGCACAGGGTACAAGGCTGGCATACACCCTGGATGGGATGCCAGTCCATCACTGGGCTAATTATATATAATGCCGCTAATAAATGCATTAGAACACAACAACTGCAGTAATCAGTATGAAGGACAAGGATGAATTTGAATTAATGTAAAACACGGCATCCCAAAAGCACAAACATGTTCTCTGAAGGTTGTCTGTTCAAAGTGTGATGGACCGAGGGTACTCCACACCCCTTGATCGGCAGGTTATCAGCACCACAGCTGTGGTTCCTTAAAATTGAAATTCTTATTAATTTACCAGATGTTTCTGTCTAAAGTGACATACAGTGAGGCAGACGCAACACAAGTATACAACAGTTAAGGCTACTTATAGTATAAGTCCAGCTAGGCTGAGTGTCCAATGAGAGAACAGCAATAAATTGCAGGTTAGCACTTGATTAAGAGCTATGCAGCATCTTCCCTACCAGAAGGTAATTATAGCCAAAGATGCCGTAGTTAACTCGCATGGAGACATTAAAGGCAAGAGCTTGAATAAGACCTTAGAGAGGGAATCCATGGCAGGAGAGGTCAGTCATTAGACGAGTTAGAGGAGTTACCTGAAGAGATGAGTCTTGAGGTGTTTCTTAAAGGTCGACATTGAGTTTTCAGGCTGGAAAAAAAAAAAATGGACTATTTTGCTGCAACATGAGAGAATGCAGAAATATTTGTAGCTGGAGCCAACAGATTATCAATGATCTGGGAACTGAGGGGGAGAGATGAAGCACAAAACAGAGAGACAGCATTCTGCTGGCAAAGGCCAGCGTTGGATGCCATGACAGACAGGGTACCCTGAAACAGCCTGACTCCCAAGCACTGTGATTTGCACTGTTATCTGCCCCATGCTTGTAATTGCCCTAGTCTGCACCAATAAAAGCCTCTTGCCTGAAGAAGTTGAGTACGCACACGTGGAGGTCTGTGTTCTGCCCCCTGACAATGGGCTGGAAGTTGTATTTAGTAGTTAGTACCTTTGAGCACAGCCTTTAACTTTGATTATGATGGTTAGCAGCAGGCAGTGAAGCAATTCAAGGAACCCAGCCACTGGACATGCACAAGCCAGTGTATTCCTTAGTGCCAATCCCAAGCCCAAATAAATGGGGAGGGTTACGTCAGGAAGGGCATCCGGTGCAAAATTTTTTGCCAAATCAAATATACGGACAACAACACAGATTTCCATACCGGGTTACCGACTGCCACCAGTACTATCAACAGGGTGTAGGTGGAAATTGGGCTACTGCTGGCCAAAGGAGAAGAAGAGGGGGAAGGCGTATCCTGAGGCAGGAGAAGAAGAGGAAGTTTAGGAGAGTGGAAGTGAGGGTAGGAGCTTTGAATGTTGGCAGTATGACTGGTAAAGGGAGAGAGATAGCTGATATGATGAAGAGAAGGAAGGTCGATATATTGTGCACACAAGAAACCAGATGGAAGGGGAGCAAGGCCAGGTGTATCGGAGGCGGGTTCAAGTTGTTCTACCATGGCATGGATAGGAAGAGAAACGGGGTAGGGGTTATCCTGAAGGAACAGTATGCCGAGAGTCTTTTGGCGGTGAAAAGAGTGTCAGACAGAGTGATGAGTATGAAGCTGGAAATTGAAGGTGTGATGATGAATATTATTAGTGCATATGCCCCGCAAGTTGGGTGTGAGATGACCGAGAAAGAAAAATTCTGGAGTGAGTTGGATGAAGTGGTGGAGAGTGTACCCAAGGGAGAGAGAATGGTGATTGGAGCCGATCTCAATGGTCATGTTGGTGAAGGGAACAGAGGGGATGAATAGGTGATGGGTAGGTATGGTGTCAAGGAGAGGAATGCAGAAGGTCAGATGGTAGTGGATGGATATGGCTGTGGTAAATACGTATCTTAAGAAGAGGGAGGAACACCAGGTGACGTATAAGAGTGGAGGAAGATGCACACAGGTGGATTATATCCTTGCAGGAGGGTCGGTCTGAAGGAGATTACAGACTGTAAAGTGGTGACGGGGGAAAGTGTAGTTAGGCAGCATAGGATGGTGGTCTGTAGGTTGACTTTGGAGATCATGAAGATGAGGAGAGTGAGGGCAGAGCCAAGGATCAAATGGTGGAAGTTGAAAAAGGAAGACTGTAAGGTGGAGTTCAGGGAGGAGTTAAGACAGGCACTGGGTGGCAGTGAAGACTTACCAGATAGCTAGGCAACTACAGCAGAAGTGGTAAGGGTGACAGCTAGAAAGGTGCTTGGTGTGACATCTGGTCAGAGGAAGGAGGACAAGGAAACCTGGTGGTGGAACAACAAAGTACAGGGGAGTATACAGAGGAAGAATCTGGCAAAGAAGAAGTGGGATAGTCAGAGAGATGAAGAAATTAGACAGGAGTACAAGGAGATGAGGCATAAGGTGAAGAGAGGTGGCGAAGGCTAAAGATAAGGCGTATGGTGAGTTTTATGAGAGGCTGGACACTAAGGAGGTAGAAGAGGCCCTGTACCGATTGGCTAGGCAGAGGGACCAAGGTGGGAAAGATGTGCAGCAGGTTAGGCTGATAAAGGATAACGATGGAAACATACTCACAAGTGAGATGGCAGTGGCGTTTCTAACCAGATTTTTTAACGCAATCTTGGAAAGTGAGAGGATGCCTGAGGAGTAGAGAAGAAGTGTACTGGCACCTTTTTTTAAGAATAAGGGTGATGTGCAGTACTGCACTAACTACAGGGGGATAAAATTGATTAGCCACACAACAAAGTTATTGGAAAGAGTAGTGGAAGCTAGGCTAAGAAGGGAGGTGATGATTAGTGAGCAGCAGTATGGTTTCATGCCGGGAAAGAGCACTACAGACGTGATGTTTGATCTGAGGGTGTTGATGGAGAAATATAGGGAAGGTCAGAAGGAGTCGCATTATGTCTTTGTGGACTAAGAGAAAGCATATGACAGGGTGCCTAGAGAGGAGTTATGGTATTATATGAGGAAGTCGGGAGCGGCAGAGAAGTATGTAAGAGTGGTATAGGATATGTAAGGGAGCAGTGTGACTGTGGCGAGGTCTGCAGTAGGAGTGACAGAGGCGTTCAAGGTAGAGGTGGGATTACATCAAGGATCAGCTCTGAGTCCTTTCTTATTTGCAATGGTGATGGACAGGCTGACAGACGAGATCAGACAGGAGCCCCTGTGGACTATGATGTTTGCAGATGACATTGTGATCTGTAGTGAGAGTAGGGAGCAGGTTGAGGAGACCCTGGAGAGGTGGAAGTATGCTCTAGAGAGGAGAGGAATGAAGGTCAGTAGGACTAAGATAGAATACATTTGTGTGAATGAGAGCGAGGACAGCAGAATGGTGAGGATGCAGGGAGTAGAGTTGGCGAAGGTGGATGAGTTTAAATACTTGTGGTCAACAGTTCAGAGTAACAGGGAGTGCAGAAAAGAGGTGAAGAAGAGAGTACAGACAGGGTGGAGTGAGTGGAGAAGAGTGTCAGGAGTGATTTGTGACAGACAGCTACCAGTAAGAGTGAAAGGGAAGGTCTACAAGATGGTTGTGAGACCAGCTATGTTATATGGGCTGGAGACGGTGGCACTGACAAAAAGACAGGAGGCAGAGCTGGAGGTGGCAGAGTTAAAGATGTTAAGATTTGCATTGGGTGTGATGAGGATGGACAGGAATGAGTATATTAGAGGGTCAGCTCAGGTTGGACAGTTTGGAGAAAAAGCCAGAGAGGCGAGGTTGCATTGGTTTGGACATGTGCAGAGGAGAGTCCTGGGTATATTAGGAGAAGGATGCTGAGGATGAAATTGTCAGGCATGAGGAAGGCCAAAGAGGAGGTTTATGGATGTAGTGAGAGAGGACATGCAGGTGATTGGGGTGACAGAGCAGGATCCAGAGGATAGGAGGAGATGGAGACAGTTGATTCGCTATGGTGACCCCTGATGGGAGCAGCCAAAAGAAAGTGATGAAATGATGCGTGTAGCAATTCAAGGCATGTTCTTGCACCCTTTCAAGATTTCCACACTGGACAATTTCTCTGCTGTAATAACCCTGAAAAATGTCCTCTGAGATGTTCAGCCAATCACTCCTGCGAACAGAGAGAGACAAAAATAAATTTCACACCGGTGACGGGAGGCTCATCAGCCACTTGACGCTGAACAGGCCCACCCCTGGTGACACCTTTTGTGTATGGCTTTTGCCCGTTCGAGTCCTAGGAGTGGCACTGTGCTATTACCTTAAGAATGAAGTATTTAACCAATATTAGTCGAGTAAAATACCCTGCTCCAACAAGTAAAAATTCAGCTATACATCTTCAAGTGAATGCTACGCTCTGACTGAAGGTCACACATTACCATTTAAACCTCCATTCTGAGCTTGATAGAATCTCTTCTACTATCATCAGTACATAGATGCAGCTATGTATCTTGCAATATGCTGGCAAATAACATGTGATACGTGTTCAAAATCCTACTACTTCAGGAAAGCTTCTGATTTTGTATCCTAGAAGAGCCCCATATGGGAGAATTAGTTTCTTAATTGTAATTTGATAATTCAATTGCAATTCTAGTCCAGGACGTGAATGTACCCAGACACATACTGGCCAGGAAATCATGAGTCATCAACAAAAATGAGAAACATGAAACTATTAGTGGAATGAAGGTGTGATTTGGTTGCAGGGAATCTGAGTTCAGATGTTTTGTTGATCCAGTTGTCATAATGCTTCAGGACTTTACCCTAGTTACTCCAGGCATATATATTACTACACTGAGTTGTATAATGTGTTAAATGATCTTATTCAAATGAAGAGAACCACGTGACCACTGCCTTACGTGGGACCTTCATAAGCTGTGCATGAGAATATGGAGAGAACGGAACAACGTTTCTCAAGTAGAAGAAAGTTAAATCTTTGTTTTCTCAAAATGGAAAAATGAAGCATCGTTGTACGTAGTACACCATAAAAGGAGCTTTGGTTTGTGGTCACTGGGGAAACAAAAATGATACAAACCGTTACATACCAACAGTGGAAATAAGAACAGGTGGAACAAATTATTATGAATAATTACGATCTTCTAATACTCCTTCCCGACATAGACAGGAGACCAACTCAATTTCCCGTTCTCGTAGATGATATTAATAAACATTTATAATCATTTGCAGCCGGTTCTTTCAACTTACATGTACTGGCAAATTAATGCTTTGTGAAATCTGATAGTTGTGCATCTCTTTGAAAGTAGTTGCTGAAAGTGTTTTTGAGGGAAGTATGCAAACACAAAATCCTGAAATTTGTGGAAAATTACTGTAGAAAAAAAAAATACAGCAATGCTGACACTTTCAGTTATTGCAACCGGTAAACTTCCCAAAAACCTGATTAGTCCGTGAAGATGAGAAGTGTATAAATTTACCATTAATTTAAGAAAAATAGCTCTCGTAAGCAATAGTCCTAATGTTGACGAAAATCATTAAACATATACAAGCATATATTTTTGGTAGAGGGACCCCTGAGTAAATCTGAACGTTAAATGTTAGAATGATGCAATACGTAAATCCTAGATAACATGCTGGTCCGTAAAAACTACACACTTGTACTGCAGCGCTGACAGAGACTGGTGCTTAAGATAAGGACTCAAACTTGCCTGTTTGCCAAGGTCAAGGTTCACGCGACCGTCTGAAGCGTGCGCACGTGACATGTGGGCATGATTACGGCGAGGCAGTTTCGTATCTGAAACCATTGCCATTAATCTATGAGGCCTTGTGATGCGCATTGGTGATACCCCCTGCTTTGCTGTCTAAGCTTGCCTGGCAGATTTCAGTGAGTAAGACAGTTAGGGCGAGCTGATCCGATTCCAGTTGTGTAATTTTCCTGGCTGCCGCTGCGGACGTTGAGAACGGGTGTCCCGACTAATGGATCTGGGAGATGATTTCACACATTGGACAATAGATAAATAAACATGAATGAATGGGTGGCAAGTTGATTGGTGCCATATACAGTACAGGATATGGAAAACATTAACACCTACACGTGTTATTGATGCCATCACAAGAGAGTCTGCCTGACGTTTTCAGGTGGGAGTGTGAGAGGGGAAATAAAACAAAGGTATCTGTGTGGTGGGGTGTGTTTGAGTCAATGGCTGTCTCAGCTTTAATCTTTCATTGCCGGCAAAGTACAGGAAACTACATGCTTATGGTGCTAGGTTTTATGTGATTAATTACAAGACGGCCACAAAGGAAGTCTGACATTTCACTGCTTGGTTTCACTGTTCAAAGCATGAAAAGAGTCCCCTTATCGCAAAGGTCAAACTGCCATCGCAGTCGCTGTTCCCAAACTGTTCGCCATGGGATATTTTACATTTTCTAGGGAACCACTTATAAAAAAAAAAAACAGAACCGTTTAGTATTTCTTTTGCCCTAGGGGCTTCGTGAAAAAAAATGGCGGGGACACTAAAGGCGAGGTGAACCGAGAAAGTTTGGAAACCTCGGTGTTGCAGGTAAAAGAAATCGTGTCAGTAAAAATAACGCTACCATCCACGCGTGGATTGCTGCTAGCCTGGCATAAATTCAGCCAGGAACACGCAGAAAATGTGCTGACCCTCAGTCTTTCATCTGACATTTCAAAGAAGAGGGAAATGTATGTAAGAACTATGCACAAAGCTGTGTTTATGCAGGTGGGAAATTAGCTGCTGAATACTTTTCTTGTTTGCGTGTTTGTAACCTACTGGATACAAGAACCCTATATATAACCTATAACATATTTTTTTCCGTTTATGGTTCAAGATAACCGAAGAAGTAAGCAGCGTGATCTTTTGATTACTGCATTTGCTTGTTTGTAATTATTTTAATAGTCTTTACGATTATTATGGGCTATGATGCTGTGCTAAATTCAGCTCTTTTGAAACCGCCATTACCCCAGAACTGCTCATATTTTTCCTGGTGCCCCAGAAAAGGTTAGACCGCACTGATACCAAAGAAAACCACTGCAACTGAATGGGGTCAAACAGTGTGAGAAAAGCATAGCAGGCTGCCAGCCAGACAGGTATTTATACGCAATAAGGAAAGACAGCAATGTTTGCGTCTGAAATTTACTCTTCATACGGTGCAGCAGGAAAAAAAGCTTAGCAGAAGAATGTGGGGACTGTATTGCAATTTCCCAGTGAGATCCAGCATTTATTAACAAAACAGAAATGTTGTTGCCAGTATGCCACACAAATTACCTTTGGATACCATCAAATCAGTAGTGTTTCCATATAGAGACCGGGAATTCGGACTGATTCGAAGCATGAAGCAGGCTTACACTGTTTCTGCAAAGCTTTTCCCTTCCTTCACACTGATTTTACCACCAGTCAGCTTCTGCTGTTCGTTGTAAAAATGCTGTTCAAACATTTTTGGAAAGGATAAAGATAATGAAATCCAGGTGCTGATATAAACACACAAGAAATTGTCAGTCAGTGCTAAATTATGACTGTTCTCTCTGACCCCAGCATTCGTGCCAGCAGTCAACTGGAAAGCAGGGTCTACTTTCAGGAGAGCTGTGGAATTCTTTTCCTCTCCCAGCTGATAAAACAGCCCTCAGATTTTCCTTCCAAAGAACGGAGCCGGATTCCTGACCGGGTCTCACCTCACAACATGCCACTCTGAGACTACGGTACATTAGAACATAGAATGACAATTTCTGCAATTATTTATGTAACACTGGTTGTTTTTATGTTATAATTGAATTTTGTTTGAATTTAAAATGTCTTAAGTCAATATTTATCTGTGTACCATATGCTTCACACCTCCGGAATTTAGTAGTTTTGAATCCCCCCCTCTTCTTTGTGTGTGTGTGTTTACATGTTCTCTTTTTTGTTGTGGGGATTTCCTCACACATTTGATAGACATGCATTTAGTCTGACTGGTCCCTCTGAATTCCCCATGTTGTGTCATCGTGTGTGTTTTGTCCCCTGTGATGGACTGGCATCCCTACCAGGGTGTACATGCCCTGAGCTGCATGAGATCAGTTCCGGGCCTCTCACGACCCTGTCCAAGATGGGTGCATGGCTTTTGATGTATTTCTTCTTGATTCATTTTAAGTGTAGAACATATTAACTAAGGCCGTTAGAAAGGTAAGAAGCTATTATGGCAAGTTATAAAAAGCAGCTCCATGTACCTAATAAGTCTACTGATTGAACCCAAGACAAGGGCAAAGCCATAATGTTGATGGGAAGCCTGTTTCCATCATGATGGACAGGTGCAGCAGAGGTGTGACGAATTTCATCTTTACTTGGGTGTCCAGCTGCGGTGATGACAGTAACAGTGCTGCCAGCATCCTTAGGGTTTGTGTTAGCTCTGAAAGGGGAACCGTCTGGAGCTCAGTGATCCTTTGACATTATCGGCACAGATCAGTCAGTTGCATCATGTTTGTTTATATCTGGGGACAGCCCATTGGAGTCTAACCCTTAATATCACACTAAATGCATGTACACAGCTCGTTGCCGCGATCGCTGGTTTCCTGTCATCGGGTCTTAAAACGAAGTTTGTAGTTTTAATACCTTTCTCTCTGTTTTAAAAACGTCTTAATAATGGTATAAATTCTTGGGACGCTCCTTTGTGGAAAGGAGCCTATTCAGGTGGACTCGATCAGCACCAGGTGTTGGCTGGGGTCCAGAGGAAGGCCAGGACAGGAGATAAGGGGAATGACCTGAGAGCACAGGACGGAGATTAAAGGGACTGAACATGGCCAATGAGAGCTCCTATTTATAAAGACGCATATACTGGAACTAAAAAGAACCAGTCATGCTAATATCATGGCCCAAAGCCATCAGTAAATGAACAGTTATATACTCTTGGCTTCTATGAACAAGCTGATATTGTAAAGAAAGTCGACTCGGATACATTTTGCTCACTGAGATCTAAAGCAGGCTGTTTTTCCATAGAGAATATTAAATGAATAATTTCCCCTTTCAGATTCATGCTTTTGTTTTACAGAAAAGGGTTATGTAACCACTTTAAATAAACATTCTCAGCCACCTACCTTGCAATCTCCCTCCTGGCTTTGTGTCTTTATTATAAACAGCTCGCATTTAAAAAAAGATCAAATGCTCTTAATCAGCTCTTAAAAATAATATCTGGGGACAGTGGTTCGCTGTGAGTGTAACTGTGATCTTGGAGTTTGGCGGACATAGTCTGAATGACTGAGAATTATGATGTTTATGAATGACCTCTGGTATTTACAACGTGCAGTCCTGATGTTGTTTTAAAATGACCTAGTACTGCATCTTAAGAACTGTACATTACTCACAAGGCATTAAATCTCAATATGCTGAACAGAGTAGGGCACAGGAAGTGGTAAGTGCTGGGGTCTATTGTTTATGGACTTTAGCACCTCAGCCACTGCAAGTTCACTGAGGGGATTCACATCTGTTTCCTCACTCACTAAAAACAACAACAGTTCATTTCCAGGACTTGAACTTGTAAACTTGCTACTCATATTCTGTGCATTTATGCCCAATACGATTCTGTTCCCAAATGTCATTCACCACGTTAATTTAATTATAGTGTCGAATCGTCTGTGAAAAATCTGACCACACCTTCTGTCGGGGGGGGGGGGGGGGGGGGGGTTGTAGAAGGAAAAACAAAACCATGGGGGGGGGGGGTTTACAGCCTTCCCCAAAAACCAGGAATTCAATTGTGAGCAGACACGTCTGTAGCTCAAAGTAGCAATTTTGCTCATTAGCACACTTGGTGCTCAGTGTGAAATGAGACTCCAGGTGGTGGTTATACGGGAACATTTGACTGCTGCACGCTTGCTGACACCTGCTTTAATCCCAAATCGAGCATTGGAAGAGCCTTCACTCTGGATGGAAATGAAAACAGTGATGTGAGCTTTAGCACCTTTTCATCATGAAGCCTCCTGCTCTCCATGAGCACACGTTAACTAATATTATTCCATAAGCAAATAATAAAGATTTGGATTAAATGTTAGCTTACATTTTTCCACTAAATATACAATTTAGACACAGCATGTCAGGTCATTTCAATCCCATTTTTGGGTCTTTTGGATTTTAATGACCAGAGGTGTGTTTTGTGACTGCCCTTCATCAAGCCTAAGACTGTTTTTCCCTCAGCCACTGTGAAACATGACATGGGGGGGGCTTTTTAACCAACTGTGTGGCTTCGTGGGTTAGGTGTCTGTACCAGTGACTGGAAGGTTGTTGGTTCATGTCCCGTGACTGGTACAGTGCCTCGATCATGATTGAGTAATACCCTTAGCCTCCCATATACTCTAGGGGTATTGTGCAAATGGCTGACCCTACCCTCTGATCCGAAGCACTAACTTTCATTTGTCTGTGTGTGTCTCAAGGAGAACAGGAGGGGATATGCCAAAACCACATTCCAATGTACTTGTACCAGTGAAGTATGATTTCATTTTATGTGGAGATAAACAGCCCTTTAGTTTCTTCCTGAGAATGAGATTTTAAGACTCCTAGTTATGACATTTGCCTTGCCTCTGCTTGTCACGTGGGTAATGCATCACATGAACCCATTTATTTGCAGAACATGTTATTATGACATCCTTGGTACTCTTCTGCAGTAAATATTTTGCCTCCTGCTGGACAACGATAATCTCACTCTTCTTCCACAGCCTCTGTCCAAACAGTCTGTCTGCCAGCCAACAATCTCATTAAATAACATCATAAACAGGTGATAAAAACAAAGACTTTGTATAAATCAACTGTTTATTTGAAGCCAAATAAGTTTCTACTGGTCTTTGAGAAAAAAAAAATCCCTTACTGCATAGTTAATCCAGCGTCCAGAAGTTTATATACTTTCGGAGTTAGGCTTGAGTGTTTGTATGGTATTTTTAATGGCTTAGAGTGCCTTTTGCTGTTGGTTTGACTGAGGGTGATTCTCCATTTTGAGCTTCAAAATGGGAACAACAGGAGGTGACTGGGGTCTGTTGGGTTGCTCTGTACAGACAGTATGGGCACCTCAGACATTTACAGGGCATTGACTAAGGAGTAGTCTCTAAAAACCTTGCCTTTCTCATTTAACTAATCACTGAAGAATGTAAACATTCGAAAAACCATTAGTATGCGTTTGGAAAAATGCCCTGCATTCAGTTAAAAAAATTTTTTGCATGCTTTTAAAAGCAACATATTCCATATGTGTGCTAATGAGCAAAATTAGAAGATTCCTGAACTTAACAAGTGCCTTTGAAGTCTGAACACATGTTTCTTATCAGATGCCTCTGATTTTTAGTTTGGCATAATCTGATCAAATGTAACCATTATGGCTCTTTATCTTGAAATCTTCTTCATCTTTCTGGTGTGAGTTGTCTCAGTCTGCAACAGTCCTACACTGCTCGTGTAATTACAAACATCCATCCATCCATCCGTCTTCTTACCTCTTGTCTGAGTTGTGAGTTGGGTGGGGGGTACACCAGCCCTGCTGGGGTTACCCTGAACCCTGAGGTTTCTTCCTCCTGAGGGAGTTTTTCCTTGCCACGGTCACCTTTGGCTTACTCTCTGGGGACCCTGGGCCTGGGAGTATGTATGTAAAGCACTCTGTGACAGTGTTTCTTCTTAAAGGCGCTATATAAATTGTCTTCTGCTCTACGATAACACATAATTCAACAAAAGGGATTTACTTTGAGTTAGTCTAAGAAATTGCAAACACGTACTGTATATCCATGACGTTTGATCAGCCTTGGCAAATGTGATGACACAGAGGTGAATTTTTACACCTTTAGCAGCCGTGAATATGTTGCACCACAACTGCACAGCCTGTTCAATATTTCCTATATGCAGAAATTATTTATTTGAAAACACAATGGGATAAAAGACATCTACTCAAATTAGTCTTTCTGTATTTGGTTTAGACTTAGTTTACAAAATCATTTTTCCATTAATGGAAATATCGGAAAATTTTGCAGTGACTGGTCTCTGTTGAGCTGCCTTGATCAGTGTTAATAAAATTTGAGAAGGGTTTGTTTTTGATACCTCAAATGCAAACTATATAAACAACTGCCTCTTGAGTCAGTGCTACATGTCGTTTATTGATCAACACCCTCTCATCTTTTACTCTTTCGCTGAAAACCAGTTTGAACACCTGCACTTTAAATGAGTAGCCCCCACCCTGTAATAGTATTGCTTTAAGTATTTCATTTTAGCTTAAAATAATATTCCTGCTCACGTCCAATCATTGAAACTTTGCGTACCTTAGCTTCACTGAAGCAGCGCAACGTGACCATATGGGAACACCTGAGTGTAACTCTATGATCCCCCACATGACTTCTCTGTTTTGATCAAGATTATGATACACTCTGTACTTTGGTGACCTGAACCTGGAAGAATGTCATTCAGATGTACCCACTTTAAAGGCACTTTCACTTAACTTCTAAAACTTTCAAGTTCATCGAATGAAAGCATGCACTGTAAATCGATCCATCCTTCTATTGTCTGTAACCGCTTACTCGACGTAGGATTGCAGTGAACCTGTCCTGAGCAGCTTAGGCCACAAGGCGGGAATACCCGAGGACAGGAAGGCAGTCTGCCGCAGAGCAATGCAATGTGAATCTGAACTATGAATTTATCAAAAAGACAGTATATGTAGAGATTACAAAACATCGTGCAACACGGAGAGCCATGCAGCACTTTTTATTCAAGTTGGCTTCACTGTCATCCCATCCATGTTCAATGTATACAGTGATATGAGATAACACCCCCACCGGGACCGTGGCGCAGTAACTAGACAAAAACAAGGGCTACCTTTAACATGGGGTTACACTCAATGCAATTAAAAACAAAAGTGTAACACTAGAGGGGAGGACAGAGGACCACATATAGCGTGTGTATTGACAAGACAAGTGTAACATGAAATAATGAATAGACATTATAATAAGCAACAGACAATTTACACAGCAGAAGCAGAGTGTATCCGTGCCACACTGATAGAGCGGCAGAAGATGTGCAACTAAGTCCCAAAAGAAGTTAATGCGAAGTGGGGGGTGGGGTTACAGGACCGTGCAGTTAAATTAGAGTGTAAAGTGGGGGGTGGGGTTACAGGACTGTGCAGTTAAGTTAGAGTGTAAAGTGGAGAGTGGGGTTACAGGACTGTGCAGTTAAATTAGAGCGCCCTACGAAGGCACTTGAGGAGCCTGACAACCCGTAGGAAAAAAACTTGCCATCTCTGCTGGAGTTGAGCTGGATGCTTTAAGGGGCAAAGAGATCATGGAAAGGGTGGGAGGTCTTCCACAATACTGAAGGCTTTGTCGATTATAAATTATTACTTTACTATAGCACAACTTGAGAAAATAAAAAGGAATATAGGAAAATATAATCCAGTCAACACAAGCCCCTATGAGTCTAAGGGGAGATGAATAATTCAATTCCCTGCCAAACAGATCACATGAACAAAGAGGAATAGTGCCACCTAGAGTTTATTTGAGGCATGATAAAAGCAGCCTTTAGTCAGAGTGCCGCCAGAATGCGTCCATAAATGTCAACGCGGAGCACTTTTCAGGGTTGCTCGATATCTATACGTTCAGTGTAAGCCTCCCACCTTAGAAGCACCAATGCAGTCTAAATATATATATATATTTTTTTTTAAAGCTAGCACTAGAATGACTAAGGTCTTCTTTGATAAACGGAAATGGAAAAGTTTTATGTCAGATGGAATTCGTTATTCGTAGTATTGTTAATGTTCTGACTAATTTTTTTCATCAAGTTAATGAAATCTTGAATAACCTTTTCTTTCAAAAACATCCCTCATCATTCTTCATACTTAGTACTGTCATACAAGGTGACACGAACGTATATTTACTTGTGACGTAAACCACAATATGTACTAGGTGAAGGCTATCTTTTCAAACCTCATACAGAGCAAACAACTGATAATCAAGTCAGTGATCGATATTATTTTCCTCTACCCCCTTATTCTTGCCCTAAAAACCAATTTGATCGTCTGTAGGTGAAATATATTGCCATATTTACTGCTACATTACCATTAGTTAATTACCAGTGTCTTGCGATTGGCCTCAGATCTCTAAGACCTTCTTTTTTTTAGAAAGGTGAACGTCTTCAGCCCATTTCATCCCATAAGTAGCAACCTAATCATCTAACGATTTTGGTTTCAGATTTTTGGTTTGGTTTTAGTACTTGAGTGTCTGTAGCTGGTTTCTTGTGCCAAAGATCCTTTGATTGCTGCTAGAATCGAGCAAGACTGGCCAGAGTTTCATCACAGATTTAAAGCAGAGCAAGCACGTTACTCAATACATTCCCAAAAATGAACTAGTATATACTTAAAGCTGTATTTTAAAAAGTACAAGAAACTGTGTATGACCTGCTTTGCTACAGAAGAAATTGTTTCATCTGGGTGACGATAATAAAACAGCTGACGCCGTGATTTGTGTTTGCATATGTATTCTAAGTTTGAAGTAAATATCTGAAGTGTCAAGCCATTAATATTCTTAAGAACATACTTTAATAAATACACTGTCTAAAGAAACTGTTGCACAATTTTGGGTCATAGTCATTGAATTTGTTACATTTACATTTAGTCACCTTTGTTTTTTAATTTTACTTCATTATATATCTGGATTAACAGCTAAACATCTAAGAAGGCTAATATTATTTGTTTCTAAAAGTGTCATAAAGGAGAATATTATAACGCCCTATTAATTGTGGCAAAATAAAATATTTTGTGTTCCATGTTAAGCACCACTGAATATCCATTAATAGAAATGTCATGTTTTTCACAGGCATGTATGGCAGCAACAGCAGATTTTGGACATGTATTCTTCAAGAATAAAAAAGTACAGGAAACTGTGTATGACCTACTTTGCTACAGAAGAAATTGTTTCATCTTGGGTGACGATAATAAAACAGCTGACGCCGTGATTTGTGTTCACGTATATGTTTTAAATTTGAAGTGAATATCTGAAGTGTCACGCCGGTAAATATTCTTAATATTCGTCGTTTTACACGGACACGTATGGCAGCAACGGCGGATTTTTAATTGGACATTTATTTCCAGAAGCACCGTCTATTGTTCTAAAACCAAATCACTGTGCGGAGAGCAGAATTTTCAATACAGCGGTCAAAAACTCATAACATCGTAACGACTTCTTAGTGCTAATATGCAGATTCACAGGCTTTTGACTGTGAAGCTGTAAATGTTAAGAGGAAAATTGTGAAGCACTGAACGTCTGAAGTCTTGACACATCAGGTTCGTTCGTGAGAGGAGAGGAGGAAGCGAACTACGTTTCCAGTTAAATAGGATTCGACCACAACAAGCTATACATTTACATATTACCCACCAGGAAGCCGAGTCTATGCTTCACGTCGCTGGGAAGTCCCCCGGGCAGTTTATTGACAAAGAAAACGTGTGTTCAAACATTTTGACATGACAGACGAAGATGAATTTATTACTGTATATCACTCTTTTATTTAGCCCATCTATATATCTACTATCTGCTCTCCGTGTGCTGAATGTACCGCCGCTGAACTGTTCACAACCGGTAAGCGTGTTCGTATCTTCATTTTCTAGGCTTGCTATATAGCGAAGATATATCACTTCAAAGCGAGTTTGCCTTAGCCTACTAACACCAGTCGGTCCAGTTTGGTGTCACGGTCTATTTCTTAACGAGCCACGAAGCGAAAGACCCGAGGGCACCTCGGTCATCTGTAAACGTGCCACAGTTTTATCTCATCTGATATCGCATCTGTGGCAGAACCGCATGTATGCAATGTAGCATTTTTTTCTTTCTTTCTTTCTTTCTTAGACTGCTAATTTACTAACTAAGATGCAATAATAAGTGAAGGGATATATTTTGTAATTTATTTTTGTACCTGTTATTATTTTGGTCTTTAAAATGCATCATCCAAGTGGCCCACTATAACGTAGTATTATAATAAAGTCAATATGGATGTTCCTAAAGTTAAAATGAACACGGGTTTATATACAGTGTATGTATGTTTTCTACAGCGATATACAGGGTCTCTCTTTCATTTGTTCCACAGGGGCTAAGATGCGAGGCAGAAGTAGGTAGGCGATGAAAACCTTTCCTGTACATTCATTATTTTGGAAGTAAAACGCAGTACCATGACAAAAAGATGAATTGTTTATGAGCTGTAGCATTACACACTGATCAGAGTATTCACTTTTTAATACATCATGTGGAAACGTAACAGGGGGTGTTCGGCTGCAAAATGATAATGATTGGTGTCAGAGTAAATTTACACTCTAAAGTGACTAATTATAATTTCAAAAACAATGGGGGGGAAGGCTTAATGGGGTGAATAAATCATTTAAATGCTCATTTGGGGTGTAACTTTAAGGCGCTTTTTTCCGTAGATAACTGCATTAGCAATAGCAGGAGAAAGCCTTTGAGAATGACCCCAACAGGCCCACAAGACTTGGAGCTGAACACGGCAGTAAAACAGGATGAAAACGGTGACCTAGTGCCTGTGGTTGACATAAAATGGAGGACGCAGTCTGATGGTAGGTGTACCGCGTGAATCGCAACCCCAACTCTCATTCTCATGTCTGGAGTGATGATGTCAAAAGCAGGCCTTAAAACAAAGAGCAGCAACTGACATCTGCTCTCTCGTGAACTCTGGGATCAACAAGAAAGATTAGCAGTGACATCAACCAGGTGTGACGACTCATTAATCCTCAGATGGACTCCTTATCTGTCCACTGTGCCAAAGGATATCTGTTTCAGTTGCGTTCGTATTATGGGTTGGGTCATGGCTGTGATTTTCTATATTAAATGCCTAATGGAGTTTTTTGGCATTTAGGAAGTATGGAGTACCTGAAAGGCACAGAAGTTCACATGCTGAAGGTCTCCACTAACAAGAACCTTTGCATACGTTACAACTTTTTGGAAATTACAGCCTCAAGGAAACAAGCACAATGGGTAAGATGATGGACTGACTTCTTTACTTATGTATATTGTACAGTTAAAAAGAGAAACATGATACCTGTAATTATGTAGTATAATTTTGTTGCCATAAAAGCAACTGTTACATGGACTAGAATGTAAAACCATCCATCCATCTCCCAACTGCTTATTCTGGATAAGGTCATGGAGGGGGTCTAGACCAGTCTACCTCAGTTAGCACAGAGTGCAAGGCACCCTGCATACCCTGAATTAGTTTCCACATAAACCTATTTGTGATTTTCCAAAAACTCACTCAACATCAATTCAACTCAGTTTCATTTATGTGGCACTTTGAACAAAGAACGCACTCACAAAACGCTTTACAAAACCCTGGCTTTGAAATCCCCAGAGAGTAAGCCAAGGGTGACTGTGGCAAGGAAAAACTCCCTCGGAGTGAGGAAGATACCTTGGAAGGAACCAAACTCAAGGGAGAGCCCCATACACCAATGACCGCCACCAAGCAATACGTGTTGATATAATACAGGGTGGTGTAAAACAGACAGAGAATGGTCCAGGTACGCAATCAGGTTGATGGACAGGGTAGGTGGCTCTGGCACACAGGCCGGACTGCACAGGCGACAGGGAAGGAGAACACAGTAAGGTCAGCGCAAAATCCAGTATTGTATGCTGCACTTAGATCTAAAAGTATCATTACAGACGAACATCCACGGTCAAAGGTCTTGAGCAAGTCATTAGTTATGTTCACTAATGCAGTTTCAGTCCTGTGATGTAGTCTAAAACCTAAACTGAAATAATACATTAACACTTTTTCTCCGTAGAAAGGAACATAATTAATTACAGTTTTCCAAGATTTTTGAGAAATACAGAAGGTTAGAGATATGCATGTAATTTGCCTGGTCACTAGAATCAAGACTTGGTTTCTTAAGGACAAATTTCACAATAGCAACTTTAAGAAGTTTCATTACATGCCCAAGGCTTAGAGGTGAGTTTATCATTTTTAGTAAGGTGTAATATCTTTAACTAGCTTTTCAGGAATGGGATCCAGGACACAATTCGATGTTTTAGATGAAGATATCACTCAAGTTCAGAAGTTCATATTATATTATAGGCATGAACGATTCAAATCCTTCCTTAATGGTTGTGTTTAATGATATAAGACCACAAAAGCTCAGATACTTATTAGCAGCAGATGAAGTACTCTGAATTCTCTCTCTGATGTTAGTTATTTGCCCATGGAAAAACTTTAGAAGTCATTGATTCTAAGAGCTGTTGAAATCTGTGTGTATTACACTGCATGATTCCTTGTTAACCTACACACAGCAACAAACATGAACCTAGAATTAGTTTTGTTATTTTCTATCATGCTGGAGAGATATGTGGATCCGGCTGTGCCTAGGGCTTGTTTGTAACTTAAAAGGCTTTCTTTCCGGGCAGCCTTGAAAACCTTGAGTAGAATAGCATTAACCCTGGAGTTGGATGAAGCTTGCTTGCGTTTATGAGTATAATCAGTATGCCATGGAGCAAATTTCATATCTCAAAGTTTTTTCTTCTTAAGAGGAGCAACCAGATCAATACTTCTATGAAACAAATGATCAATATTCACCAATAGCTGTTCATGCTCAAATTCATTAGAGTCCTGACCAGCTAGGGTGGGTGAGTACTGAAGTGTATTATAAAACAGGCCACAACCAACACTGTATTTGGGAATGGGTACAATGGAGTAATAGACCTAAGCTGTAAGAGAGCATGATCTGAGACTGCAAGATTTAGAGGGAGAATAGGTACAACCACTCCTTGTCAGGGTCATGGAAAGAATAGATACATGTTCTACAAATATACCATGACTAAAGATCAAATCTGGAAATATTAGTAGAATCGCTATTCCCTTTAAGTCAGTAATAACATTCTAAAGTTAATATTCAAATCTGTAGAGCAGAGTCTTACATATTTGCATTGCAGTGATGCATTCAGGTACTGCAACAACATTCCTATACCGTAGCATTTACATTGGAAGGTTGCCCTAAGAGTTTTGCTTCCTCAGTAGTCAGTTTACCATGATACTGTGGTGCTGTAGAAAGGTGATGAAAAGATGAAAAATGATATGTATATATTTAATCTGTTTACTGTGTGGCTTACGGTTATGTCTGCTTATAATGTGTTTGTTTTAGTGGTTTTTTTCTCTGGATCAAGTGGTGGTCGACCCGGAGGAGGAATATCACGTTTCCGTCTCTAACTTGCCAAGGCCAAATATAGACCATGATAACAGCAATGTTTTCAAAAATATTACCATTCGAGGTAAGACTGAGAATGAAAATTGAATTTGTTATGGTATTTCAATGAACCATGCAGCATGAGTTCAATTTCAGAATGAATTTGGTCAATGGAGTGGTAGAAGTCGAAGATCTCATCTCTACTCTAAGTACGTTTATATCATCATAAAACATGTCTGGGATGTGAGATTTTATGGTGTACAGAACATACATTGACAAAAAATGTGAATGGGGCCTGCAAATATATATCTTTTAAATGTTGCATTGATTTGCTGCTGTTGTCCCATTGTTATTATTATTATTCTGTCAGGTTGCCGGGACAACATGATGCTGTCAACCAAGGTGTGCCTAGAAAGTGGTAAGTTCACTTGGTTCATTCAATACAGTCTTGGACATGGGCTGAGTAACAAAAGGCCTAATCCTGCTGATCTAGGAAGTGAGCAGTACAGTACGTTTGGTCCACACCCCCTGAATTGTGCCTTCAACCACCTTTGTGCTTGACCTCAAAAAGGCTTGTCGTAATGGAACTTCAGAAATGCTCACTATGCAACTTTGTCTCCCTCCGGATGGGTGTTTTCTCACATCTCTACTGGCAAACATTATGAGTAAAGGTTCCAGGTTACTTGACAGAATCAGCCCAGTTAAGCCTTTCTGTGCAGGATTGTTCATTAAACGCCCTGATGGCACTGTGGTATTTTAGGAAGCAGATGGAAGCCTGACATTAAACTGATGAAGGTCTTGGTGAACAGAAGCTCTTCAATTATGGTGCATTTCAACAGTGGGGAGTATGCTGACAGGTACAGAGTATCTGTGGAATGCAACCTATCCAAATTCCCTCAACACAAGAAGATTGTGAAGGTACAGGCATTCCTACTATTAAACACTAATTAAGTTTTCTTTGAAGAAAAGTGTAGCAGTAGACATTTCTCTGTGTCTCCAGGTTATATTTTTATACATTTTTTTTTAATATATTTTCATATCTGCGTGTGTGTGCATGTGTACATTTTCTTAATCTTATTTCAGAAAAAGTACAATAAACACTGATAATCAGACCGCAAGTGAAAAT
Source organism: Gymnarchus niloticus (assembly GCA_009936485.2). Lineage (NCBI taxonomy): Eukaryota > Metazoa > Chordata > Actinopteri > Osteoglossiformes > Gymnarchidae > Gymnarchus > Gymnarchus niloticus. Next base: position 21,102,254 of record JAACJT020000001.1, read on the forward strand.
CACTATATCATAAAGCTGAAAATGACTTTGATTTATTATAAATATATGTTAAAAATATATCACACGTTGCATTGAAGTGATGGTTTATGTCATCACCATGATCATCCTTTGAAAGCCTTTGAAGTGTTTGTCATGTGTTTTTACAGGGGAACCACACTACACTGAAAGTACTTTTTGGTTTTGAGAAATTCCCGGCCCATTGCTGTGTGTTCACAGTTATGGTAGGTAATGTCAATCACACCCACACATATTTTAGTTCTTTCACTGAATCTCTGTTCTAAATACCTGACTGCATAATTAAGGATGCTTTGTGGTGAATTTCACCCTGACACACTCACCTCTCTTGATTTAGACAGTAGTTTAATTTTTATTCTCAAAACTAAATTTTTACAGATTCAGCCCTTCTTCATTCAGTGTAAAAGTGCCTGCGTTCGGCCACGGATGACGTTTCATGTTTGTTCTGGTAAGTTGTAACATTAAGACTGGGCCAAAGCCACGTCATGACTCAATTGTCTGAAACTTCATAGTTTCACATTGCAAATGATCCAGCAGCATTTAAAAAGGTAGTTCTACTAGAAGGTTTCTTCTGGAGAATAGAGTAACCCAACGCTAATTTGCTAATCATTGAATTTTCTTTAAGGAAAATAAAGTATTATTTTACTATAAATCTATGGACAAAAGTATTGGGACACAGCTCTTAATCATTGAATTCAGGTGTTCCATTCAGGCCCATTATCACAGGTGTA
>JAACJT020000001.1:21104688-21144524 GCA_009936485.2 Gymnarchus niloticus
TGCTAGATATTCCACAGTTAATTGTGAGTTGTATTATTGTAAAGTGGAAGCATTTAGGAACAACAGAAACTCAGCCATGAACTGGCTGACCACGTAGTCGCAGAGCGGGGTCACCGATTGCTGAGGTGCATAGTGTGTAAAAGTCGCTAATGCGCTTGTGACTAAGTAACTGCCGAGTTCCAAACTTCCTCTGGCATTAACCTCAGCACAAAAACTGTGCGCTGGGAGCTTCATGGAATGGGTTTCCATGGTCGAGTAGCTGCATGCAAGCCTTACATCACCAAGCGCAATGCCAAGTGTCGGATGGAGTGGTGTAAAGAATGCTGCCACTGGACTCGAGCAGTGGAAACGTGTTCAATGGAGTGATGAATCACGCTTCTCTGTCTGGCAGTCTGATGGACGAGTCTGGGTTTGGCAGATGCCAGGAGAACGGTACCTCCTGACTGCATTGTGCCAACTGTAAAGTTTGGTGGAGGAGGGTTAATGGTGTACGGTTGTTTTTCAGGAGCTGGGCTAGGCCCCTTAGTTCCAGGGAATGGAAATCTTAATGTTTCAGCATACCAAGGCATTATAGACAATTCTATGCTTCCAACTTTGTGAGAACAGTTTGGGGAAGGCCCTTTCTTGTTCCAGCATGACTGTGCCCCAGTGTGCAAAGCAAGGCCCATAAAGACATGGGTGGGTGAGTCTGGTGTGGAAGAACTTGAGCGGCCCACACAGAGAACCCTGACCTCAACCCCATCGAACACCTTTGGGATGAACTAGAATAGAGATTGCAAGCCAGGCCTTCTCATCCAATATCAGTGCCTGACCTTACAAATGCTCTTCCGGATGAACAGGCAAAAATTCCCACAGAAAAAAAAAAAAAACAAAATCTTGTAGAAAGCCTTCCCAGAGGAGTGGAGGCTGTTATAGCTGGATTTAGAATGGGATGTCATGAAAGTTTCTGTCGATGTACTGGCCAGGTGTCTCCATACTTTTTTCCATATGGTATTTAACCATCTTTTCTAACTGATCTTAAGGCCCAGGGCAGTACCCTTACTGTTTTGTGACGCAAAGCTGTCAATACATAATATATTTATGCAATGCAGATGTGTTGCAAAACACTTTGATCCATTTATAGTTCAGATGTCCCCATTGTGTATCCAATCAGCCAAAGGTAAAAGCACTTAAAATAAAATGACTTTGTTTTTCTGTACGTACAGATATTTAGCAAGTCAGATATACAAAGATGTTAGAAGCACTTTGGTATGGAAGAATGACAAACCCAAATCATTCCAGTTTTCAGAAATTGTCATTGCATAAACATTTCTAAAGTAAGTCTTTGATATAAAACATAACACATTAATAAACCATAACTGTATAATGTACTAGATATACTTTGAACTGTAAAAAATAACATTTTCATAATATCCCTTCCATTTAATTATTTACCATCCCTTCATAGCATTCTTTGTAATCCAATGGAAATACATTTCTTTTACATTTTCATGAATCTGTATTAAGACTTACCAAATTCTGTATTTTCCACTTCTGCTACAGTCAGGACTATGCAGAATTTCAGTTTCTCAAATACCGATAGTGTGGACAAAGCCTTCAAGTTAAAGGAACAAAAAAGGTTTGTTCCAAGATAATTAAGAAATGTGTTTTAAGGTTCTTTGAAGAATACATCAGATTAATCAAAAAAAAAACTCATTACATTAACAATATACTTCTGCAAAATTAAAATATTTCATATTGCTCTACACGTATGATACAGTCAATGCTGAAATTGTGCTCTTGCTTCAAAATTCATACCATTCACTGTCTTCCGTTATTCCTACTGAATGATCTTTATTTTATTATTTTATTATTATTTTATAGTTACAGTACTGACATTTGTGACGAGAAGAACTGGATGCCTACCTGTCATGGGTTGGTAAATCACATGAATGAAGATGACCTCTTAATGTACTCATCAAGAATCGTGGTATAATTCCGGGAATCCCCGAGCAGATTCGTTACACTTTAGTTATACAGCAAAACTTATGAGCTGACTTGAATTCTTCTATTGTTATGCATTGACCACTGGGAAACCATATCACCAGCTATCACCCAAGATGAAAGAAATATCTGCCTCACAACTTCATAACCTTGCTCTGCCGCTCTGTGGAGATATTGGATTTTTTTTCCAAGTCCAAGAATGTTTAATATAATCTGAAAAGCTCTCTGAAAACATCAAAGTGACGGGAAATATGCATGTAGGGTGGGTGTGATTTTTGAGTGCTGTCAATCACCATTGGGTTTATTTCCTATTAGTTCAGATCAATGATTGACAGCGCACGGTACTCCCACACACTGTAGTTCTTGAATACTTGGTTTCCACGTGAATAACAAATGTCATTTTAACATTCACGTCAATTTCATGATCAGCAGAGTAATCATCCTCTCATGAAGAAGAAAACACGCATTTCACGTAGTCTATCTGAAAAGTTTAGTCTCAAAATGAAATTCATAAATGCGCTGTTAAAACCGCAAGAGGCACGAACTTCTAAAAATTAAATGATCCATACGTATAATTCATACAATTTTTAAGGTCATTGTTGGTGTTTCAATGTGTGGTACAATACTCAGTTTTAGAGGATGGATGTAATGGTACCTGATAGAGAAAAGAACAAAAAAAAAGAGTTTAACTCTTTAGGGAAGCTAAGTGCTGATAAAATAATAAAAGACGACTGTATGTGTGTGTGTGTGTGTAGGTGTGTGTTTAGCCTATCCATATTGTTAACTGATGTGTTGTGCCAATCTGTGCACCACATACGCCCAAGTATTTTGCAAATTATTTCTAATTAAACACAATCATAATATTATAAATGACGTTAGCAAATTGTAGTGTACACGCGAGTGCACAAATATGATATAGAAATGAATAAGAAACTGTACACGGCCGGGTATATTTCTATATTGCACTTTCCCATAAATCGCCTTACTTGAATATCACCTGTACACACTGTAGCTTAGACATGCAATGCGAGTATTCACAAACGTAAGAGACATCGACCGTCTCACAGCCATAAGACAGCCCGCTCCTGTAGTCTCGTCCGTCTCCTCGACGGCGGTCATGACCGTCTTCATTTCTGATACGTCGTCGCGTTTGATCGTAGCACCTGCTGAGAGTATCCTGCACACACACACACACACACACACACACACACACCGACCAACCGTCGGCCGTACCATCACCAGCACTTGGTCCCAAGGAAGGCAGGTGTTTGCGCACCGTGGTCCTTTTAGGACTGAGTGTTGACCGCCAGCGTGTTGACATAACCGTGAGGGCACATGTCGTTCTCGGACACGCAGTGTGACACCTGAGCCTGGCTGTCGCCAGCCAGTCTCCTAACTCCCTTCAGAGTGACACACTGCTCGACCAACTCCAGGCACTTGCAGCCGAGGAGGAAGACGTTCTTGAACATGAACACCGACACGGGCATTCTGTGAACGTAGACGAGCAAACACCTGACCGCCAGCAGGGGCACGTTGATCAGGAGGCCGGCGAAGAACTTGGTCCAAATCCAGCGGCAGTTCATGTGCGAAGACGTCAGCTCGTAAAGCCAGAGGACCGGGACCCCCAGCGCGATGAAGTACACGGAGATGACCGTGTACTTTAGGTAGCTGGTCGGGATCTCGTTGCCCAGCAGCATCTCGATCAGCGTGAAGCTGTCGAGAAGATCCAAGCAGGTGACCATAAAGCAACTTTGCGAATAGTGACGGCTCGCCCCGTTCACGTCTTCGATGATTGAATTTATCAGGCAGTAGAGTAACGGTACGGACAGCATCATTATTATCTTAAAGCCAGTGATCCCGAGGAGCACCTTCAGCTGAATCAGATCCAGGATGGACGTCTCCAAAATGAGCACCACTTTCGGAGTGCATGCGATCACGTAGATGAGCCACGCCAAGTAGGCGAAGGTGAACTCCCCGAGGTTGCATCCGAAGATGGAGGTCTTCTGGTGGAAGCCACACGCCCGCTCGCGTTTGCTCCTGGCGTTCTTTATGAAGAAGATCCCCCACCCCGTTATGACCACCAGGTCGGTGGCTACCCACGAGGACCAGTAAAGGTCGGTGAAGACGATCAGGTAGAAATCCAGAACGCCGCCCTGGAAGATGAGAACAAGGAAGCAGAGGATCTTATAGAGCAGATTGCGCTTGGATCTGCGTACGAAGAGGGGAGCGCTCTGCATGAAGTCTCCAGATGTCATGATGTATGCAGCAGTGGCAGCTACAGAAGAAACCAGAGGCTTGGTGATGCTTTCCTCTAGGTTCGGGCTGCCAGTGGAGGTCTGTGTCTGTCTCCCGGATGAGGTGTTTTTAATAAGCAGCCTTTCGTTTCGAGAGGAAAAGGAGACTGGAGACTCCGAAACACTCACCGCTTCAAGCTGGGAACAGTCGGCTTCGGAATCTTCTTGAGCGAAGGCTGCAGTCATTGTATATGTGCTCTCTCCTCCGTGCTCGCCTTTTCTCTAACACACACCGATCCCTTCCGACGACCAGGAAAGGACGAGGGAAAGCCCGGCACGGACTCCTCTTCTACATGGGAATGGAGTTGCATTTGCCTCAAGTGTACCATCGTCACTTTGTCTGCCCATATTGATTCTCAACGTTTTATTAATCTTACCTGCTCCGCTTCACTAGAAGACCGCTCCTCCGTTTTCTTGAATTGAACAACGTATTGATAAAGAATCACATGGGAAGCCGAATGTAGACGAAAATCCGTTTCAACTCCAGAGTGCTTTGTGTGCCGAAAATGAATTGTACATGATACGTGGACCTGTCATTGCAGCCCACAGTATACCATATGCCATAAACTGGAGCTGCGTGATTTTGGGTGATCGATGGATCTGAAAAACGAACAATGTTTGTTACCGAGGAGAATGAAATTGATTCAAGTCAATTGGGTTTCTGTATACAGTGTAATTCTGAAAGATGTGAAACAATATGAACAAAACCACTGTACCGTTTTCACGTTCAGTAAGGTTGCATTAACGTATATGCCTTGTTATAACTGTGGGAGTTTAGGGTTCGTTGGCACTTGATTGACATTCTTATTTTACCCGGCTTGAGGGCATCAATGGCCAAGGGAAAATAAGATACAATGACCGTACGAAGCAAGCAGGGCATGAAAGCCTACCAGCAGCCTTCGAACATACAGGGGTTGCGCCGTCAGAGATTACTCTGAAATATTCCCTTTTACTTCCCATATCTGTGACCGTCAGCTGCAGACTGCAAGTTGCAGCGGGGAATACAACAGGTGCCACAAATCTATTCGCATTACCAAGGATTTAGACTTATCTTGAAAAGACTTGCTGCGTTTTTTCCATTTCTTAATAATGAAGACTATTATTGTTATGACTATTATTGTATTGGGTTTTAAGGAACCTCGTATCACTTTCTTGACGTGCCGAGAGTTGTACGAACATAGAAGCCCTCCTGTTTATCTCCAAGTACAAGCAGAGGCAGTGTGTTTTCGCTGTAGACGCGACGACACGCACCCAGATGGGTATTGCGTCTGTCTCCAATGCTCGAGAGAGCAGACGGCACTACTGTCCTACATAGATGAGTTGAAATTACAGTAAGTGGGATGTTTGGCACCTTTCTCACTTACTGCGGTACAAAGATCTATAACTTGACCCGTGACCGAGGCAGCATAAAAATGATAAAATAGAAGGATTAAAGAAACTGGTCTGGCCTTTGTAATATGCCAAAGTACTGAAATCTTCAAGGTGTGTTTGAAAGCCTCATTGATACAGGAAGAAAATGAAGCCAGTAAGCCCTGGAGTACTTTGATAATAAACTTTAATAATCAAGTAATGTTGAATGGTCTTGTATCATAGCAAACATAAATGTATGTATTCCAAAAAGGTTAAACAAGAACGAATTAACAATCAAGGGCTTTGTGGCTTGGCTTCCCCAAGCAAGCTTGAATATGCAATATTCATTGTGACAATGTATAGAACATTTTGATAAACATTGAAATATTTCATTACTGCATCTGAGGTCTGAGTGCAAAACATGACAATGTAACAATTTGGTCCTGTCCAGAAATCTGCCATTAGCTACTACAGGTATGTCCAGTGGTGTGCTATCCACAAGCGCCAGAAAAATGTGCTCCTGGACAAGTTAAAAAATTATTAACCACCAACATTTCATACCTGGGGAAACAGGACGTATGGATGTTTGCATGAGCTTAAGAGTGCAACTGAGCCTGCGGAGAACGACGACCCCAAACAAATTCAGTCCATTAAACAGAGGAGGACTTGAACAGTCGTTACCGGTGCATGGTGCCACATAAACACCGTCAGGAGACCGTTTTTCAAGACACCTGGGTAGATGACATGCAAGTCGAACCCACGCCAGAGAATAAACTCAACATGGTTTATTTACGGTACCGTTCCGACCCCCCCCCATGTTTTCGCTTTTTCTTGCAGGTTTTTAAATAAACCAGACATTAACAGACGCACAGAACGAACAGTTCTAGAAAATGATTTTGCACGGATCAATGACCCGTTTTCATTTGATCTTACTGATCTTTTCTTTTTTTGAAATACTTTAATTTGTATAATGGCCTGCTAAAAGGCACCGCCACAACACAAGGAGAAAAGCTACTGTCCAACACTCACACAAGACAGTTCATAATAGGTCTAGTATAGGTGGGAGGCAGGTCGGGTCTTGGGGGCTGGGGGGAGTGCTATAGGTAAACCTCATAGTAGTCATCCAGCTCTTCGTGAAACAAGTCCCACTCGTCCTCCGAGTCCGTGGCGTCGTCATCGGTGCCGGCGGCCAGGAGCATCAGTAGCATCTCGCTCAGCTCGAAGGTCACCATTTCCTCCTCATCGTTTTCGAAGGAGTCGCCGCTCTCACGCTCATCCAACAGGTCCCAGAGCGGCGTCCTTCGGGAGCTCTTCGGACCGGATGCAATGCAGGGGGACAGATGTGGGGGGGGGGGGGGGGGATTAAGTGAAACCAAGGGTCAACTTTTAGCCATGTTCAATACCTGGGTTCGCAGCTTATGTAATGAGAAAAGGCAGAAAAAAAAAAAAAAATCCATAACTGCACAGGTGTGTTACACAGAATGTAACCAACGGCTGATGCAACAACCACAATCAAAGTGGGCTGGCCACACAAGTGCTAAAATGACAGTAAATCTGCCCATCCACCTTAAGGCAGAGTGGTAATAACTAACATGGAAATAGGCAGAATTAGCAGCATTTACAGAAAATTTCCACACAGCACTTGAGTAAACAGGCGAGAGGAAGTTGACAGATTCAGGGCAGGAGGTGGTACTGATAGCTATATAAGCCACTTCCGAGGTGACTGCAAGAGTGACCATGGGACAACCACCGCATCCCATTAGCGGTGCTTACCCTGGGCCTCCCAGAAGATCCCGCCTGGCGCCGCTGTGGGTGCGGCTCCTCTAGGCGCCCGTCGGGGTAGGCGTGCTTGTAGAAGCAGTTGGCCCCAAACGGACAGGAACCGCGGCCCTCGTCGAAATATCGGCAGGGTTTGCTGCTGCAGGGATTGGGGAGGAGAGCTCGTGTTGGACACGCATGTGGTTTCACCGTAAAAAGACGTTTGCGGCATGCTATCTGTACGGAACTCTCGTCTGGCACTTCTGGTACAGAGTTTACTCATGTCGTCACCGAAGCTGACCTCACACCAGCCGCAATATCAAACATTCCAGTCAGAGAACAACAAACTCAAACCTTAAGGATCTGCATAAATACTTGAATAATGCCCACTGGACTCAAATTGATTCTGTGTAGAAAAAAAGTGGTTTTGAACAGGGATGGGTAAAGTCCTACAACTGCACCAGTTTAAATTATTTAAAAATCCTTCCAAGCAAATTACATTAATCAGCATGGGGTTCATTTGTATCCTCAGAGAATGATACAACTTACAGTTGCAATAGAAATTCAACCCAGTTAGCCACAAGACAGTCGTGATATAAATAATGAAAATAGATCAAGCACGGCGTTAGCAAAAGGTTAAGAGTGATTCTGAGAGCAGAGTTCAAATTAACAGCTCAAACAAAAATTCCAATTCAACAAGTAAAATTGTTCAAGCACAAATTCATTATTTGTGGAGCCTCCGTGAAATGTTGCCAGCGTCTGAAGCCTCTCTGGTGGAATCTTAGCCATTCCTTGCCTAGATCAGCATGAACGATGACAGAATAGGGGCAGAGAGAAAGGGCAGCCGTTCAGTACCCCATGCCGTCCTTGTACTTCTGGATGAGCTTCTGTTTTTCCTCTTTGTCCTCCACCCAATACTCACTCGGGATGACAAAATTGGACGTGATTCGACATTCAGGACAAGACCTGGAAGGAGGGAGAGAGAGTGTCATACAGAGAGCCCCATGGGTCAAAGTGTACACTGGCAACTATCCACATATCAGACTTCAGGACCACGGCACGTCCAGACCACTGTCGGCCGACAGAATGTTTGGGGGAGGGGCTACGTTAAGATCAATGCATAGCATGAGTTCCTGAAAGACGACTCCCAAGCCACATTCTGCCTTTAAAAAAAAGAGGGGGAAAAGGTCTAATTGAGAAGTGTTCCGATTTAAGCAGCTTACACATCCCTGACAGATGTTCCCATCCAAATCTATGTGTGGGATGAGGGATCTTAATGGCCACAACCTCCTCCTTGAAATGCACCCTTCTGCTGCTGACTTTCAGCACGAGTGTGACTGCCCCGTTCCTCACTTGATTATTTTGCTCTCGAACTGCTTGGCGCTCCTCCATTTACGGATGCACTTGAGGCAGTAGCAGTGGGAGCAGTTGGAGAGGAGCCCGAAACGGCGGTCACCAGGGTTGGCTTTCTCGAACACCACCTCCATGCAGACACCACACATCATGTCCTTGCTGCGCTGGATGGCGAAAGAGATCTCCATATCCTTTTCGTGGGCCTCGATGCACGCCTGGGTAGGTGACCAGATGATGTTATAAGAATAACGCCAGAGAGCGGAGATCTAAGCTTTAAGGTCACACAAAAAGCTCACCTTTAAAGCCAGAGAGCAGAAGGTGCAACTCTGGACTAACAATCAAAATGCAGCTCCTCAACATCTCAAGAAGGATCTACTGAAAACTTTAATAGAGTACATAACCAGAATCATCCAGGTCTACAAATAACCCCCGTAAAAATGTTTCACAATAAACTGTAAAGTCACTTAAGGAATAAGCTTCCACCAGAACAAGAGCAAAACAAACCAAACAGCCAAGAATACTAAAACATGACACAATAGCAATTAAGCAAGCGCACATTTCCTCAAACTACTTTATTATGAGTAACATTGACACTTGACGTGACTGGGAAAACGAGCAGCCCTGATGAACAAGTCCTTCACAGCCCATTAAAAGGAACCCAGTTCATGCTGAAGTTCAGCAATCTCTCCCAGTTTTGGTCTTGTTGGAATCCACCCACTCTTTAAAACCCGACTGAACTGCTGACTGATTAACAGACATGATAATCCACCAATGAACAGCGGCTTCTGAAGGCCTACAGCTTTTCCATTAGGGGTAACTTAGGCTCGTCTAAACTGTTAGCGGAGAATTACGCGTAATGCTGGGGGGGAAACCCATCTGGTCTTGTCGGGCTCACAAGTTGACTATTTACTTTGATTGACGAAGGAATTTAGAAACAGTGCAACAGCTTAATATGCTGATAAAAATTAAATCCAAATTAAACAACCACTTATTAAACAAAACAGAATTAGTATGTATTGTTATTTAAATTGGAGCTAAATTAGTGAAGGCTTGAACAACACTAACACTCTGAAGTCAAATGAATTCAGTCAGCAGCCAAATGGAGGATGATTAAGAGCTTTATTGGGATTAAGAGCTCTGTGTACAAGGAGCACCAAGAGTGTGACAGAGGAACCCAGGTCTGGGACAGAGGCATCCGGCCCTGGTCTACTATGAGAATTCAGAGACATTTAATAGTCTTTCATAAGACACATCACTCTGGTTCTACAGGGCAGCCCCCATCCCAGCCAGCTTACCTTGATGTGCTGTGAGCGCTGGGCGGTATCAAAGGGGTGAAGGACCTGTAGGCCACACATGTCACACACGTCGCCATGGAGATAGGCGCAGTTGAGGCCGTAGCGGCACTCGCCCACAGTGGCGTAGGGGCACAGCTGCTTCTTCAGCTCCTTCTCGTTCCGCTCCTTTTCATACTCTTCCTCGATGAGGAGGCCAGGCGCCACCGACACCGTGGAGTTGGATGCTGCAAGTGGGATTGGTGGGAGGAAATGAATGATGGCCGCTTCACACAGTTTAAAGGTCCTATGTTTTCCATTACAGGATACACCCGTAAACACATTTCGCACCCCCATCCATGTACTAACATCTCCCGGCCGTTTTCATGGGGTGGCAGACACATCCGGCACGATCTCTACAGCACCACTGCACAGGAGTCACCACACAACGGAAAGGGGGAAGGGAAGAGGAAAAAAAAAAAAAAAAAAAAAAACTTAACCCTTTCCTCATAAACCTGCCGTCAGCTTGTTCTGTCTGTCGGGGATGAATGCACGTTCAAACCAAAGAAACGTGATTATGAGCTCCTTCCAATCCACTTCCATCACTGTTCGATTTACTACCGAGAGAACAGCACACACGATCTCGAGATAATGCTGGGGCAAGCGTACGAGAACAAGCCTGAAAAGCCACAGGCTCCAAGTGCTTAATCTGCCCCCTTCCCCCACACCAGCCTCTTCCTCCCTCCTCTCTGCTGACTGGCAGGAACAGGGACAGCTGAATCCTGCCGAGGGGCACTTGGCAGCCTCCCGAGACACTGGCCGCCATCCAGACCCTGCATCCACCTTTCAGATGAAGTAATGTGAATTTGCTGTCTTCCCGACAAAGCCATGGGCTGGGGCAGAAATCATAACAAGACTCTTTGGCACAGCAAGGAACACGCCAGAGCAAATTGGGACTGGTGGGCCACCCTGTTATGCTCCGGGGGAACACTGATCATTTGAAGCATTATGACACCGAGAAAGTGACAGAGCCACACAACACAATGACCCGGCTGTGATGGAGCTGGTTAAAAGGCAAACAGCCAGAAATTTTAATTCCAGTCTGACTTTGAGTTCATGGCACCAGTGCAAATCTCACAAGTGATTCAGCCACAAGAATTCCTAAAGATGAATGATTTTATCAAAATACCACAGCTATTTAGTACTGACGATTTCATCCTTTAAATATACAGTTTTACCAATAACTGTGTTTTGGAAGTCCTCAGTTTTGTCCAGGGCTCATTTCTACACCACCGTAAACACATGGCAGACCACTGCCTGGACACGTCAAGCTGGGCAGACGTAAACTCACCTCGGCCACAGTAGGGCTGCCCCGGAACAAACTCGACGGCATGGACCCAATCCACGGCCCCTGAGGAGTGCGGCCGCGCCAGGGTCTGGGCGGAGCCACCTACCCCACTGGGCCTGGGCTCTGGTGTGCCGCCGAGGGCGGGGGGGGGCGGTGCAGAGGTGGTCGACAGCGGCAGCGGCAGCTCGGGTCCTTCTAGCTCCTCCTGCTTGGCTGGTTTGGCGTGGTCATACCTAAAGTAGGACAGAGACACGCTCACCCACAGCGCTGATACCCAGGAAGAAACGCCTTAAGAGATGATTGCATTTTTTGTGGAATGTTCCTGAATATATCACAGAGGAAGTGCAATACCTCTGACTGACAGTAGGGGCAAATGCAACAAAAAGGGTTAAGTGGCAACACACACAGAGAGCTATAAGCAAAGGGGCTTTAGTAACTTAATTCTAATGACTGAGCAAAGCCACAGGGGTACCCTTACAGTTCATTAAGTACTAGACATAGTCCAATGCTTTCCACGGGCTCTCAGATCTGGAATGAACCAACCAGTCCACTACGGGACCTGTAAAAGTGACTCCTATCTGATGAAGCTGGATTTCTATGAACACAATCTGATTTGGAGGTTATTCTCAAAGCGAACTTGTGCAAAGGTCTGCCTGGGGTGACACAGGGTCATCTGCATTAATGCAAATGTCCACTTTCCACGCCACACAGAAAAAAAGTCCCCAATAGCAGATAAGACTATTGGACAGTAAAAGGCACATTAACCAGAAAGCTACCGGCCATATACGCATCTTCTGTGCTCTGAAGCATTATAATAACTGGCAAAAATGACAATTTAACGACAGAAGGCCAGAGGAGAAAAGCCAAAACCTAATTTGACCAGATTTCATCTCAGTTCAATTCTGCCTATTAGTCGCAGTTTGTTGGCATTTTATTTTTTATACTGCACATTCACCTGATAACGAATGAAACACAATTAAGTTTACTTACTTAAGCCACAGCTGAATTACTGCAGCAAAATACCATGCAGCGTGATGGGTTAAGGGCAAATATGCAATTATTAGTAATAGGGTTAACTTATTACTTATGTATGACCCGGTAGCACAAAAGATCATTTCTGACACCACCTTACTGGTGCCTATCAGGACTGTGTGCTACACCTTCCTATGGCTGCTTGGCCAGGAATGGTGCGTCTAAATGTTTAATCGCACGCAATCATATCTACAATTGCAGGGACCGGACAGATTTATTAGTCCCACAACCTGAGGTAATTTAAGAAAATGAAGAACTATAAACTGGGATTTTCAGAATGGGATCACTTTTCTATTGACCCATTATGTGTTTTTTCCATTGCACACAACTTCCAGTCTTTAATGGGTCAATCGTGCTCTGTAACGGCATGCCATCCTGCAAGTGCCTTATGCCCTGTGCCTCATGGGAGAAGCGCCAGGCTCACTGTAATCCTGCAGTGGATAAGCCATCATGAAAGATGGATGGACAGACATTATTAATCAGTCATTTCTTTGCTACAGTACGCCAAGTCAGTGCTGTACAAGACTGTCATGTGCACCTAAAGGTTCTGCCTGCTATATGTCCTGACCACACACACCAGTGAAACACCCCACATGGATGAGGAAGAAAAAGAGACAATTAATTCACGCAAACAATGACGAACAGTAATCCTGAAGATTGTACCTTAAGGCAGTGGTTCTCAACCCGGTCCACAGGCCCCCCCCATCCAGTCCACATTTGTTATATTCCATCACCTACACACCTGAACTAACTTGCCATTTGATGATTGTGTCCTTGATTACCTGGCTTACATGTGCAGATGGGGGGGGAGATACTAGCTATATATGTCGCGTCTCATTTAGGTTTTCGTGGTCATTATCATGAAAATTATTACAGTTGTATGGCCCCCTGTCCTATTTCAGCCAAAGTAACAGTCTCTCAAAGCGGTACAAGGGAGGTAGAAAGACACATTGCTAAACATGCAAGGTGTGGATTTTCCTGCAAGTTGAAAACAGTGCAGAATTGACTGGGGTTTAAGACATTGGTAGTAGGCACAAAGGGACATCTGAAGCCATCAGCCAGGTATTGAGGAGATGAGCCTCTGGCTGATGGTGCTCCTCGATCAGCACTCCATAGAGAGGACTCATTAACTAACTTACTGGGTTTTTAATCTCCTGCCTCAGTTTTTGAACAAACAAAAGGAGTGGATGGGCTGGGAGCTGAACAACTAGTCCATGGTTAAAGAATCCATAGACTGACTAGCACCGCTTCCACCCTCCAGCATGTAGGCAAGCCCTCATTCGCTGGTTCACCTGCCAATCCCAGCACAGTGACCAGTCAACACAAACTTATTATGGAAGTTACAGTCAACAGCTCAAAAGCAGAGTCCTGGGGGAAAAAGAGAGACTCAAAGAATGCATGACTGTCCAGAATAAAAACTGACAAATCCTTCATATTAAGCCCACGCAAGGGTCATGATCCATAAAGCTGTAGCCTGGACAACCAACCCAGCATGTTCTGATAAGCACCTTAAGCCTGGAGGATCAGGTGTGCAAGATCCTGCTTACATATTCCATTTCATTAATTGATTCAAATAATAAATCATATAAAAACTATCAATTTGCTGGGCTCATTGGTTCTGGACTGACAAACACAACTGGCTTTCAAACCAGCAAAACCTGCAAATACAGTCAAATACAGAGTCATGAAAATAGTATCTGCCCCCCTCCTAAGTTCTATTTTCCCGTATTTGTCACACTAGATTCAGATCTTCAAACATAACTACAAGCCAATTAAAATACAAAATGCAATTTTTCCTCCAATAAATGACCTAAAGCCCTGCAATTCAGGCAAACCACACTGAGAGCCATTATCTAAGGGAAGAAAACGTGGAGCAACGGTGAATCCTCCCAGGAGCGGCTGGCCTCCCAAAATTCCTCCAAGAGTACACTGACAACTTATCCAGGAAGTCATTAAAGAACCCAAGCTAACATCTAAAACTGCAGGCCTCGCTTTCCTCAGGTCAGGTCAGCGTTCATGATTCTAACATCAGAAAGAGAGGGGCAATGGGTATTCATGGGGGAATCACAAGGCAAAAACCCCTGCAGCTCAGCACCTATTGCCAGCATTGATTGGTAGTTCAATATAGTCCCACCCACCACAGGTCTCGAAGCCTCGTTTGTCCCATCACTAGCCGATATGCCTAGCGTAACGCTAACACAGTAACCCACAAAAAGAACATCATAGGAACAGTCAAACATGGTGGTGGTACTGTGACGCTGGGGATGCTTTGATGCTCCAGGGCCAGGATGAATTGCCATATTCAAGGAACCATGAATTTCACTCTACCAGAAAATCTTGAAGGAGAATGTTTGGTCATCAGTCCATGACCTGAAGCTCAAGACCAATTTGCTTATACAACAATATGAAGCACGGCCACCTCTGAATGGATTAAAAACAAGGAAATTATGGTTCTATAGTGGCCTAGTCAAAGGCCTGACTTGAATCCCACTGAGATGCCGTGGCATGACCTGAAATGGGTAGATCACGTTTGAAAACCCTCCAATGGGGCTGAATTAAAACAAAGCTCCTCCACAGTAATGTGAAAGACCGATCTCCAGTCAACGGAAGCGTCTAGCTCCAGTTGTGGCACAATTATTTTCACACGGGTGATAGATGATGAATGACCCCTTCCCTTCATTTTAATTTTCCCTGTCGTGTTCTTGTCATATCACACATAGTATCTGACCATTTAATGTGACAAAGAGGCCTATTTTTGCAAGTCCTTTTTCCACAGCACTCTATATTCATAACATTAAGCTGGACCTAACCTGTAAGAAACCTCCAACAGTCAGAAGTCCACGGTCAGCAAAATCAGATAACTTGCTGGTTGCCTGTGAAGGTGACTCCGTAATCCAATGCTCGTTTTGAGCACATGTATACAGGAAGTCCTGAGCCTCGCACCCATATGTCCTTCATACGACACTGACGCGGGCAGGCAGGGTCACACTGAACGGAGCAGAAATGACCGTTTAGGGACAAAGTGTGAGGGATGCCTCAATGTCCTATGTGATGATTTGGAGACAAATGCTATGAGTGATTTATGATTACAGGGAGTAGACAGGAGTTTCATCTGGAATGGCTAAGGTGATAAAGAAGTGATCGAACAAGCATTTGGTCAGGAAAAGGGATTGAATTAGAATTTGCTGGGGGAGCTGGGCAATCGCTTTCACAAACATGGCATGGCGTAAAGTTAACATTTTTTATATGTAAATTCACAACACTTTGGTGGGGAGTGTCTTCCGTGGTATGGGGGGGGGTGATAAAGATTATAGACCTGTACTTATTTTTTAAGAGATTACTTTGCAGCACAATAAACCATTTTTCATCGACAAGAGGCTCTGCAAGTGGATCCCTTAAAAAGGCTACCCAACTTCACAGCAATGACCTTAAACTTGCCACATCTAACACGGTTGGGAACTGGGTAGGATGGGGGGGGGGGGGTATGGCTGAAAACCTCATAGGCCCAGATGAGTCACATGACCACGAATGGGTGTGTTGTCATGCAGACAGCCTATAACCTCCGCCCCGCGAACTGTTAACTGCAAACCCATAACAACTGACAAAGCAGACAGTGTGAGGTGAAGGTGGGGGAGTGTGGAGGACAAGTGGATTGCAAGCCTCTGAATAAGCCTGAAAGAAGCTGGAATTTACACAGCAGCACAGCACCCTACGCACTTTTACCAGATGACCCACTACACAGGTTCCAAAAGGCACCAAGAGTAACACAAAAAGAAAATTCAGACAAGAAATCAAAGGGAACTTCAGATCGCCACCCAAACTGAGAGAAAACAATTTATTGACATCATATCATGCAGCTAACATAAAATGACCCATTAAGGTATTGCTGTGTGGCCATCTCTCAAAATCTAAGGCTTAGGGGACACACATCTTTTGGACTAAGTTACAGACCAAAGCATTCTTATGCAGAAGTTCAAAAAAAAGAAAAAAAAAGCCTTGGCAACCGTTCACCAAATCCCCCTAAGCCAAGACAAACATATGTATAAAGCAAATACTGTAACCCCCAATCAGTGGGCTCCCTGGTTTTTGGTAGCAATGGGACAAATGAGGCTTCAAAACCCCTGGTGGGTGGGAGTAATCCAACTACCAGTCAATGCTGGCAATAGCACTGATTGATTAAACCCACCATTTAGCACCAGCATTGATTGGTTAGTTCTGGATTCTCCCACCCACCGCAGGTTTTGAAACCTCATTTGTCCCATCACTAGCCAAAGCATATCCTGCATCCAGTTGGTTCCGTAGCTGCACTATGTATGTTGGAATAGCACAGAACACATTCGCACAAGACAAACGAGATGAAAACTCTGCACGCTCCGGTTGTGACCTCTTGGCATGCTACAAGTGCGTTTACGAGCTCTGTGAACATCACGTGTTTGGCACATTAAACCAATTCAAAGTGTTCAGAAAACATGTTGTTATCCTGCAGTGGAACGCTATTGTTTTAAAAAAAAAAAAAAAAAATACCCAAACACTCCATTGGATATGCATGAAAAGCTATTTTGTAACAAAGTAAAAAGCACAAATTTTCACAGGCAGCATTCTAAAGAAAACCATTACCAATTTTAAAATTTAGCAACAATCCAAAACCTGATTCACCTACAGTTCTCTATATTGCAAGCAATAAGTTTAGACTGTCAATGTTCATACCGTGATTTTACTAGTGAAGGGACAAATGAGGTTTCAAAACCCACGGGAGGGGGGGGATCCCAAACTACTGATCAATGCTGGCGACATTAAGTGACAGCATTGATTAGGTAGGCCTGGTTCAAGATACTTCAACCTCCATGGATTCTGAAGCCTCCTTTAACACCAGCATTGATTGGTCAATTCAGAATACTCCAACCCACCACAGGTTTTGAAGCTTCATTTGTCCCATCACCAGATTTTAAATCCCGCATCTAATAAATACTGTATATCAGGCTGACTGGTTGCAACGATGACCTCGGATTTATGTAACTGAGATGACTCATTTTAGATCCAGTTGAACGGACAGAAGAACAAGACTCTGGTGAAAAATAATTCAGAAGCTGATCCAGACATAAACACTAAGCTCATAACCCTACAATGTGTAATATAAATACAAGGCCTCTCTCTTACTGGTCCAATTCTACTGTGTTAAAAATATGTATTCCCACTGTATAATTTAAAAAGATTCCTGGACTTGTAATATGCGCCATACCTGCAAATTTCACACGGGGGTGGGGGGGTTTAAAATCTCACTTCTCCAAAGCATACCTGCAATGGTCCCCATAGGCACAGCATCCTCTCTGAAAGTACTTGCAAATCATGACTGGTTTGCTGCTGGTGAGCTCATGGGAATATCGACAGTTGTTCCCTTCTTTGCAAACGCCATGCATGAAATATCTGCAACAGATTAAAAGAAGCAGAGTACCTTCGACAATACATTTTTTTTTTACAGTTGGCTGAATATGCAGACTGCAAAGCAATGTCATTAACAACGTCAGCCTGTCCAATGTAACCCAATCTCCATCTAACGAATGGGAGGGAACCCTAAGTTATTGGCATTACCATGCATTACAAATATGTTCTTCCTACATATTCCATTAAGACATATCGTGAACATTACAGAAGAAATTAAAAATTACTGCTACTTGGTTACGACTATGATTTGTAATACTACATTTATGAACTTGCTGCATGTTATTACTGTATCTGCTATATTTTAGACAGTCGTAAAGTCCAATTAAACCTGATAAATAATCATTCTACTAGTCAGCAGACTAGGCTACCTGATATAAGGGACCATAACTAGTCATGAAATACTGCCAATAGTAATGATGTGCTGTCCCGACTGGCGGTTTAAAGTAAATATTGCACAGTTGTCCGTTTATGATTTGAAATTCCTTCACAATCATCCAATGCCAACCGGCCAGTTCAGAGGCTCCCTGCCCCTAATCGGCATCACTTGTCGCCTAAATGTGAATTTTCACGCGTTTACGCTGGGGATGGAAATAAAAGGCTTCTGTTTGGCGGCCTTCGCTGCAGAGCCACCCCAGCTCTCTTGGAGGTGACGGGAGGGGAGTCGTGCTGGAGCTCGGCAGCCCGCTTTATCAACAAAACAACAAACGGCTAGCCGAGTCGCTAGGCTAGCCGCAGCACAAAGACGACGTTAATATCTGCGGCTCCAAATGAACAGAGACGCTTTCGCCACGTTGTCCGAATGGTATCCGGTTGTATACGGCAGCCAAAAAGTTACTGTTACTTACCTGCAGGTTACGTGTTTCGTCCAGCTTCCTCCCGTTATTGCTGGAGCCGCTGCGGACGCCGCCGCTGCCTCCGCCATTACTGTTTATCTCACAGCACAGCTGCCGGATCTTCCGGGCAGCCACGGGAGGAATCGGCAATTTCCGGTTCTTCTCGGCTCTTTCCGCGGTCGGAATCGGTTGTTTACCGAATCTCTGAGCGCTGGAATTTACACTTTTACCGTGTCCTCCGAACAATAGTTAGGTTTGTCAAAACAGTGTTTACAGTGCTAACTAAAATCGACACTGTAAACAAGGCTGACGGGTCAAAGTGTGCCCATAATTTCCCTGAAGCGCGCACGGACGGGTAAGAACAGCTAAAATTTTCTAGAAAACTACTTCCAGGAAAAATATAGCACATTGTAGTCAGAAGGCCCGTAGCGTTAAAGAGAGGGCCAGTTCATAAACTATATTTATACAATATGTATAATTGTAGACTGCTTAAATAAGTTTAAAATGTACGTGTTCATTTTCAGCTAATACAAAAGTGAAATGAAGCAGAATACGTTATAATAAGCCTATAGGGTTAGAGGGGCTAATTTCAGGATGATCAGTGGCGATACAATGTTACTGAAATGTCGTGTTTTTGTGGTTGGCGAAGCCTCGCGTTTTTATTAAGTAAAACCAATCCGCATACAGTTTATCACAATAAATGAGAAATTCCAGAAAGATCCACTTGGACACCTTATCTCCTATGCAGTTTTGTAAAAAAAAATTAACAGAATTAATCTGTTGTTGAATCAATTATCATTGATTAGGCTTCAGTCACTTTTTAAAAGGGGGATATTATTTTTAACAGGTTTTCTGCTGTTGGTCTGATTAGTTTGGAAGCACTGGTTGGCCTATACGTAATAAGCATCAAACAAAATTGAGCTAACTGCACAGTTTTCAACTATTTATACTAATATGAGTTCTTGATTGTCAAACCATGGCCTTTGTGTGTAAAAATCATAATTTAAATTAATTTTTGTGATTAAACCTAACCAGAAGTTCAATAGTGCTAAAGGGGGGGGGGGGGGAAATCAGCTTGGTACCATTCACATTTGATATTCTGGTGCATGATGTTAAGCAGATTCTGGTTTTGTATTAATGGAATGGACCATAACAAATATTCATAGGAGCAAAACCAGACACTGTATACATAAGCAGTACTCTCCAGGCTTGGGTGGCCTCAGGCTTATTATGGGTTTTTACTGACTTGAATCTGAGGCTTTCTTTTTTCAGTCAACGCTGTTTATCATGAGCTGGACTGATACGTTTGCTGGATGTTTTGACTGACGAACTTTTATTCTTAAAGCCTGCTGTTGAGCTGATTTCTACCATCAAGCATGCTAAGGCGGTGGACTCCAGTTCTTCAAAGACACAATGTCTCAACACGCTGGATGAGGCGTCTATTACACGGTACCACATTTAATCCAGCCGTGATATCAGTCAGTGGTTGATATAACGAACGAAACAAAACTCTTTTCAAACAATGACAAAAACTATTGTCTATGGGTTCTATATTCTAGATTTTACGTACATATACTGTACATGAAATCTTGTCGTTTTTTGGCTGCATTATTTAAATTGTAGAATTCAGTATTAGCATGTCTATAAAGGCATTTAAGTACAATGCAAAAATGTTTCATTAAACTGTTGTCTTTTAGACAGTTTGTTCAAGGTTCACCCATCTGTATCCAAAGCACTGGCAGAGAACAGACCCGTAGTGGCATTAGAGAGCACCATTATCACGCATGGATTGCCTTATCCTCAGAACCTGAAGTAAGTATCAGAAATTCTACTAGCTCGAGGGTCTCTTTTTACGTCTCTCAGAAGGTACCGAAGATTCCTGTAGACACCCTTCGTTTGATTTTGCGTGATGCTTGTTGTCGGAGTCAACAGTGATTTACCTTTCATGATTTCCTGTAAGAATTGTAAGTGACAGAGCACGTCTCTCTCAATCACATACCGGCCAACTGTACTGGGAGCTCTTTATACATTTTGCCAAGATATTGTAATGAATCAACATGAGGTAGGATCCAAGGGCAAAACGTGAGTTTACTGGGGAAGGGATGGAACCGGAGTCATAGGTCGAAAACAGGCAGAAGATTGTAGTGATGGGACAAATAAGTATTGAAAACCATTGGTGGGTGGGACTATTCCAAACTGACCAATCAATGCTGGTGCTAAATGAGGCCTCAAAACCCATGGTGGGTAGGAGTATCCCGAACTAAGCAATCAATGTCGATTTATCACTAGAAGATTGTATTAAAAGGTCAAACCACAAAGCTTTCCACATACAAATCGTGGTCAAAGTCAGAATTCAAAGATAATCCAAAACTCCGATGGGCCAAAAGGATGAACAACACAACGGTACCAAATCCAAAGAATACGAACTAAGAGTCAGAAGGCCCGTAAAGGAAGCAATGGTCGCACAGAAATCGAAATGAGAATTGGACGTACTGCTTAGTATGGTTAAGAAATGTAATTCCTCTCAACAAGTCAACGCATCACTTAGCCTGAATAGCTGTACAACAAATGCATTACAGGTGTCATTACTCCGGGGAGGTAGAACTTCAGCGGGCTAGCCGTTGATGACTGGCCAGCTCTGGGTGTGACAGATATATATGCTATCTATGACAAACAATGGAATGCTTTTTTTTTTTTTTTTTTTTTTTTTTTTTTTAAAAAAATATCAAAGAGGCATTGTCACTGAGTCACTGAGAATTATTTAAATTCCTACTCTTTTAGTCCACTCTAAGTATTTCTTCTTCTTTGGCCAGTTAATACACTTTTATCCGGGGTAAAAAGAATAATAATTTTGTTACCTTTCCCATAATTCATATGTACTCGTGCATGAATTGTACCAGTGCTCATTTTGGACTTTATCAATGGCTTGGCATACCATGACTGTAGACAGCATTTATTCCATTTGAACTACGGTGCCATCTGAAATTTTGATTCTAGGTCATTTTGACTTTTTTTTTCTCCACTAAAAAACACACTTTGAAATTCTTTGAGAATTATCATCGTGATACAAGGGAAAATGTAGCTGATTTAGTGTGATATAAATCTTGGCGTCCATGAAGATGTCTTTATTCATAAAAATTCTTATGTTTTATATTTATATTAATATTTTGGGCCCGTAGTCCATCCTACATTTCTGTGCAAGTCATTTTGGCTGGCAAGGATGGAAACGACTAGGCATAATATAAGCACCATGTGCGAAGCCTTCCTGAGTCTTTCCGTAGGAAGTGATAGAATTTATGACATGCAAAGAGAGCCAGAGCTGGCTTAGACTCCCTTTGGCAGGCCCGTATTTTTGGAATCCCTCCAGGACAGAAGAGCAAGGATAATGATACCACAAGCATCCTTGGTATACCTTTTCATATTTGCAATCGTATGAAAGTTGCGTTTAGCCCTTCTGCTTATAAATACGGCATTATACATATGGTCCCGCAAGATAAATTTGTCTGAAATTAAACGTAAGACGCTACTATAGAAAGAATTATAGCTTTGAGTTCCGGCTTTACACCTCTTTCCTCGATTTATGCTGTTGGAATTTATGAAGCTTTGATAAGTTGGGTATGGCTTGCTCTTCACAACCCGGCACAGATTCTCAATCAGATTCAAATCAAAGCCTTCGACTAGGTGCCTATTGTGCATTCACTTTATTGTGTTCAAGCTGTTCTAGGGCTGCTTTGGCTGTATGTAGCTGGTGACTGCTCTGCTTAAAAAGCCTCTTTGTAACACTGTCATATCTTTTTCAGAATCAAGTGAGTGTCCCTCTCACTTCTTGATATAGTTTTTTGTTTTTCCCCCTGGATTTATCACCTTTTGTTTTTTTTTTTTTTCCCCACTTAACTTGATTAGCATCCCAGTTCTTGCACCAAACACCATAACATCACTCTCCTCATTTCTCAGTGTCTCCCACACATTCAGACAGGATTCCTCTAAATTCTAGTGACTGTTAGCATAGGGAGATTTTCTACCTTTTCAACGACGGTCGTCTCCAGGTTTTCAACAGTCACCATTAGCCTTTCAGTAACCAGCATATGTTGCACAGCTTATGGGAGGATATTCAGTACTATGCAGCTTGTAGCTTTATTCTCTTCGCTTTTGAATAATTTATTTCTCTCTGCTCTGAGGGGTCTACTGTCCCTTTTGAATTATTCTTATGTCAGTCTCTTGATTTGTGTCCTACCAAGTCGTTATCTCGGAGCTGATTTGAATGCTTTATGATTTTATCCGTGCAGTAAATGGACTATAAACAAAAGCTCCAAAGGCACAGACTTCAGATCCCTGACCATAATGAAAGTATAATTTCAACTGTAGATATTTTACGAAATATTTTAGGAGGTTGTGTCCCCAAAGCAGGAAACTTCAGTATTTAAGCTTGCATTAGCTAGTAACAATGAACTACAATATTGCAACAGGAAATGTAGAAGATTGCTATCAAGTTTTTGTCTTCAGCCAATGGAGAATTTTGAGAAAGGTTTGTTATGTAAAGAGGTTTGAGAAAGCAGCACTGCTTGGGAACAGTTCCACAGCTATGTTCTAATATTGTGTTACTTCTTAGTGTATGATTAAACAAGTATGTTGTCCTTACCCAGGGTTCTTAGCCCTGGCTCTGATATATTGCTATGCAGGACTTTTATCAGGAAAAGTACAAAGTTTGTTGAGTTTGTGGGTGAAATTCTCAGCTCCACTGGGATCTATGATGTCACATGATGAGTAAATGCTTGTCTTGTACATTAAAGGCAAAGGGGCTGGGTGTCTCAGTACAGCCAAAGAGGTGGAGGCTATTGTGAGAGCCCAGGGGGCCACACCTGCCACTGTGGGAGTGCTGCACGGTAGAGTCCACGTGGGACTGTCCCAGGAGGACCTTGACTTCCTCTCCAGTGGCAGCGGCCATCTCAAAGTGTCCCGACGAGACCTGGCTTATGCTACAAGCAGGGTGAGCCTAAGCAGTGTCTCATTCTGATGATCTCCTTACATTCCCGTCAGCACAAATGTGCCCATGGAATGATTTAAATTTTATTTAAGATTTCTATTAATTCCTGGGCTGATGCTTCTATCTAAGGCAACTTACAAGGCAAATGTTTGTATGCAACTTCTCTCTGTATATTTTTGTTCTTTTTATTGAAGCAGTTGACTCTGGGTGCCTTGTCCTGCTAATACAATAACCGGGTCGTTTCTGTTCATTTCTCCTCCACATCCTTAAATACGGTACTGTTCTTTTCCCTGACGAAATGTGCCCTGAGTGATCTTCCGAACCAGAGTGCTTCTGTGGCTGATGGATTTCTGTCGCAGCACATTAATATAGCAGTCATCTAGTCTAGTCACATGATTTATTAAACTTGCATGCCCGTGCCAAAATTTTACACTGGTGGAAAGTCGAGACGGGTTCTAAAATGGTGGCATAATCACGGCATGGTACTGATGGACGCTTTACTATCTCGTTTCTGCACATGTTAAAATTATACAATTAAAAAAATCATTAATAAAATAAACTATTATAGGCTTTGCCTGCAGCTATGCAAATACAAACTGGAGCGCTTTGTAATTCAGAGGGGCCAAAGTGACGTTTTACATGGGCTGCATTTTCCAGTATGTGATTTGGAAATCAGATGACTAACAATAAATAGGAAGCATATATCTGCATAAATATTTATGCTGTTCCTGTTCTCCAGCGGTTGTCAGGGGGAACCACAGTGTCTGGCACCATGATCGCAGCCCACCAAGCAGGCATCTCTGTTTTTGTGACGGGGGGCATTGGAGGCGTTCACCAACGTGGGGAGAGCAGTGAGTTAATAATGCTCGAGTTCTGTTTATACATTGATATGTTTTGTAGCAATGGGCCAAACGAGGCTTCAAAACCCATGATGGATGGGAGTATCCTGAACTAGTCACTCAATGCTGGTGCTAAATAAGGCTTCAAAACCTGTGGGAGGGTGGGAGTATCCTGAACTAACCAGTGAATGCTCGTGGTAAATGAGGTTTCAAAACCCATAGTAGGTGGGAGTTTTCTAAACTAACAAATCCAATGCTTGTGTTAAATGAGGCTTCAAAACCCTCTATGGTTTTTGAAGCCTCATTTGTCTCATCACTGATGTTTTGTCATTTTTGTATATAACGTGACTTGTGTGACCTCAAGTAATACTTTTCTAAGTGAAACTCTTAAGTATAGCAGTTCCCCCAATGAGATTTGAACCTATAGCCACTAGGATCTTCAACAAGTTCATTAGCAGAACATAAACTTCTGTCCCAAACGGAATATTAGAAATGTGTAAGCACACTGGTTACAAAATGGTCATTATTTTTTCATTATGGTACATGTTTCAAATTCTGTACTGTATCTCAATCCAAGTGAAAAAGGTTTACTGTACATTATTCAAAAAGATTGTTTTTCTTGCCTTGTGATACCCCAGAAATGTATTTCAGACTTATGGTGAGACTTTGGTATATCTGAGACTCAAATGATGCGTCTTTAAGGATCATCTAAAGATACTTTTTATACCATGGTGTTAAAGCTTCTTCTCTCCATTTCATGCTCCACTTAGTCTCCTTTATAGTAGTGAATAATAAGGATAAAATTTAGAACAAAAATGAGCCACCTGTCTTGTCTTCTCAGCAATGGATGTCAGTGCCGATCTCACAGAGCTTGGTCGAACTCCCATTGCCGTAGTCTCAGCTGGGGTCAAGTCCATCCTGGACATTGGTCGCACCTTGGAATTTTTGGTATGTAAAAGTGAGATTTGGCCTCTGTGGGTGGGGCATTTATTTGTTTTATGTTATTCTGGCAGAAATGGGCGAAGTCTGTAGAGAGAGGGTGACTTAATGTGAATTAAGACAATGCTGGTAGTTTCTCCCCATGACAGATCACATGACCGATATCTTACTCTAACTGTGTCACGGTAAACAATGGCAGGTGTTATAAGAGTGTTTGTGGTCTTGATATGGCTTATTATGATTATATTAATATTATTGCTTAGAAGCTACAGGGTTCAAGTACCCAGTGCCACATTCCTAATCAGGCAGGTGAAGTGGGACAGCTTATTTGGGAAAGAATTTATACCTTTGCAGTTTTAATTTTAATCAAACTTTAATTCTACAGGATTCTGTTATAACAGGAAGAACATACTAGGACAGGACACTGAGTCGCTCCTGTAATCTAATTACTATTCCCATCCAGCCAACAGTCACTGTATTTCCTTGAAGAGCTCTTATCAGTATTAAACATGCTTGTGTGTAATCGTTGGTTTTATTAATATAAGTAATCACTGAAAAACACTCGTCCACTTTCTTTTATTTTCTAGTCAAGGACATCAGTCTGATCAGACATTCCTGAAAGTTCTGCCAAAAAAGACAGACAAATCAAAACTGTTATTTAATGAATGGTCGCAGAAAAGATTCTACAACAGTTCTGCCTATTGGCTGATCCACATTGCAAAGTTTAAATAGCCTGTTTCGCCTGACCCCCTTTACCTGAATTCACCTATGAATAGCAAAGCAATTGGAGGAACGTGGCTTAATAAAGTTCTACACTTTATGGGTACTGTGCTGTTATACCTGGAAGCTGCAGTTCACTCGTTTTCAAGAGAAATGTCCTGTACTTCCCACCAGGAGACCCAGGGTGTTTGCGTGGCAACATTTGGGCAGTCAAAGCACTTCCCAGCATTCTTCACTCCTCAGAGTGGTTTCCCTTCACCTTACAATGTAGCTAATTCCCAGGAGGCAGCGGAACTGATTGGTAAGAAGGCTAATGTGATGACACCAGGAAACAAGAATTCACTTGACAGGATTATCTCCTTTAACTGAACAAATTATACTCAAAAATGAAATCATTAATATCCCTTTGTGCTTGTTGCAAGCATACCCCTGTGTGTTTACAATGTTAATACCCTTTGCACACTTAATGCTAGCATGTCCATACGTGCTCTAAGCTAACATATCCTTCATGCTTACATGCTTCATGCTTACCGCATCTTACAGCTAGCATACCGCTTCTTACAGTTAGCATGTTAATCTACGCTTACTGCTAGCATACCCTAGACTTCTTACCGCAAACATAGCTGGGTGTACCTATAGTTAAGCGTATTCTGGAATCCTTCACAGATAGCACATTCTGCCTGGGGCTCCAAAGTGGTCTGCTGATAGCAGTACCCATCCCAGAGGAGCATGCGGCCCATGGGCGGGAGATGGAAGGTGCCATCCAGGCTGCTCTGAAGGAGGCCAGGTACAAGCAGTGCCCTTGTTGAATTTCTGAGAAGTACCACCATGACGTTACTCACAAAATTGCCTCAAGGGTCTCGCAAACTCTGAATCATTACAGAGTAATTTAAGCTCTTTACATAATAAACAACGTGCTTAAATTCCTTTAAATACGAACATAAATGTGTACTAATGCGTCCAAATGATAAAGAATGTATCAGACGTATCAATGAACTGATATAAAAGACTATACTATCTATGTCCATTTTCATAATTCAGTATTAAAATTTATATTTTGGTTTTTTTGGGATTCTACGATGAGCAATAAAACGGAACCCTCAGAAAGGGCCGATGAAGTGACACAAGCAAACACAGAAGCTATATGAAATTCAGATGTATATGAAATGGAAGGACAAAGACCAAACCTGAGAGCAAATTTTTTGTACTTGTTTGGTTGTGTATTTAATGCGCTTGTCTGATGTAGGTTATGTAGTACTGTTTTTTTTCATGTTTTTAATGACTGAACGTTTTTTTTTGGCTTTTCACTTTGGGTCACATTTTGATCCTTTTTTGTTGTGTGATGCTTGTCTTCAGTGAGGAAGGGCTCAGGGGCAAAGAGGTGACACCCTTCATCCTGCGGCGTGTCAGCGCACTAACCCAGGGGCGCTCCTTACAGGCCAGTATCTGTCAGAAGGCTAGTCTAATCACACCAGGGCGAAAACCTCATAGGATGAGGCGGCGACCGGTTCTGTCTCAGCCATCCAGGTGTTATAGCTTCTCAGGCACAATTCAGAGTTTCACTAGCTTTATTGTTGCTTTATAACTATTAAATATGTGTAATCTGTGTAATCGACTTACTTATGTTCTCCATTGATTGTGGTTCTAGACAAGCCGTAGTTCACAATAATCCTGTCATTAGTACCAAATGTATTTAAAAGTTCTAGGCAAACAGAAGCAGATAACATTTTCTCCCTTTAGAGTGTAATGTTTTTGGGTTAACAGCCCCAGTCATCCACTTGCTTTCCTTAAACACTCGAACCCAAGACATGGCACTGGT
The DNA here is from genome assembly GCA_009936485.2 of Gymnarchus niloticus. Taxonomy (NCBI): domain Eukaryota; kingdom Metazoa; phylum Chordata; class Actinopteri; order Osteoglossiformes; family Gymnarchidae; genus Gymnarchus; species Gymnarchus niloticus. The sequence goes on from JAACJT020000001.1 coordinate 21,132,654, forward strand.
ACGTAACAACGCTAAGGTGGGCAGTCAGATTGCCTGCGCTCTGTCAGAGCTACGCAGCAGGAGGAGGACCCCAGTGTCCCCAGCCCAGCAGAAGGAGAGGACTCCACATCCGCGGCCCCAGACCGTGAGTGTTTATGTGGTCTGCTGGGGGCTGGCAGCCCACTTTGGGACTTAGTATGGTTTTTACTAGAAATGTGAGCTAGTGTTGATCCTATGTAATTGTACACAGTAAAATGACAGGCATTGCAGTGTTTTAGTTTTGCGTTTACGCACAGAATTTATGGGCCTAGTGATTTCTGTTGCCTAAGGAAGGCAAAGGGGCCGTGATACTAGCTTTCTTGGAAACTGTGATTTTTGTTCTAGCTGAGCACATTCTCAAGTGTTCGTATTTGACCACAATTCAAATCACATTAAGCTGAACATCGAAGCCTTTTCCAATAGAGTTGCACCAAGTTTACATTTGAACATGATTGGCAGGTGTTTCTGTAAATAAAACATGTTTATTCGATCATTTGTGAAACAAGCGAAACAGAATGAATTAGTATTGATCTTAAACTACATGAATCAATCATCTATCAATCCATCGTCAATAACTGGGTTTCCGTGAGCCTGAAGAGTATCCTAGGGGCTGTAGGTCGTACCAGATGGGAGACACTCTGCAGAGGATCCCAGTCCATTGAAATGCACGTGCTCAAGTGGTGGTGGGTGGGAGTATCCCAAATTGACCAGTCAGTGCTGGTGCTAAATGAGGCTTCAAAACCCGTGGTGGGTGGGAATATCCTGAACTAACCAGTCAATCCTAGTGCTAAATTAGGCTTCAAAATCTGTAGTGGGTAGGAGTATCCCAAACTATCAATCAATAGCCAGCACTGATGGGTAGTTTGAGATACTCCCAGCCACCACTGGTTTGGACGCCATGATTGTCCAATCATTGCAAAACATACAAGGACGGACTATGTTCTGTAAACCACACATAAAAGCTAAGGGCACAAGCAATCATTTATTACCAAATGACCCTACATCTAATATTGACTGGAATAAAAATCATTGCATTACTCATTTTGAGACACACAAATAAAATGAATTATTGCTACTGTATTGTGAATTACCGGTGCTCCTTAAATAACACAATATATCTTTAACTTGATTCAAAAATAATTGTGAAAACTTAGCATATTCAATGTAACGTTATTTGAATAGGAAAATTATTGTCGGGACAATCATATGCTTAGCTGGAATTAACCCTACCATGTGGCAGAACTACCATCCAAGAATATGTAACCACACCCACCACAGCCTAGAACCAATCAGGAAAAAGGTCCCCGCTTTCTTCTGATTTTCTTTGTATCCCAGGTTGTGATTGGTGCGGTGAACGTTGACTTCGTCGCTAAAGGGAGAACTGAAAAGCTAATCGTAAGTGTATGGTGATTTGTGTATGGGTGATTATGAGAATGCACGTTTGTTTGTGTGAGACAGAAACGTTTGGTTTAGGAAACACCAGAGGATACTCCTTTTGTATCTTGATCCAAATGAGAACTTCATACTAAAATGTTTGAGCTGCAGATATCGTATATATTGTTCCTGTTTTGTTATGAACGGCAAATCGGTTCTACAGTTCCAGCAAGGACATTTGTGTTAGAAATTTCAAGTCCAAAATTACTGTGTGTGTGTGTGTGTGTGTGTGTCACTAGCATATAGGGCATATTGTGTTTACCTCATGATTTGCAGGGTATGGTCGGACACAATGCAAACTAAATAATTGAAATAACAGGTATTGAAAATGTATGAATACCCAGAAAATGACTGTATTGCTTGTTTTAAGAGTAATATTTAAATGTGTCCAGTAGATGGCAATCATCTGCTTTAGTTTGCTCTGTTTAAAATGCGGTGGTTTATTTTAAAATATGGTGTAATTGGTAGATTTCGGTATCGTTTTCATATATCATCCAACTTCCAATCACTTACTCGATACGGGGTTTCAAAGGGCTTGTACTGTAAAGGACACAAGGCAGTGGGTACCATGGTCAGGATGATGGAATTGTACATGTAAATGGTGCAGTATCATCACTGCCTTCTTTTTAAGTGTAACCAGGACCTCTGTGGCCAGTGATGTTCCCCACCAGCTCTGCAGTCAGGCAACAGTCCTCAGCTGAGCTAAAGTAAACCATAAGTGCCGTGGCATTGCTAGGCTCTGTACAAAGCACTGTCTGTTTTCTGCATCAGCCTGGGCAGACCAATCCGGGAAGTGTCTTACAGTCTTTCGGTGGCGTGGGAAGAAACATTGCTGGTAAGGAGGTCATCTCCAAAGCTGTAATACGGAAAATGTGAGCATTCAGCTTTGCATGTATAGAGCATTTTACATTTTTGGAATGGTGAGAACCTCCCTGGTACATATTGTACAAAACCAACAGGTTCAGGTACCAGCAGGTAGCGCTGTGGCTAAACAGTTGGGCTAAAAGGATGCCTTTGATCCTGGAACTTTAAGTTTAAAACCTGAAAAAAGTGTACAAGCCATTGCAGATAGCAGCATCCGTGCAGTAACAATAACATTAGGTAGAGAATGATACGTGTGTTGTTGTAGGTCCTGATTAATGGCTCCAATTTCAGAGTGGGCCTGCTTGTTTATACTACTATCTTGCCGGCTGTTTGTTAGACAGCGGTGGGTGTGCCTGATATATGGTACTCTCCTCTGTGGTACTACCTGTTCTGTCAGACTGCCTGAGCAGGCTGGTGGAGGTGCCCCTTTTCATCTCAGCCATTGGGACAGACGATCACGGTGATGCTGTGATGGGCCGTTGCAAGCATATGGTAGATGTGCGTGCGTGCGTGCGTGCGTGCGTGCGTGCGTGCGTGCGTGCGTGCGTGCGTGCGTGCGTGTGTGCGTGCGTCCATCTATGCACCCTTAATGACGTTGTTGGTACAGATTTAGGTCGAGTCTCTCTCGCACATCTCAAACCCACGTCAGCTGAATGGAAAAGCTGCCTTAACCTATAAATATTTATACACCTACCCATGCTAAACTGATTATCATATTCCCTCCAAAACCAACGGTAGTGTTTGCATGACTTTTTATACCTTTTCAGTATGTTTATGGTACCGTAGCTCGGTGCCGCTGGCTAGATTCAAAATGAGTGACTTCTGGAGTAGTGTGTGTAGAATGACTTCTCCTCGTCATCTCCTCTTTCGAAGAATGACCCTAAAGTAGCAACAGCTGTCTTTTGAAGCGTTGTTCAGAACGCCATTCCCTCCGCCATAGGCTGCAGAGAACTTCTACATTAGTGAATTAATGTATCGTTTCCCAGCATGCCACGGAAGTCACATGGGGATCTGGACTCGACCAGGTGCCCTTTCTCTGACTCATCTGTCAGCTATGCCCAGGTTTCCGGCAGGCTCTGGGCCGGGAGGGCATGTTTCCCATTTCACATGCCTGCCAGCACCTCCAAGAGACATGACCCTGTCGTGTTTCTGTTGTCTCCCTCCGTTGGCCGGAGGCTGGATTGCATGTACACTTGTCCTGGCTGTTTTTCATGGCCGAGGAGATGGAGTCGCTCAGGAATCAGGCAATTTCTCAGTCAGGAAGCTACTTGATACAAATCATGCTTTTTGCTAAAAGGGTGCAGCAGCTGTTTTTAAAATCTTTGGTTTGAGCTGGGCCAGTATTTAACCCTTTATGTTTCTGTGTTGGAAAGAAATTGCATAACTGAGCATCATTGAACAAATTTTTATTGACTAGTTATACAGTACAAGATAATTCCTACACAATTTAGTGCATTTTGGTATTGCTGTTAGTGCTCATTCTTATTGAAATAATCTCAAATCTTCAGGGTATCTTTTCTAAAAAAAAAACAAATGCATCAGATTTTTCGAATCTATAAATTATCACTCTGAGTCATCCCGAGATGCCTGTTTTTGCCTGAATTTGGTTTCCTTTTCTTGAGAACACAAGTGCAGTTGCTAGGATACCGGAGCAAAGGACCGCAACCTATTGTGCAGTGATCACCAAGACCGGTGAGCTGAGCTTGGGATTTGGTGACATGGACATTCACCAGCAAATCACGGCACAGTATGTGAGTATGCCAGCCATGGCAGTGAAAGGACATAGTGAAATGGCTCGTCTCTGTACTTGCCACTTTCGAGTGTGTGATCGGTCTGGGATGATCCTTTGTACTGAAACCAGTTTTTTTTTTTTTTAAAAGTGATGGAAGCTCATTTTAGACTCAGTGCGACCAAATAGTTCTACCTTCTATACATTCGATTTCTAACAGACTCTAGATTCACTTTATCTTCTTATATGAATAAGCTCTGTATTAAGTAACTAGTACACGGTAACCAGTTAGTTTGAGTTCTCTGTGACCTGTAAAGAATTCACAGATATTTAGAAACTAATGTCAGCATTTATCAAGATGAAATGGAAAGGTGTATCTTGTTTTTCTGATCAATCCCTTTTTCAAAATGTTTCAGCTCTACTTTGCAATAGGAAACACCATGTCTGGAGAAACGATTATTATATTACAATAAAACTTATAATACCACTAATCTATTTACTACTACAGAATAAAAAATTTCCATGAGATTTATGGGTACATTTTTACACTGGAAGAGAGGAAAATATGGAGGATATATTTCTCAGAATAACAGAAGGTGACGAAGGCTGAGTGTCGTGTTCTTTTTTTAGGTGTCCCGCTTTGAAGAGGAGCTGTCCTCAGCACACTTAGTGGTTTTAGACGGCAACATTTCAATGTCAGCTATTGACTACGTTTGCTCCATCGCTAAGAAGCATGCAGTCCCAGGTGAAGGCTTTATCACCATCAGCTGCATGATTACACTTTTTGGACACTGACAAGATTGGCACTGTCACCTGTATGTTTTCAGTGTTTCCAGTGAAAGGGTCAACACTGTCACTGTGCTTGCAGTGAAAGGATTAGGACTGTCACTGCTGTGGGTGCCAGTGTTTTCACTGTCACCTGGGGGTTTTAATATCCATGTAGTGAAAATTAGTACTGCCACCTTTGTGATTTCAGATTTTTCATGGTGAAGGGATTAGTGCTGTCACCTTTGTGATTCCAGTGTATTGATGGTGAAAGGATTAGTTTGTTATTTCAGAGTTTTGATGGTGAAGAGACTAGTACTGTCACTGCCAGTGTTTTGGCACTGTCCTATTTATAGTGCTTTGACAGTGGCAGGATTAGCACAGTTATTGTTATGTTTACATTGCGCTTGCATGGAACTGATCAGCCCCTTCACCTTTGTGTTAACAGTGTGGTTTGAGCCAACAGGCGTGGGGAAGGCCAGCAAGCCATTCATGTCGGAGAACTGGAAGGCCCTGAGCTACATCTCTCCTAACCTGGTGGAGCTGTTTTCCATAAACCAGACGCTGGGCTTTCCTACACCAGCAGGTGTGATCCTAGCAACCCTAGCATCTGTGGCAGAAGAAGGAGGCACTTCTAGTGTAACATAGATGGTTGAATTCCCCACGTGAACATGATAATGTACACCCAATGGGGGTCTGTAACAGTTTTATTACAAATACTTACTCTTTCATTTGGAGAACACCCAGTCCAGTTCTGTCTATAAATATCAAGTTATCTACAAATATCAAGTTCTGTTTTTATCAGTGTGCTGTGACATTGTCACTAGCAAATTTCGCCTAATTAGGTTGAATCCAGTGGTTTCTGCCAATTTGCATGGGATGAAAAAATGAATAAATGATTGATTGAATGAATGACTTAATGTACGTATCAGTGATGGGGTGATTCAGCGACAGTGTGAATAAATCGATAGTGTGAAACGTTCAGTTACGGAGTGAAGGACTGAATGGGAACCGCTGAACAAATGAAAGAACGAATGAGCATCAGATTGTTGATGGATGCGGCCGCCTTCCCAACAGTCCTCCCAGACGCCCCGGATGAAGTGCTACCCTGTGCTGCATCTCTCTCACGGCCCCTCCTAGAACACCTGTGCTGCGTGGTTGTGACCCTTGGCCCCCTAGGAGTGCTGGTTTGTGGGGAGCACAGGGAGGGGGCCGTCTGCATGCAGCCCAAGGCTCGCTCAGAGCTGGAGGTAACGCCCCTGTCGATACTCTGACTCCGCCTTCATTTAGGGTAGCACTTTACCAGGCATGACACCTTTCTTCTGATACCACCATTATTAGCGACTCTCGACAATATGTTGCGTAGCAGAGAAACATGCTAGCTAATGTGTTTCGGATCCACCTTTTTTCTGTTTCCCCCTTCCAGAGAGGCCGACTGTGTGCCGTCCACTACCCTGCCATGACCACCCCCCCTGAGGACATCGTAAACATCTCTGGGGCAGGCGACAGGTGAGCGAGCCTCAGGGGTAACCTGAGGTCATGGTCACTCATGCCATCCTCTCAAAATTCATTTAAAAATGAGGCCTACTTGGAATTCTGGGTAAGCCAGGCAGCCATGCTCAGCTAACATTCAAAAAACATAACTGATTTCTGTTCAGCTTCATCTATCCGCCTGTCCATTCATTTTCCATCTGTCTAAAGTTATCTCATCTTTATAGACTGTACAAAAACAGATTTGCTATAACTAAGAAATCAGTCTATGAGATTTAATTATAACTTTTGAAAATTGGATCTGTTTTTTTTTTTTTTGCTTTCACACACATGGTGCACACACGCGGAACCACATACGTAAGGAACAGGAAGTAGAAGACGTGGCTATCGGTAGTAAGTCAACAGTTGGAACTGGTCATGCGCTATCCTCTTACTGATCCTTTCGCAGATATGTGGGCCATTGACGACTTCCTGCTTTCCGAGTGTAGCCAAGTAACGAAATGCTGTGAGGTCAGAGGTCGGCGTCAGAGTCGAGCACCAGAGGCTTAGTGGTTTACCATTGAGCCCATCTGTGTTAAATGAGCCCTGCTGATCTTCCTGAATCAAGTATGATTATCTTTCTGCTGCAGTCAAACTTCACACATTTTTCACCTCCACTTTGGGTTGAAAGAGATGGTGGCTTTTCTTGGTTCTCTTTCCAGTAGGCCCCTTGTGTTCTTGCATTGATTCATTCGCTTCCTTTCATCAACTAGGTTACGTGCTTGTTAACATTTTGTTAGCATCTAGAGTGGCTGTCAAGTTTCGGGACTTTTGACTAATAGGTTGCACCTTGCTGTCGAAACCTTTTAGTGATATTAATAAGCTTAATTGCTTCAGGGGGGAAAAAAAAGTCAATGAGATATTGCACAGGCAGACATCCACGTACTACTGGCCATGCTGTGTATTGTGGCTGTCAGAGGGGTCGAGACTGCTATTTGGGAAAGATAGAGACAGTTGGATGCAGGATATGAAGAATTCAGAAGACTTCTTGGAGTTGCTCTCCGGCCAGTTTGAGCCAGCTGCATGTCACAGAGCAATTCCATGGTACTTGAACCTTTTTCCTGTTTCTCAGGTATTGATACGCCCCGCACTGGCCCATAATATTGCGGAAAGCTGACTCACTGCATGAAAGGGTAAAGAAATTTGCTGGCAGGGTTGAGGCAAGTTGTTTAACAGAGACCAGTTTCCCAGACCAGTGAAACTTAGAGCCACTAACTTACACCTCCTGCTGACAATACTAAAAAAAGAACCCATGCAAAGCGATTAATCTTACAGTAACTGCCAAGGCAACAGTATAACAGTAGTGAATTCTGTATAGCAAATGAAATGGTATTTTTTTATTCAATTTATTCAACAACAACAATTAAAATCAATACAAACAGTTCAAATTATTTCAATAAAATCAAATCCCATTTCAATTCCAAAATAAAACAGACCCTCTCTCGTCCATTAATCAAACCATCAACAGTTGTACTAAAATCAAAACATAATTTACATAAGTCTCAAATGAAATGGTATGGACGAAAGGAATTAATTTATATGCATTTTTCCACATCAGCCAGCACTTATTAATCTGCTTTGAACTAAGAAGTGAATTAGCAACAGTGTTAGACTGGGGAGTACAGAGGCAAAAACCACATGACCAAAGTCTGCCACCTGTGAAACTGATAATGTGCTCTACTGTTACTACACCCATACATTTTGAAGAACTTCTCACCCAGACATTGGCAAAGTGATCTGGAGGATATCCCAGCATGCAGAGCAGCACGGCAGGCTGCGGACGCACACTGAAATCCACCAGCACGGCACATCTTTGGTTCGTGGGAGGAAACGCGCCAAGCACAGGAAGGACATGCTAATGCCTCATGGGCAGAGCTTGGGCGAGATTCAAAACCACAACCCGGGAGCTTTTAGCCAGTGAGGCTACCTGCTTAGCCATCATGCCGGCTCATGTTAGCGACATTTCCTGCCTAACAAGCCAGTCAGTAGGGTCTGAATTCAAATAGATGCCTGCCGCTTGTGACTTCTAATATGTCCTTTCGTCTTTGGGCTTGCAGCTTACGATGTTCTATGCCAGCATAGTTACATTGAATCGGCAGTTTGATCAGAGATTTGAATTTAATGTCACCAGTGGTTATGAATAATGGGCACTTAGGTCTTCACCGCCTTCTCTTCCCCCTCAGCCTGGCAGGGGGGTTAATAGCGGGGGTCCTCCAGGGGTTGGATACAGACCTCTGTGTGCGTATGGGACTCCTGGCAGCGCAGCTCTCCCTGTCGTCACCCCATCCCGTGGCACCTTTTCTGGGCACCGACACGGTCAGCCCAGAGAGGGTTCGTTCTTTATCCTGGCCCAGCCCCACCTACCTATGGTTGGATGAACTGAGCAGCCTATGAATGGAAAGGATGTCAAGCTGCATTCACGGAAGAGCAATAAGTAGTGATGGGACAAATCAGGCTTCAAAGCTCGTGGTGGGTGGGAGTTTCCCAAACTACCAATCGAGGCTAATATTAACGAGCTTTGATTGGTAGTTCAGGATACTCCCACCCACCATAAGTTTTGAAGTTCATCACTTTAACCATATAATTACCAGAGAGCAATTACAGGAATTCATATTTTTAAATCATAATGGAAAACATTCAGAACATGTGTTTGAATTTAAGTGTAATTCATAAGCTTTTATAATTCTTGAACATTGACAACAAACAACTATGCACATAGATAATATTCCTGTACTAGACACAAGTGGGTGAGACACAAGGCAAGGTGCTGAACTCGTCTAGTTACTCCATATCTATGTGTTCAGCTCCTGATGTGAAACACAGCAGATACAGGTTTAATACTACCTGAACTGTCAGTGCCTTTTTTTGGTATTCATTTGTTGTAAACAAAAAAACTGCAGAACTGAAATAAACATCTAATATTGGTCAAGTTGTTTTAGTTTGTTTCTCACTTTTTATTTTCTGTCATCTGGGCAGCTTGTGAGGCCACGGGGATGGGGCAGCTGTCTGTAATGGGAGAGTGAGTCAGGTGACTGACTGTTCACAGGCATTCATTGGACTTGTTCCTCATTCACAATGTGCCTATATCCTAATTTGTTATGCATCACTTTTGGCAGTAACCTCTGACCAGGAGCACCCTTTGCCCCACAGACCGATGTTGCAGCGGGATAAGCATTTGCATGTTTAATCTTCAGTTTTTCTCCCTGTGTGCCAGAATGCCAGTTTTACTTTAGAAATTTCATCTTTCTGTTACCCTGTTTTCTTCATTGGTCTTTCTGCCCCCCTTCAAAAAAATTAATTGCAAAATAAAGCTCAGTTAATGGCAGTTCTTCCCTGTAATGCTATCCCGCATCCATGTGGCATTCAATATCGATTTGTTCTTTCCTTAAGTGACACTGTAAGGGCGTGCCTATCCAGTGTCCCCGCTGTCCCATTCTTCACTGCAGTAGTTAGATGAACTGGTCAAAAGGTGGTAAGTGTGCATGAGGCACGGAGGTTTACAGCAAAACTACCTGTAATTATTAGCCCAGTTCTATGGTGCTCTGCGAGTAGCCTTACTGGGGTGGATCGTAAAGGAACAAGAGCAGGGTGTACTGTTTGGCCAGAGTTGATCCTTTTTGGAAGTTAATGATTATGCTGCTTCTCGTGTGTGTGTGTGTGTGTGTGTGTGTTGTAGAGAGAGCCTGAAAAGCTCACTTTTGAGGAACTCAGAAACTTCCCCAATATTGATCAGGGAACATGGATAATTCCCTTTGAAACAATTTGGGCTGTTTCCTTATAATATTTGATTATTTCTGTTTCACCTGTGGATGCTGTGGTACAACTCAAATGCATTTTTTGGCTTAGGAGAGTTGCAGAATTGCCGTTGTGCCATTGAAGTAACGTAACTTGTGTTGGTAGAAATGTAGTTCAGGGTAAAATGCGTGCTGTTTGACTTTGTAAATTTCTGTACAGTTGCAGGACGTGCACTGACCTGCCAATTCTGAGAAGACGTTGCATGTTGAAAAGATTTCCCTGCAGATCTCACATTTCCACAGATCGGAACATCTGAAAAAACGTGGTTTTGCACAAATGTTCAGAAGCAAACAATAGTATTGTTAATAATAAACGACATACAATTTGGTGTCATTGGAAGCCAAATTGCATTTAGGTTAAATGCTTTGTGACAGAAAGTAAAAAAAAAAAAAAAAATACTGTTTCTTACACAATCACTGCTTATACAGTACTCTCACCCTGTAGATCATTGTTAAATATTCCGTTTGATGATCTGAATTAACATTTGTTCGCATGGACTGAAATGGGTGAGAGTGACTGTGCACATATGTAAGGTTAGCCCTATGGATGCTAATCATGCTTGCATTTGACCAGCATTAACTTCTTTGCCCAGCACTGGGCCATCAGTGGACTCTTTGATCTTCATTCTACCATAGCCGATCCCCACCAAATGCCTCCCTAAAAAATTCTGAAGCTGAGGACGCTGTTTGGGAAGCAGGCCTATCTGGAGTAGCCTGAGGACCCAAGCAAGCAGCAGCTCTTCTGGGCCAATTTGAGGACAATGCTTCAGAGTGCACGGTCTTCAAAAAAGTGGGAACGGACATTGTAGACATTGTGCCACTTATCGCAAATCTGTGACACCACCCTATGCAAACAATTTTGCAGTAATGCACTTTGAATAAGAACTAAAAAACACTGAGCATGAAACAGTTAAGTGCAATTCCAAAAAAAAGAAAAAAAAAAAAAATCCATGCCATTAGAAGCAACTTAAATGACTCCTGTGGCACATGGCTGGGGATGTCCTAGACAGAACACCAATGTGCATGAAAAACATTAGGCAGTTTAGAGGCAAAAGGTCATCTAAATGCAAGTTTTTGGATAGTATTAACATACAGAGAGCATATGAACTCCACCCCACGCTGAACCAGTGCTGGGGCTCAAAGCCATGTTAATTTCCAGAGAGGATGTTTTTATGTTAAATAATGTAACTTGGAAATATTCTTGAATGAAATTTAAAGTTCAAATGCCTTTATACGGGGTCACGGAGTTTTGTATCCGTTAATAAGTATTCCTTACTTTAATACATTCTCAAATCAATCAGCAATTTCCACTACAGTATATCATTTATGTAAATAAAAAATGTGATAGGCAAAGCGAAACTTTGATAAGCCAATATGATTTTTGCGAATTCAGTTGCTTGCTCATTGGGATTTCTTGGTAAACTTTTCACCTTGACGAAGGTTGCAGCGCATCCACAATATCACGATATGTCTCCATCTACTGTTATCATCCTGTAGGTTGTAGAAAGACTTTTAAGTGGACTGTATTAGTTGTTTTACCGTGATTTTTCTTAGAAATAAAAAAGCAAGATTTCCATCGACCAATTTAGCAATCTATTCATAAATATTAATTTAGATGCTTTTATCTCTAACAAAATTACCGGTAATGTAGTACGATCTATTATTCAACATGTATGCAGAATACATCATGCGAAATGCTAGGCTGGACGAATCAAAAGCTGGAATTAAAATTGCTGG
>JAACJT020000001.1:21144624-21164285 GCA_009936485.2 Gymnarchus niloticus
GGCGTGCTGTGGTCCATGGAGTCGCGAAGAGTCGGACACGACTGCGTGACTAAACAACAGTATGATCCATGTTTCTGTTGCAAAATTATGCGTTTTCCTGAACCAAAACTGTACCTTCCTTGTTAGTGAGCTATTTACATGTGGGAGAGAGTTTCTTCCAGCTACACTTCCCCAGTATCTCTAGAAAGTCTTTTATTTTCAGCTTTTATCAGTTTCCCAATCCGTACACTATGTTACAACAGCTGTCATACCTAAACGTCATGGGTCTGACAGAAATGATCATAAATGATCATAAAGGGGGAAATAAATTACATTTGAAGTACCGCATTTTCTAAAACCATCTTTTAGAATAATTCTGGTTTATTCGAAAATGCTAGTTTAATTTTAAAGCATTAATATATAGTCTTTAAAACAATGTTATCAATATTTAAGAAATGACGCTTGCGATAGAAAACTACATTACCCATAGTACATGTAGCCTGCTACTCTGCGCATGCTTAGTGCATCGTGAATGGTCGGCACCCCCTCCCTCCTCCCCATTTCAATGTAAGATGGTGGCTAGAAGGTGCTGCTGGTATACACTGAAAGGCTGAGAGGAAAAGCAAGGTATTTTCTCAACAAATCATATCTGATTTGAGAAACAAACGCACTAAGATTTGAAGGTGCTTCCTTACACAGTTCTGGGCAGTACAGAAAGATAAAAACAATCCCCACCCCATTTGGTGTGATTTCCCTTGGAGAGGAATCCCAGCAATAGAGAGACAGGGGTGAGTATCCCACAAACTATCGCCATAAACCACTTAAAACGGTCACGTTAAATAACAGCAGGACTATGCGTGTACGTGTGGAAGTCCATCTCTCACCAGCTCGCCACCCTTTCTGACCGGTACCCAGGTGTAGGCGGCGGTGAAGGCAGACGCTGCCCAGTTGAGTGCCCGGGTGCGCGCTGAGGCGCGCAGGAAAGTCGCAGGCTTTGCCGGGCAGCGCAGGCCTCACGGCCACCGCTACACGACGTCTAGCATCACCGGCTATCCGGCTAGTTGGGAGCTAAGGATCCCTGCCGGTGCTTCAGGACGACCCTTGTATCGTTATACTCTGCTTTGGGTGAATAAAACATGTTTATAAGTGTAAAAGCACGTAAGGTGGGGAGGGAGTGTACTTCTGGCTTGGAGTGGTTAGCATCCCGGGTACACTTGACCGGCTTTTTCCGTCCGGCTGAGCCCAAGTTGCGGGGGGGCGACCCACGAAGGTGCATAACCTCTGGGCTGCTCGGTACCAGCAGGAGTCGTCTAGTAAACCTGTTCCCTTCCTCTGATCGCTACCCAGGCGTTGGGTTCTGGCTAGCCGCTCCTTTAGCTTGCTAGCTAGCAGGACGGCTATGCAGCGCCTCTTAGCTGTCTGAGCTGTGATCGGACCGGACCGGTGACCGCCTCACAGAACCCATTCAGCCTAGCAGCAGCCGTCGTGACAAAATGCTAAATACGAACCCGCGCCTGGTTAAGTAGTGGTTAGCTCACGATCCCTCATAACTAGCCCTTCCTCTTCCTCCGAGGAGCGGGATCCACGTTATTCCCCAGGCACACGAAGGCAGTAAGCCGTAATACAAACACACGCCGTTCGTTATTCACGTTCAATCCCGCAATATACGCTCCTTGGGATTGTGCCGTGGTCTTTCCCTTGTCTACCGACACAAGTGTTGGGTCTCTGGGTGCTTGTTCTTCCTGTGTTCCTCTTATAGATACGGTACACTCTCGTCTGCGAAGAGCTCAGCCTATTAAAAAAAAAAAAAGGTGACAGCGTGGAGACTGATCACATATGAGACTGATCATGTATGATCAGCGAAGGCTATTTAAAATTATGCTTCCGTTTACAGCAGTCAGATTCTCAGAGAGGAGGGCCGTTCCTGATTTGAGAGAATAAATCATTTTATCTGTCAGCCATCAGATGTAATGGTGCCTGGTTAGGATTGTAGGGGTCTCTGCACGTTCAGTGAACACACCAAACGAACAGGCACACGATGCAGTCAAGCTATCAGGAGTTGGGAAGAGCGCTTTGCAGCGTTAAGGTCGGTAGCCTTTTTGTCACTGTGTTGCTGTGGCTGGACATTTGAGGGCCTGAAGTGTCACCTGCAATCATTCACTTCCACGTTTGTTATTGGCTGGACCGTAGAGCAGCTGCGACATAACCACAATATGGTCAAGGCCCTTGTGCTGAAATTGTATGATGATTTATGTGGGAATGCTGTTATATCACATTCTCCTGTATCATGAAACTGCCACACTGGTGAACCCTGTCGATCAGTTTTGAATTACGGGAATTGTTTTTTTTGTATTACATTTGTTTTGGCACGTAAAGTTTGGGATTTTTTTTCTTTAATCTGTTTTCAGTTTAATACACAAGTAGTTATTTAAAATCCTTAGGGCATTTTTCAGTCTTGAACATCCATTTAATTGAAATGCATCAGTGGATGAGTATGTCTTAATTATGCCTGTTTGCACATGAGTCTCTGCTTTGTGGTGGTCTGGCATCCTGTCCAGGGCGTCCCCTGCCTTGTGTTTCCTGTGATGGTCTCCAGGCCTGCAGTGACCCTGCATTGGTTGCTGGAAAGTGCATGTCAGGCTACGTAGTGTGAAGGCTAACCAACTGTGAACTGTACTCGGCATGTGATACAATTGCCTTGACTTTTATGAAGAGCCTCCAGTTGGGTGCTAACATAGTTAAGCCTTTATAGCTTCCTTATTGGTGGTGGTTTGCCATTCATGTCTTGTCTCAAAACCACTCTTGCTACTGCCCTTTTCCAAAACACTCATAAGTAGGACATGGCTTGTAGTTTTGGAATTATTCCGGTAGCGGTTCCTTGAAGTCTTTCCAGGGCAGTTACATCTCCCTTTAGAGGATCACAGCCCAAAATGGGTCATAAAAGCGACCCCATCCCGGTTGATTTGTGTGACATTCAGCCCGTTTGGTGAATGAGCACCTCCATCCCCCCCAATCTGCTTGTGACGTTTACTGTAGTCATTCTTGGCCAGATGGGACTTTGCATGCATGTGGTTTCTTTTAATTCTTGTAACTGCAGTTAAGGGATGCTGTGTCACTGCTCTTGACCATGTTATCTGGAGTTCTTAGAAGGTCAAAGGTGAAATTCAGTAAAACTACATGTGTTTTGAGTTTCACTGATTGAATTCTCGCTATCTTTCTCAAGGTTGTTTTCATGTCATTGATCCTTTGGTCCTCCTGGTCACATGAGGTTATTTAACTTGCTGTCCCACTGGTTTGAAAATTGGTGCCTTAGACACCTGTTGATCCAGAGGGGTTGTTGGAGGCCTCGCCAGGAGGTTGCAGTCGCTAGCAGAGTGCTGAGCCTTTGCCTGGGTGGTGTGTGTTGGTACAGGCAGTGCTTGGAAAACGGAGTCCCTTGTGTCTATCAGTTATTTGCCGATGATGTAATCTCGAGTAGGCCTCCTCCATCCTCCCTTTGACACTAGCCTGGCTCTGGTCCGGAGGCTGGTTTTGGGGACCGCGAAGGGGTTGGGAGTTTCTCATTCTGTCCTGGAGAGATTTTTGAAAACCCTGGGAGAGCTGGGTTGTTTTTGGGCATCTCTAGTGGGAACAATGAGGAGCCAATCAGCAGCTTTTCCTGACCAGGAAGTGAGAGGGCCATGTACTGCCTGGTGTTTGAACCGGGCTTAAATGGTGCTGTTTGGGGCTTTTGTTGGTGTGTTGTCATCACTTCCTCTTAGACCTCGTAGCTTTGCGAGCTGATGTCATGCTGACTCACATGGTTACCAGGAACTACAAGTCTTGGCATAACTGTGAGGTTTTCTGAATGACTGATTCCAATATGTCCATTTTGACAGTCACATGTTGTAGGGAGGATTATTAGGTTGAGACAGATTCCTGATTAGAGAAATCGTAAACACTAGTGATGTAATGTGGATTGGCCAGGAGAGGTTTGTGCTGCATCACCTTCCAGTCAGAATTGGGTTTTTGTGTCTTCTGGAATATTCCCTCTAACAGAATAAAATGGGTAAACAGTACACTGAAGTATGCTTTACCCCATTTATATTGCAGCTTTAGCAGATTGTGGAAAATGTCTTGTTTCGCGTGCTCAAGTTTGACAGTTTGATGGAAGCATTAATAGAAGGATTTAAGCTGTGAAAGGCAGCGTTGTACTATTCTTATGATGTCACGCAAGTCTGGAGAAGAGCATCATTCCCTGTCTCTCCGTGCTCTTTTCAAATGCGTGCCGCGAGGCGCAGCTCGAGCAAGACGAACTGGTTATTCCAGGAAGGGACTGTCTGCAAACTTCTGTAGCCTTTAGCCGTTCGTAGACACTTTTGTTTTGAGGACTAAGATGATCCTGTCCCTGTTGCTTTTGAAAATTCCATATCGCCAGTCGTTTTACTTGTGGTGGGCGGGGACAGGATATTTTGGTTCCACTCCGGCACCCCATAGTCAGCAGGTGAATCATTAATGAGGATGCCTGTTGCTAAATACTGCCGCGTTTTAACGTTTGTTTTTTTTGGGCATCCTTTGCCCTTCTCAAGTTTGATCATTCTCATTCTACGAGCGCAGTTACGAGCGTTTCAGCATTTCCTTCCTGGAGTCGAGACGGCGTGTCTGTGGCTTTATGTTAGGCGCTGTACATCAATCACTCACTGCTGAAACACTGCACCTGATTGTTCATCCATTGGGAATTATCTCCTGGAGGTTGTTCCGCAGGCAGCATTGATCAGATTCCGTTCTCCTGTGTAACTCAGCCGTTTAAAGCAAGTAGTTGCTTTCCTTTGATAGCTCTGTGTGTGATTTTTTTTTTTTTTTTTCCTCTTTCCCTTTCTCTCCTTTGTTGTGACCAGGGTTAACATGGCCATGTGAAACACTGCTATTGCCACGTGGAGAGTATTTGTCAGTAGTGATGGGACGAGTGAGGCTTCAAAACCTGTGGTGGGCGGGAGAGTCCCTGTCTCCCAATCAGTGCTGGTGATACTCTCACCCACCGTGGGTTTTGAAGCCTCTTTTAGTGCCAGCATTGATAGTTTCTCCACACTGGAGCTGTTCTCCTACATCCAGGGTACAGGCTGTTTAGCTGCTTGCATTCCCTAGTTATAACTAAGGATTGAAAATGGCCATTTGTCTATGGGACATGTCTTTGTGTCTCCTTCTTTCTCCTTTACTGCTGCTCACGGCCTTGTTCTGGAGGCCTGGACCTAATGGTCCACCTTATGTCACATGCTGCCCAGCGGTGGAATGTTAAGTGGAGAGATTAACTTGATTTACGAATGTGGCAGAGTAGTGCTGGCAACCTGCTCCCAGGAAAAATCCAAAGCCTTGGGGCACATGAGCCTTAGCCACAGCCTTGTGCCATTAGTAAACTCAATATGAAGATTTGAATGACACTGAGGCAGGTGTGGCTGCATAGGGGATGTGTGGTCCTTTGATGGTAAAACCCCATATAAGAAAGGCCTGTTTGAAGTCCTCTGAACTTTTATGGGCCTGTGTCATTTATAAGGCTTCCCGAAAGCCGGCGTCGTCGTGACACATTGAGCCGTAAGCTTCTACTGCAGGCCTGTTCACCTTCTCATCTATTGCATTACAACTGTCTAAAATTAAT
Organism: Gymnarchus niloticus; assembly: GCA_009936485.2. Lineage (NCBI taxonomy): Eukaryota > Metazoa > Chordata > Actinopteri > Osteoglossiformes > Gymnarchidae > Gymnarchus > Gymnarchus niloticus. Next base: position 21,150,236 of record JAACJT020000001.1, read on the forward strand.
GCTGCTTGAGTCTTAGGAAATGTTGTGCCTGACTGCTTAATCACAGGGGTTTTAGTAGACTTCAGAATGTACCACCCATGCTTCCCTTCCACTGAAGCGGTGGGCATTACTGAGTCTGCAGGACACTTGATGCTCACATCCTGCTAGCACTGAAGGCCAGCTTAGCCAGCGTGGCTCTAGGGCTTACTCCCCACAGGTGGACGCTGCATAAGCTTCTCAGACCTCGCAGATCCGACTACCAACGTTGGAGGGACCCTGCCTTAAATGTGTACTTAGGAAGGGGACCCCTCAGCAGCTCCACCCAGTTTGTAAAGAGAGATCCTTGGTCAGCCCCTTCGCTGTTTAGCCAAGGCAGGGTTATTTAACACCCTTTCTCTGCCCCTCCCCCAACAGACACGCACCCCTGTCTGCAGTACTTCCCTAGATTGGGGACTTGGCCATGCTGTGGGCTGACTCCCCTTCTCTAGATTTTCTTTGACAGTATCTCAGTAGCATCACGTGTATCATATGATTTAGTTGTGTGCTTACACTCATTCTGAATTGGAGGAATACCCTGTCCCTCTTTCAGGAGTGTTATCCCAGGATCAGCATGTGAGGTTTTTACTAGCAAAGCTGGAAACTTGATGTACCTTATAGTTGCCCGGGTCTCAGTTTTCGGCTTGTTTGGGTAGGTTTTGTTGACTTTTGGTCACTGCTGTTTTATGCAGGGCTTCATCTTAAAGTGGCGCTTGTGACTGAGTATTGGTCACTGTAATGTGGGGTGTCGTCTAATCCTTCGCACGGCACTGGAAATTCATCTTTTCTCCAGTGCTCTGGTCACTGCTTTTTATCTTGGACTACCTTTTCATACAAAGAGCAATGGTTGCAGTTGAATGTGATCCACTGGACAGAGAACAGAGAGGATATTGTCTATCTCATTCGCTGGCTCCTACTTCAGGCTGCCCCATCCCCTCTCTTCCAAGAACTTTGGTAGAATTGATCACCATGCCCCCAAGGTGTGCATTCCTAGTCCTGGTTGGCTGCTTTTCCAGGAAGGGGTTTTTCTGCAGGGTGTCCATTGACTTGGGGCCCGTTGATGACAAGCTGGCTTGACAGGTGAGATGGTTCAAACCTGAGATTGGGGTAGTTGTACCTCTGCTGGTGGTGGGAGTTGCGGTTCCATACCACAGCAGCACACATGAGGCATCAGTTTAAGTCCGACAATCTGGGTTCGAATCCAAAACTGAAAAAGGAAAGTCCAAAATAAAAATGGGGGCAAAAGCCTTCTCAAGTGGTTTCAGTGAAACATTAAAACAGGTATCGTTTTTAGCGATGCAAATATTCTAGGTAAGCATCTGGTTATTGCGTTCATTAAAAAAAGCATTTACTTTGTCATTTGAAAATCTGGTGCATTGCTCCTTGGAGAGATTTTTCCTGATTAAAATGATGATTCTAGTCTTATGCCATTCCTAAGAATATCATATCCACACACACACACGAAATACAGACAAAAAAAAAAATGGAGGTAACTTCCCTTGTTGCCATAGCGACTTGCAGTCCTTGTTGGACTCAAACCTGTGGGTTATGGCTGGTGTGACATGCACCAGGTTCACTGAATGTGTTGTTTTTATAAACTTTAGTCAACCCCACTTGGTTATCGCTGTGCATCTCCCATCTGGTTGTAGAGACACTTGTTTTTTTTGTATGTCAGGTTCATTTTGCTTGATCGCTTCTCAGGTTCCACTCAAAATACCCATGAATTTCATATTGGGACTTCAATAGCAGTCAGTGATATCCATTGTTTGTATTGTGTTGTTTATAGAACTGCGTTTCTGTGTGTCTGCAGTATTGTGCAGAAGTCTTTGTCAGGTAAAGAAAACGTTCAAGGCATTTATCATGGCATTAATTGGAGGTTTTGTTAAGGGAGAAAGAAAAAACTAGATGTAACAGTGTGTGTATATGTATACACACACACACACACACACACACACACAAGTAAAAGGTATAAATTTAACTATTCTCCTAAATGTTAGGTGGCTAGAACAACACGGCTTTGGCTCCCAGACTTCTGCATGGACAGTCCTGCCGTTCCATGTATTTAAATTTCACCACCAGGTCTTAACTTCATGAAATATTGATTAGCTAAACAAGGCCTACTTGCAGTCAAGTTCGACAAATGCTTGGGCAAATTGAATGGTAGTTTCAAACTCTGGGGTGACCCGAGGAGATTTTAGAAACGTGAACTGATACACTTTCGCAGTCGTCATTTTGCACCTCAACAGACATAATTTAAACAATTGTCGTTGCCTGCCTAAGCCTACACATAGTGTGTGTAAACTCCTTTTATGTAAGAACGCAAATGACGGCAATTCCATCTTTACCGTGTAGTTAAATTTATACAGGTTAAAGCCAATGCTGGCTTTAAAGTTGCCAAACAGCAGGAGTCTGGAAGATTCTTGTGATGTTTAGTTGGTCAGTGTGAAGTAGTATCACACCTGGTTATGGCCTGGTTGAGGCTACCCTTCTGGTCACATTATTCTTTCTTTTAATACTATCTGTTCCTGTCTTTCAGCTCTTTTTTGTACGTGGCTAGTCGACCCAATATTAAGCCCGTCCAGAAAGTTGTATTTGTGCCTTATCTCTGGTGCCTGAAGAAGTACCGTGTGGCTATAGATTGAGTTGTTGGTTGTTTAGCACCTCGGTGTTGTCAATGCAGGCAGATTCTGGTGGTCATATGTGGGTCGTGCCCTACTGGCACAGCTCGTGCTCTCGTAGCTGATCGATTACCTTCCTGTCTGCTCTGACATGCTATCGCCTACCTTTATCTTCTATTCCCTGTCTGTAGTACATCATCCTGTATTATATGAGCTTGTTCTGCCCAGTGGCGGTGATTGAAGTGTGGTTCCCCATGCGTCTGGATGAATTCCCAAGTTGTGTACTTCACTCTGAGGGAGTTTCCCCTTGCTAATATTGGCCTAGGCTCTCTCCTGGTTGTGTAAAATAGTGTTTCTCAACTGGTGGGTTGTGATGTACATTTGAGAAATAGACCTAAACTTGGCAAAATGCAAGACACTAACATCAGATACGGATTTACATACATGGACGAAAGTGAGGAACCAGAACACCTCAGTGTCACGAGAAAGCACAAAGCCATCAAAATTGTGATGTCATTTAGAAACGAAACCCTTCATTTCTAAAGGCAAGCTAGTCAAGGTCCCTCAAAGAGCTGAGGGCGTAACAAACATCCTTCACATAATGTTTAAGACAAGATCAGGTTCCATGCTTCTCTCCACATAGCCTGGTTCCATGAAATTCCAAACAGCTGGAGAAGACATTCTTTCACTTAATTTTTATGAATTTTTTTTTAACAGTGCATGAAGACATCTTTCACTGTTACTGCAATCTGTACTTCTTTTGTGAAATTTGGTTCAAAGTTCAAATTTGTGTCCTGGATTAATGACTAAGGAATATTTTAGGTCCAGAGGCTATAAACTTGAGAACCACTATAGTAAAGCATTTTCTGACTGTTCCTTTGTTAAAAGCGCTATATAAATAATCAATTTTATTTTTAGCTATACAGGCAGTCTGTAAACATAGCCATATAAGCGGGTAAGTTAGCGATGATGTCCTAGGAGGGATTTTCTAGGAAGTTCGCAACCTTGTAGCTGGTTTTGTAGAGCTGTCAAGTAGGCCTAGCCTTTCAGAAGTATCATTGTGAGCCATCGTTTATCTCACTAGTTCATTGAAGTTTTTATTTTTGTGTGTTTCAGCAGGAAGTGATCTTTGTACTTTTGTTTGGGTTCGTCCAGCTCCTTTGCTAGCTCCGAGCTGCTGCTCAGTCTGAGAAAGGCTGCCTTTTTCTGATGTAACTGCCGGTCTGCTCCAGGCCTAATCCCACACACAAGCTTTCACTTGCCGCTCTACTTCCAATGCCAGGAATCCCTTCTCAGGCACTGTCCCACAGCTCACAGTTTTCAGGCATCTGTCACATGAAGTCGGCAGTCTGGTACACATGCCATGGGAAAATGTGTCATACACCAACATGGGGATAGTTTTTAAGGGAAGGATTCTTTGGCAGGCCTGTCGGGTGTGTAGAAGTTCCGGTTTAACCCACCTTGGTACTAGAGACCATGAGCATGGTTTAAGAAGCCAGCTTTATAAATTTGAGTCTTTGGGCACGAAAGGTCAAGGGTAGCCATTGTATGATCTAAAATGTTCTGCAATCTTCCCACCCACCCATGTTCTTTTCTGCAGCCCGCCTGCTCAGGATCCCCCCCCCCCCACACACACTACTGCACCACTGTGAGACGACGACGACGCCGCACCGTAGGATGTCCCGCAGCCCCGACGTGAAGGAAGACCCCATGGAGTGCCCACTGTGCATGGAGCCTCTGGAGATTGACGACGTCAACTTCTTCCCCTGCACCTGCGGCTACCAGATATGCCGATTTTGCTGGCACCGCATCCGCACAGACGAGAACGGGCTGTGTCCCGCCTGCAGAAAGGTGCGGAGCATCCCGAGCTGTGTCGTCATCTCGTTTCTCACTCTGTCCAGGTTCTTCCTCAGGCTCTTCAGTGTTTTTTTTTTCAACTTGCCAAGCTTTCATCTCGGTGCATTAGACTGCTCCCTGCTGCCTCACATTCAGAAGAGTCCTTGATTTTTCTCATTTAATGGGAATGAGAATCTCAGATTTTGGGGAAAATACAAATGCGGGGATGTCAGTTTGGCTCATTTGACGCATGCTTTAAAATGTGGGGGTGTCTTAGCTGTGCTTGCGTCTGGGCAGCAGGCTGGTTAAATCCTTAATGGCTGCCCACGTCCTGAACTATCACGCTGTCTTTGAGTCAACATCTTAATTAGCTGCATGTAATTATTCAGTTTTAAGAATGGTCTTTGCGTTTCTCTGCACTACATCAGCTTTTTTCCAGTGTCTTGGCGTGCTTAGTCATGATGAGACAAATGAGGCTTCAAAACCTGCAGTGGGCGGGAGTATACTGAACAAACCAATTAGTGCCGGCATTAAATGGTGCTTCAAAACCCATATCACCACTGTTGATTGGTAGTTCAAATTCTTCCAGCCCGGAGGGGTTTTTAAGCCTTATTTGTCCCAACACTAGCGCTTAGTCAATTGATAAACGAGGTTTTCTTGGAATGTTCTGTTGACAAGTGAGGGGTGATGGTTTCTCCACTGCAAAGCATTCGTTTTAACAAGTTAACTGTTGAGTCCTTGCAACAAGCATTGATGACCAAATCAGAGTGCTGCTGAGATCCAAGAACTGGACTGTCCTTGGAAATTTAGTATTGCGGGCAGTGGCTTTATGGAGCATGAGCAAGTGTTCTGGTGAAGAGCAGAACCAGAGGCTCCAAACGGGTCAGGGAGTACGGCTGAGCTGGGGACACGTGGTAGGAGGGAGCTGGTGCTGTCTGGTCGCATCCCTACATTTAGATATCGACAGCTGATGGTGAATGTTGACTAAGGCGTCAAGTTGATCTTGGTGGAATCGGTAGGGGTGCCGTCTGTAAAGCCAGTTTGAGCCGCATGCCTGTGATTCTTCCCATCAACCGCAGCCCTACCCGGAGGACCCGGCAGTCTACAAACCCCTGTCACAGGAAGAGCTCCAGCGGATAAAGAGCGAGAAGAAACAAAAGCAAAATGAGCGCAAGCAGAAGATCACAGAGAACCGCAAGCACCTGGCCAGCGTGCGCGTGGTGCAGCGCAACCTGGTGTTCGTGGTGGGGCTGTCCCAGCGGCTGGCCGACCCCGAGGTGAGCTGGGGGCATTCTGTCTGCCGGCCCTGCCGACACCGAGTGCAGTTGAATGTGCTCTGCTGGAATAGAAGTTCCAATTGCCGTGTCCTTCACACAGACATGGTCCCTGAAGAAGTCAATGGAGAAACGCACTGACGGTGGTTTCACTGTCCTGGTCCGTAATGAAATTCGGGCCCTTATTTAATTAGCAGTTAGTTATTTAATGTTTAGTTAGTTGCTAACTAAAATCCCTTATTGCTTGATATATAGAGGAAACCATTGCTGTGTCTCAATTCTCCATTAAATCTCCTCCTCTCCTTTGTCTACTAAGTGAAAGATCGCAGAGGAAAGGAGAAATAAATGGGCGAACTGAGATATCCTATAGAAAGGTGCACGTTCCTTATATGGAAACAGTGTGACGGTGACGTGTGATTTATTATCCTTGGTGACCCGTTAGGGTCACACGCAGGCGTGAATCTGTCCCCTGAAGGAAATACGAAGGACACAACTAGGGTATCCATCGTAATACCCCCAATGGAAGGAGACCTCTGAAGGAGAGTTTGGCTTCCTACACTCGTCTCCTACAGTATTGGGACACCCCTCGTCCTCTGGAATTTGGAGGTGTTTCCCATGCCACAGGATCACAAACGAGTGGAGGAGATTTGGAGAATTGCGACACAGCCTGTTGTTTTGTTCTGCTCCCCCTGCATAACTTTGAAATGCAGCCAATCTTGTTAGTGTAACAGATGACAAATCCCCCCCCAAGGTTAACACCAAGCATCTTTTTAAAGAAACACTGAAACGTGCGAACATCTGATGTCCACTTAGAACATGAATGTTTTTTGTCCATGTCTCAGAGATGTACATTTTTTTATTTTTTTTTTTGTATAAAATCCAGCTTGTGCCATAAAATTTGTGTGCTGGACCGTAATTGCCTTCCTGAGGCACACTATTCTACTAGCCTGAAAAACAAAACTGCTTTGAGTGCCCTGAGCTTTCCGAATGATGCTACGAGTGAATCTGCAGTCCATGCCCGTCTCGCCTCGCGTGCTGTTAACAGCTAATGAGATTATTGCGCTGGGCTGAGGGGAAATGTCTAAACCCCAGGCACACCAGAGTGGTACCTCCAGCCAGGTTTGGCCCTGCACTCTGTTTAGCAGAAAAGTAACAGTCCTTGACCCAGTGGTCGGGGCCCCTGCAACCAAGACTCAAGATCCATACAGCCGTCATCTTAGGATGTGTGTATCAGTAGTCAATGCTTAAAGTTAGCAGGGTAGTGTCTACGTAAATGTTACTTGAGAGTTAAAACTCTCATTACGACCAGGTGGTTCTGTTTTTTTTTTTTTTTTTAGTTCACGTCTAGAACGGTCTAAAGTGCATCGTGGTCTGAACTTTCCTCAGACACGGGGGCACATGGAGGCTCAACTGTCTGCTCAGGATGAAGCTCAGCGTGTTTCCGTTCACTCGGCTCTAACTGTAATCGATCAACCCATGTGCAGATGGTGAGCAGACGGTAGCCTTTGTGCACGGGAGCGGAGCTGCATCGGTCGGTCTGTAAGTGGAGAGAGCGTTTAGTGCGTGCGGTGATTCGGTTCGCAGTTGGCACTTCAGAGCCGCTCTCCCTGCATTCTGTCAGCGGAATGTCGTTCCCCCCCCCTTTTTTAGGTAGCCTGACGCTCAGCTCGAATGTGGTGTAGACTCCTGAGTCATAGCCTCACGTGTCCTCTAGTTGGTGTAAATTTAGTTATTAATTTGGTGACTAATCACCCCCTCCTCGTTAAGCAGTGGTATGTAAAGTTCCAGTGCCCAGCAGGCCCCTGTTTCTACCATTGAGCAAAGCAATTAAGCAGAACTGCTTTGTTTTATAAAAAAAAGTCCCCAACATCAGAATGTGTCATGATGGGAGGCTGCTGAGCTGTATAATTTGTCTTTAATACCTTTCACCCGTCGAGTACGATTGAGTATGTTAAAGGCATTTGAATTGTTACTCTCCTATGACCTGTTTTCTGCCTGCCTTTTCAGGTCCTAAAGAGGCCGGAATATTTTGGGAAGTTTGGGAAGATTCACAAAGTGGTTATCAACAACAGCACATCGTACGCTGGCTCTCAGGTACAAGGCGGGGCTCCCACACTGGCAGCGTGTCCAGACCGTTCACACCTTTAGTCACGGATTTGAACATTTGTCGTTGTGAAACACTGCCGTCTGTCAAAGAGGGAGTATATGCCGAGAGTCACCCTGCCTCTATGCCGTCCGCAGGGTCCTAGCGCCAGCGCCTACGTCACGTACATACGGTCCGAAGACGCCCTCAGAGCCATTCAGTGCGTCAACAATGTCGTGGTGGATGGCAGAACACTCAAAGTAAGTCACCAGGGCTCCGGTCATCAATCTGTAGTGCAGAAAAAATCCATACGTCAAATTACTGAGGTCGTGATCCTTCAGTCCAGTATGTACCCGTTGCCAAAAACGTGCGGAAGATTTTTGTAGCTCGACTCATTTCCCTCCAGAGCATGCGGTGGCATGTTGAGCGGAAGTGATGTGCGACACATTTTTGGTGTTATCGGCAACGTTCATCAAATTACGCCTCAACCAAAGGTGTCTCACGGCTTGCTTTCTCCAACTGTGCTCTCTGCCGTTTTCTATTAATAGCCGGGGTGGTAATTAGCTCTCGCACCCGTTGGTAAACTAACAGCTATAGTTTTACACAGAACTCCCGTCTGTTTTATGTGAACTAGGCTGGTGCCGGCTCTTTGTTGAAATAAGCCAGAGCATCTTCTGGAACTCTCCAGATGCATGGCATCGTGACCGATGCTGTTGTAGCTTTTCCGTTTTCCTTTTCGGACTGTCGATCTTAAGTGCGTGCAATTACCGTTTTACCAGTCATTACTGCGTGCTGGAGACCCGCCTTAGGACCGCATATTTAAAGGTGCTGATTGCATAATTTGATTTTATTTGGTTTTAATAGTCTGCGATTGCCAATTCGTTAAACCCTGAGGAGTTTGTATCGACCCATCTTACTGGTTGCGTCATACTCAGTTTTACCGTCTGCTCCTGATCGGTGCTGACGTGTCACGATCGCTGGCAATATGCCAATACTGTTTTTTTTTCTACAGGCCTCTCTAGGTACAACAAAATATTGCAGCTACTTCCTAAAGAGCATGCAGTGCCCCAAGCCAGACTGCATGTATCTTCACGAGCTGGGGGACGAGGCAGCAAGCTTCACCAAGGAGGAGATGCAGGTGAGCTGTAGGCAACACCCCCTGTGACTGGCATCCTGCCTCAGGGACGGTGAAGTTTTGTGCCAAACTGATTGAGAAGTTGGTCCTCTGTAGAGGCAGTTTGGAGACCTCTGCTGTAGTTTTCAGCCATTGTACTCCTCATCTTTGTTCCACGTCACTGTGGGTGCCGCTCGTTTAGCCCAGGCATGTTTTGTACACATGCCTGCTTTGAAACGCAACTTGTTTAGGGTCACTGTTCATTGCTTTCCCCTTGTCTGCCTTTGCACGGAGCCCTCCTCCTGAAGGCTACCATTCTCCACGTGGTGTTGCCAATGGGGGCAAGTTATCACTTACTTTGGAGCCGAGGCGGTTGCAGGAACAGGCGTTGGGTAAGTGCATGTTGGCCTTGGCCAAGGTGAGCCCTTATGGGTTTCGCTTTTTGGCCTTCTCTTAGGCGGGGAAGCACCAGGAGTATGAACAGAAATTGCTTCAGGAGCTGTACAAGATGAACCCCGGCTTCCTGCAGACCTCAGTCCCCGGGGGGGATAAGTCAAAGGGCAAATCCGGCTCTCTGCAGAGGTAATTGTCATCATCATCACCCCTCTTCTCCATCCATGCACTATCCATTTTCTGAACCTCACCCAGCCACTAGAGGGCGCTGTGGTTTATAGCTTGTTTCAGTGCTACTTGGCTGGGAATAAGCAACAGGAGTAGTACAAGTTAGTCATTTGAGCTCAAGTGTTTATCTGTGGACAGACACCAAAGTCCCTGGAGAAAATGTGAAGGCAGACCATGTAGATGCTGCATGATACTGGTTTGGGATTTGACCGTCCTTAATGATGACGGTGTGGTTTAGTTCTTGTCTTGTTGCTACAGCTACCCTAGCGTGTCTCTAAGCAAACATGGCACCTCAAAGAGTGTCTGTGTTCACGATGTCATTAGACGCTATGCCTTTTAATCCCTCTTCTAGGCCAAACAGCAACAGCAGAGAGGCGTGGCCATCGTTACAGAGCTCGGGGAAGACGGCCAACGGGCTCGGTATCGACCACCGCAAGACACCACCGCTCTTAGACGGTAGCTCTGATTCGGAGCACACCACGCCTGACGGGCCAGAGGCCGAGCTGGGCCTGGGCCCGGGGCCCACCCTCTCCCCCTTCACCTCCGGCTGCGATCGCACCAGGTGTGCCTTCCTCTTTCTATGTTGGGCAGAAGTCTTTGTTTTGGGGTGGAAGGGAGTAATCCAAAGGAGGTGCAGTTTGTTCTGTGTGTGTGGTACAGCTGTCCGCTTTGGCTCAGAATCTGCTGGAGAATCTGCTGTTTTACCTTTTTTTTAAATTTTTGTTACTCCTTCTCTGGGTAACTGTGACATGTCATTTCAGTAGTGAATCTGACACCAAATGGTGACTAACTGAAGATGCAAAACAGCCGCACGTGACTGTTTATCTCTATCCCAAGCCTGGTGTGTCCCTGTGTTAAGGGTCCAGAAGTATCAGGATTATTTATGAACGTATGGTGTCACCCACGGCATTGCTTCTTTTGGACCACTGAGGATGCGTGACCGTAGCATGTGTTTACACTCTGATTTTGACATTCTGTTAGGACACTGCCTCCCATGATCCTCCGGTGTGTGTGTGTATGTGAGAGAGAGAGAGATGTCAGCTGGCCCATCCAGTGCACCAGCTCACATGGCGTTTCTATTGCAGCCCAAGCGACAAACCCTCAGAACCCATTAGCATAGGCAACGGGGAGAGCTTACCACAGGTGAGTGTGACCAGAGCCTCAAACTGGCCTCAGCTTCACACCCATTATTCATCTTGGGGGAGCTGTTATCTTAGCCTTTCAGGCAGTATGGTCATGGGAACGAAAGCGCTCAAGGTAGCACGTTAATAAATTACTGTGTCCCAAAGTAATGCAGTATTTCAGGGGACTAGCTTGGTACTTTCCTCTAAAACTTGAGGTCATGAGAAAAATCATTGACATAAGACAAAGGACCCTGATTTGTACGTGCTTGTTTAGGAAAATAGTTTCTGTGCGTGTCTGATTTGGTTCCTCGGATGTCACTCAGTGTTACTAACTGACCAATCCTCACTGCAGATCCCCAGTAGCGACTCCCCTTCGCCTCCCCCCGGCCTCCCTAAGCCCAGCCTGGTGGTTCCCATCAGCCTGTCCAACCTCACAGCACGCTCACCCTTCGAGGGAGCAGGCGCTGAGTCACAGTCGCTCTTCTCGGACAACAGTAATTTCCGGCACCCCAACCCTCTCCCCGGTGGCCCCGCCCCCTTCCCCAGCTCCACCCACAGCAACCCAGACTGGCCAACTGCTCCAGAGCCACAGAGCCTCTTCACCTCAGGTGTGTAAGCTGACTGCAAGAGTCTGTGGCCCCTTTGTTAAACGGAGACTGGGTGGATCCCATTCCATATATAGGCTTTCTTCTCCCCCCCCAATTAAACACCATTTAAAACACTGGGTACTTGGTATTCTGGAAAAGTTTCTCAAATGTTTATCGTGGCTTGATAAAAGATGCATAAAATGTTTCACGTTAAATTGGACCCAGGCCTGTATAAATTGTTCTCATTAACCTTCTGATTGCTTTTGCTTTATTACATCGCGATATTTATTTTTCTGAAAGCGTCTGCAGGGCAGACGTCCAGACTCTAATTATCATACAACTGCTTTCTGTGGCTGGATGTAATATAAGCAGAATGAACAGTATCTGCTCTGGATGGCTGTGAAACAGTAACTAATGTAAAGGCCAGGCACAGCCTTGGGGGCGGAGCTCTGCCTGTCCTTCCCCGTAGTCGGTCGTGTAATGTCTGTGCTTCGCCTCTCCCTATAGACACCATACCCGTGTCGTCCTCCACGGACTGGCAAGCGGCCTTTGGGTTCGACTCCTCCAAGCAGCAGGACGACGACCTGGGCTTCGACCCGTTCGACATCACACGCAAGGCGCTGGCCGACCTCATAGAGAAGGAGTTATCGATTCAGGACCCGCCGTCCCCATCTCCCAGCGCTCTGCGGGGGCCGTCAGCCAAAGGGGCCCCCAACACGAGTCTCCCTCCCTCCCACCGCTCAGCCCAGCCTCTGCATCGCACCGTCTTCAACTCCTTCAGCTTCCCCGGTCCAGCTGCCCGCTACCCCTGGGCCGGGCCTCCCACCCGGAACCATCTAGTGCACCTCAACCACACGGCCAACCCCACCTCCAATAGCCACTTCTTGGACTTGAGTTTGCCGGCACAGCACAGCACTGGGCTGGGGGGCATACCCATCACAGGTGAGGGGAGTGGTATTTGACATCTGGGGCTCTAGAGGGCAGCTTCAGTCTGCACTCCTGGACTCTATTGTTCCTGTTGCTTTTCATCCCAAAACTCTCGGGGAAACAAATGAGACTCCAACAGGTGCGGCAGGGTGGTCCCATTACATGCTGTCAGTCATTGGCTGGTTTCTGTTCTGATTGGTCGCCCCATGTTGGTTTAAACCTGTCAGTGACTGATATCAGGGAATTTCTGCCTACCATGGCTCTGACTTCTCTCGTCAATCAGTCATTACAGCCAAAATAAGCAACCAGTGTACGACGCTTCCTAAATGCAGTGATAGAGAGATGTAATGTTCTTTGTCAGTCTTAGAATAGTGTCAGTCGTATCAGATTAACCAGCCTAATGGTCTTTAAGGGAACACACACCAGGAGTGGAGTTTGACATCCCTGTTATTGTGCTCCCTTTGCACTGAGAAATTGGCTATTTTACAGACATAATGTGCTTGGTCTGTTTGTTCCATCTGTGAAACGATTAAAGGTTAGTGTTATCAGCAGTACTTTGCCGAGATGCCTGTCCCTGTGATACACACGTGTTTGGGCTCATGCACCCCCCCATCGCAAGTGGTAAAGTGTGGGCCGATCCCAGGGTTTGACGTTCATGGCATGCAGCAAAAGAATGTACTCGACATCTCTAAAAATGGTCGCTCCCTCCCTGCCTCAGCAGATGTCAGCCCTCACGTTCACTTTTTTCCAGCTGAAGTGAGCTGATTGGTTGTTTTGCGAGTCATACAGCTCCATCTTCTAGGGTAGGATGCTGACTCGGGTCACTGGGGGGGCGGGCTGGTAACTGAAAGTCAGCGAATGTTTGAATTGGGGAGTGGGGAGGTGGTTATGCAGTGGTGTGTGAGTGATCGTGTTGCACAGCCACCGGGGAGTTCTGCACAGGGGACGTGGTACACACAGAAGGTGGCTTTCAGTCTAGTCAGAGGAGACTCCATTTCCTACCCTCACGCTAGCACAACCCTTATCTGTTACTTGGAAAGAGCGAGGTAAGACGCGAGGACGACCGCTTGCCGGCCAGAGTCTGTCCTCAGGGACGTGTGTCACACTGTCACTTGTCTGCTATTGTCAACACAGTTGACACCCGTGTTGTTATATGCATGCATTATGAAACTGGGGAGAGCTAAACGCAGAGGTATGAACGCATCCGTTTCTGTGTTGCTTGCTATGAGTGTGTGCTCACCGTGTGGCCTGGTCCACACTCTAACCCGGTCTCCATGCCCCTTCAGACTGTGGGGGTTATCCCCACCCTGTGTGTGTGTCCGACCGCCATGAGTCTGTGCGCTATCGTAGGGCTGCCTTACGGCTGTCTGGGACCCTGGTTTAGGACAAGCAGATTTGGGAAATTTTAGTGCAACAGTTGATGGATAAATGGTGACCGTTTCAATCAACAGGATTTATTCTCATTGGAAGAGCTTCTCGTACAATATTGGCAGAAAATTACTGTCGACTACAGGGTCATGTTTTTCTATGCTCGTTCGCCCACATGCCTGCCTCCTGGCATAACTGGGTTCATTTCCATATGAAAATGACAGGCCAAAATATTTCCTGGTTGTCGTGGGTTTTGTAGTTGGTTGCCTATAGCAGATGTTTTAGGTGCAGCGTGGCACAATGCGGTGTAGTTTTACCCAGTGCCACCAGGTGTCACTGCAACGTAATGGCAGTTATGGGAAGTTCCCAATTATGCCAGTGTGGCATCATACTTGTATGTATGGTATGTATGTATGGTATGTATGTATGGTATGTATGTATGGTATGTATGTATGTATGTATATTAGCTATACTTTGCATGGT
>JAACJT020000001.1:21164385-21202381 GCA_009936485.2 Gymnarchus niloticus
CCCAATTATGCCAGTGTGGCATCATACTTGTATGTATGGTATGTATGTATGGTATGTATGTATGGTATGTATGTATGTATGTATATTAGCTATACTTTGCATGGTTCCTTTTACATATAAGTGGCTTGATAAATATATTTGTAACGTCCATCTCTTAGCATAAAATTACGTATCCTGCGATGTTTGAACTGTTTTGGTCTTCCTTTTCTATAGTAGCCTTTGTCCTAACTCATCACATGAAAGGCTGTCATCAATCACTTGGAATAACACATTCATGAGCTGTTGCAGGGGCTGGCTGCAAAATTCCAAGACACATTTATTTTGGTAGGTGGGCGGCTTCAGTCTTCAAAAACGTTCAGTGCTGGTGAGGGGATGCTGTCTGCCCTGTCACTCCAGCTGAACGGTCAGGTCACACATACGGCATATAGTTCCTCTGCTGTTTCTAGAATGTTTTCGGAACATTAGTTGCTCCTGCAGTCTTCCCAGCAGTGTCGAAAGCTGGAGGGGCGGGGGAGGGGAGGATTAAGCATCGAGAGAATTGCACATGGGGGGGCCCAGAGCACGTTAGTCTTTCAGCGGCAGGCGGCAGCTGGCTATCTCAAACGAGGCAGCTTGTTGCCCCTCTGATGCGGTATGTTGCTCTTCTGCAGGAGAGATTATCAGTTCAGGGTGGAGGCAAGTCTTCTCAGTCCCTGCATGGCGCTTTATAAAATCCCCATTAGCCCACAAACATTAATAGCATCTGTTGTTTACCGATTTCCATGTATTTTCTCAATAGACAGGGTAAGCGGATTCCTCTTTGAGCTTTATGTGTGGCCGAGGACCTCACGGAAAGGCCACAGAAAAGAGCAAAACGATAAATTTCCTTTTGAAACTTTCCCAAAGTAGCGATTTATTTTGGCTTCCCTTAGAGTTGAGCGATATGCTGACTGTCCAGTGTCTCTGATGCTCAGCAGCGGAGAGCTTACTGGGCTGCGATCACGTCTAAATTTTAAATGCTCTCAGTGTCAGCCTTAAGGCCTTGTTAGTTTCATAAATGTTGCTCAGTCTTGGTTTTGCTGCGACTTTTGCTACAGGCGTAATGGTACGTTGTGCAAATTGATGTTCTGAGTTCCGTACCACGGCCAGGAGTCATTCATTCCCCGTGTTTGCAAGCAGCTCGCTTTCTTGCTTTACCCAAAAATGACTTGCCCACATCCCCTTTCTGGGAGCCTGTCAGATATGGTGAAGGCACTCCCCTCACGTCTCCCGATGTTTGTCATCCCTGCAGCCGTTAATATGAAATAAACCTAGTGGCTGATTTTGAGGCATGAGCGGTGTGCGGTGATTAGGATGAGGCTGCTGCTGCTGCTGTGATGCTGGTGACTCATCACACCGACACCCCCCTCTTCCATGGCAGAGCATCCACCTCGTTTCCAGGAGCAGATAGTCGGCCCCACGGGGGGCCTGTGTGCCGGTGCTCTCTGCCTCTACCAGAGGCACCTGCCCATTTGCTCTGCCAGCCTTGCGGCTTGTTGCTGGCTTGGCTGTGTGATTCTATTGGTTAGCCACCAGGCAGAACACAAACCCGTTGGCTGGTAGCCTCTCTCCCCAGTCTCCTCCAAAGGCAGAGTGCTCTGGTCTGCCGTTTTTTTTTTTGTTCCCCCCCCCCATCCTTTGCCCACCTCACTAGTATCCCACACTGAAGATGTTACCCACCCTCTGCATCTCAGTCCGAACCTTTTGACGTGTAATGGTTGGATGCTGCTTTGAGCAACAAGGCGTTTGCCCTTGCAGGGGATATCCAGATGGAATGTCCTAGAAGTCTGGTGATTTCCCCCCAGCCCCATGATAAATGAGCCCCAGACCCGAAAAGATTTTTACCGTCTGATGAAATGTTGACTCTGCACTTGCGGTTTGGTCAGAGCTACCTGCATAATTTACAAGGTGAACCCGGGCTTTTAGAAAAACAGCCAGAACACAAGCTGGTCAGTTTATTTGAAGAGCTCACAATTTTGGATCCCCTCCATCTGACCTGCTTCATCCATGTTCTCTCTCTCTCTCTCTCTCTCTCGCTGCCTGCGTACATGTGATTAAGCATTTATTTAAGGTGAAGCAAGGTTTCTGCAGCACCCGAATTAGCCTGAAAGCTAAAAACAAGCAGGAGAGCTCCAGCCAAAGGCCTTGATTAGGGTGGTCGCTGGCAGATGCTCACCGTACTTTGGCAGATCTTGGAGCCGGCGCTAAACGGCATGAATAAAACATACCGCTGCTTGTTTATCTCAGGGTTCTTGTAGCAACCGCAGCCTTAGCTTCAAGCTCTGCTGCTGCTGGAGTGGGGGGTTGTGGGTAAGCCCGACTCACTGCTCAGCCTCCGCACCCGGGTGAGTCTTGTTTGATTAACGACCTAATCTGGCAGCGTCACCCGTGCTACGCCGTCACCCGTAAATGTTGCTCGTCGGCACTCCGTGATGTATGATTTGACACGATTTGCGTCTGTTCACGTCGGAGGCCCTCCATAATCTCCGTCACACAACTGTTGTGTGTGCATTTGATGAATAGTTCAGACAATCGTGATGAGTTGCTCGCGAGAAACGAGCATGCAAACATGGAATGTTTATCGTGTTGCTGTTTTATTACCACCACCGTTCTTCCAGCACTCAAAGCGATTTTCAGTTGAAATGGCTGGCGTTTAAATGCTGGTTCCCAGTATCAGGGTTCTCCCAACCTGCTTCTGGAGTTTTTGTTCCAACGAGATTAACAAAACCCCGGCGGTTCAGCCCACGTGTGAGGGAACCGAAGAACACGTCGTTCCCCGTAGCCGAATGCTCGGGCTACTCAGATTTCTCTTAAAAGATTTTGGCACTTGCACTTTCAGTCTTTGTGCCTGGCAGTCATGTCCTAAAATTGTATGCGTGTGCACTTGTCTCTGTCCGCCCTAAGCACACGGTCTCTCAACTGGAGCCGCTTACCAGGCGACTCTGGAAGACTCATCTCGCGGTGTTGAAGTTGCAGGGACTGCATTCCTGATCTCAGTACCACCCCCTCCAAATAAGAACCAAGGCTCCACAGATTAGGTTTTAAAGGTCCTTCTGGATGGCAGCCTCCCAGTGACTCGTGTTCAGATTGCAACGTTAACCACTGCATTAGCAATGCACGAAACTAGCTTTAAGTTAATTGAAGCCACCTCCACAGTAATACTTCTCATTTGGACTGTGTGGGCTTCTGTGGTATGCTATGTTCTGTCAGTAGATGAATGGTATCCCCCCCCAATCTGGGAGTTTTGGGGGAAGTGTTAGGATGTGTTGTGAGAAGGGCATTACGCAGCGATCCGAAGGACATGCCAGAAGGTGCCGTCTCATTAACTCCAGACTACCTAGAATTTCTTCATGTCAGACGCAGACCAACGCTTGGTCACCGTTTTCATCGTTCTTTTATGTGTAATCGTCAAGATTGAGTGCTGTGCGTAGTGCCTAGTGATTCAGGGTCACGGAAACCTGAGTAGATGTGCTTCTGATCCCTCTGACAGCAGGGCATGCCCCTCTCTCTCTCCTCCATTTCTGCAGAAGGAAGCAGCTCAGTAGAAAGTATAAATGTGAAAGAATGGCAGGATGGCCTCAGGGCACTCCTGCCTAACATCAACATCAACTTTGGGGGGCTTCCCAACTCTTCGTCCTCTTCCTCCTCCTCCTCATCCTCCAGCGTCAACCACACGGGGGCGCCAGTTGGCTCAGGGGGCGTCTCACACAGTCTGAGCTGGGATGGAACGGCCAGTTGGATGGACCCAGCTATTATAACAGGTAATCATCCTAGAGGCAACGTTGAGGATAGTCCTAATACTTAAGGACAGCATTTTAAGGAACGAAAATGAAATAAACCACAGCGACTGCAGTTAATGCCCATTCCTCTGAACCATCTTCTCTCATGCTGTACTAAACTAGAAAAACGTGTAGTAAGAGGTTTCCATGACAATTGCCATTACACAATAGATCCATTTTTAACATCCGTGCGATAGTGCTCTGGCTCCTTCGCCTGGACTTCCGCGTTCTTCCTGTGTCCGCATGAAACCTGGCCAGTGTGCTGCCAGTGCCATGATATCTGTGAGCTGTCCAGTGACTGACAGGCAAGATAGTACTCTGAGAATTCGGTGTGTCTGTGTGTTACACTTTCCTCCACTTTTTTTCAAAGGTATTTGTCAGAAGTGTGGCTATCAGTTTTTGCTTCTTTTGATTCTCCTGTTCTCCTATGTGCACACTGAAACTGCCCCAAAGCTCATGGAGCCCATTTCAGCCTGAGGCAGTACTTTTCAATGTGGCAGCCATTTCAGGTGTGATCGTGTTGCGATTTTGAAGTTTTAAAGGTATTCCTGGGCTTTGGAGACCTGCTGTGTGAACTGGTGGGCCGACACTGCTGGTTGTTTGTCGTGCTCAGCTCCGCCTTTGCTGTCAGTCTGGCTGGTTTGGGTGCCGACTCCTGCCCGTGACGCTTCCACACTGCCGAAGACACCTTCCCAGGCAGCCCTGTCTGTGACATGCAACGAGGCGTTGCTGGGAACTGATCAGTGCAGCGAATTAAAAACAATGCCCCACCCTGGTGACAATACTGTTTGCTTGTGCCAGCCTGAAAAATCAGAGTGGGTTTGCCAACATAACTTGGATGTTAAATTGGGCTACCATTTTTCCAGGTGGCAGGCACCTGGATGGGGGGGGGGGAGTGATCAGCATGGACTCCACTGTCGTCTCAGTCCACGGTCTGCCTGCAATATCCATTATCTACTGGAGGATGTGGTTTAGTGGCTTGCAACAGGATGACTTCCTGTATGTGCCAACTTTGCAAAGTAGGGTCGGGTCTCACTCATTCACTTCCGGTTAACTCGCGGCAGCCCCGGGATGGTCTCCAGTCGGCGAGGCCGGTGTCCCTGCCCCCACGCTCTGCTGCCTTGCAGCCTGCGGGGCCCGGTGGGCGGTGCTTTATTCTGAGGCTGCTTCTTAGATCTCAATATTCACAGCTGCGTAGTTGAACAGGCAGTCTCTGCACTCCGGACCCTACCATCCGGCGGGAGACTACCTGCTGCATTAATATTGTACTCCTAACCATAGGTGACCAATGGTTCCTTCCAGTTTCTGCAAGCTTTTCCCTGGGGGGGGAGCTCAAAAGTTAAAAACAGCAATTTATTTCAATGTATCTCAAATAGTGATCCTTTTGTCTAAGAGGTCCTTTCACAGCACGTCCAGGGAAGCAAAAATCTGTCTCCATATGATTACAGTAACTTTATGTAATGGTTAAACAGCATAAATATTTTGCTTACCACCCAGTTTAATTTGTCTGAATGAGAGAAACTTGTAAAATTGATGCTGACACTGCAGTGTCTGTGATTTGGTCATTGACAGAAATCAATAATTAGGCTAATAATCTCTCTGTGGTTCTGAAATAAAATACTGCAGTAATGCGATTGGAACCGGTACTGTAAGTCAGGCTTGGCTGGCACCAGAGATGCTTACGTTGACTAGATTGACCTGAACAACATAACTGTCCAACAGATTGTTCTAGTATGAGATTCATTAATCATTTCATGCTAGGGAGATCGATAAGGCCGTTTTGTATAGAGTGCTGATCTGAAAGAGTATTGAAGAGAGATTGAAGATGCCAGATGTTTCCACAGTCATTAGTGGTTTTTCTCCCTTAATGAACTTGGTCCCAGCAGAACTGCCACAGTTTCAGAACTTCATGTAACTTCTATGCACCAGCCTTCCCTTATTGCTTTATTGGTTTTGTTTTAAATTGTGCTGTAGGCTCCAGCCACTAACAAAGAGGATAGACCTCGAGGGAGAAGAAGTGCGTTCTCTTTAGCTGCCCGCTTAGTTTTTAATTTAAGCGCTCAGCTCTTGGCTTCAGATTGCGTGCCGAGCGTTCAGTCCTGGACGACGTGGCTAAAAGTGGGATTTCGTTCTCTAAGGCCTGACACACTGTAACGTGTCTAAACCATCAGCCTGTTGTTAAACTCAGTTTGATATGACTGCAATGCACTGCAGCAAAATTTGTGCAGCAGAACAGGACCGGGCCTTGCTGCTGTTCAGCGGCATTAAGACAAGGGAAGCCCTGTAAAAGGTCAGCCTTTAATCTGAACAGGAAGAATGCTTTGAAAGTCTTGGTGCCGTGAGCCCATTCGTGTCTCTGAAAAGGCTTCTGGCTTTCTTGTCCTCATGAATAATCATATGCGGTGAGGCTCGGGATGTATTGAACGATTGCTACTGATTGGTGGCTCTGGCAGGCCTGAACTCTGAGTATAATCGGCACCAGATGGGCAGCAGTTGCTTGGCTAATGAATGCGCTTCAGCTGCCGCCCACATGGCAATGTTCGAAGTTAGGCGACGGGGGGCCTCAGCGTTCCCCCGTGAGGAGCCGGGATCTGAGGTGTCGCCCATGCCTTCATAGTTCCTGATGAATAGGCCAGCGTGATGGTGACGATTCTCTGGGGGCCACACCTTCAGAAGTGACGGGAGGATTTTGGAACGGTGGTGGGCAGGGCTACAACACGGTGTCACAGTACCTTGGGTTTGATGTGTCCTTTTTGGTCCCTCCTCTGTCTGATTTGTGTGCCTTTGAAGGTTGGGGACCCAGCACTGCTTGGGAAAGGCTAGCCTGTACTGCTGTGTTCTGCCCTAACCAATGGCTGTGCTCCCTGCAGGTATCCCAGCATCCTCAGGCAACAGTTTGGACTCTCTCCAGGACGACAATCCCCCACACTGGCTAAAGTCGCTGCAGGCTCTCACAGAGATGGACGCTCCCGGCTCAGCCGCACCCCCCCAGCCCCCGCACAGTGGCCCCTTTGGCGCGCAGATACCCCTCCACAGAGGTGGCTGGGCGGCCTACCCGCCGCCTGCCACCAACCCAGCTAGCCAGTTCCACTCTCCCCCGCCCGGCTTCCAGACCGCCTTCAGACCACCGGCCCAAACCCCCACAGATCTGCTACAGAGTGCCGCCCTGGACCGTCACTAGGGAACGTAGGTGGCCAGCAAGCCCAATAATGGACATCTGTCAGTCGACTGCAAAACTATTAACATAATTATAACAGCATTATGAATTTCTTTTCTTCCCCGCTATTGTTTCTCGTGGCAGCCCCCCCCCCCCCCCCCATTGCAGCTCCTCCCTCTACGTGCTGCCAACCCCTGGCTCTGTCTGATCACAGCCTTACCTGTAGCTGTTCCATGAAAGCGATTACACTTCCTGGCTAGGTGGCGAGGGTGATGTGGGGGATTTGGGGCTCTTGTCCGTTTACGTGGGGTTAGCTTGAGAAGTAAGGCAAAGTAAGAAGAGGTGTTGGAATACAAACAGGGTAGCTTCAGAAATAACAGGTCTGCCTTTAAAGCTATGCCAAATATGGTCCCCCCCCCCCCCCCCCAGTCAGTTTTGCCACTAGTGGCCACCCAAGGGCTTTCAAAAGTGGGTATTGGATCAAAGGATATCAGGAGTTTTTTTTTTCTTTTAAGAATTCAGATTAAAGGAAATAATAAAGGTAGAATGGTGCAGAGGCTCCTTGGGAAATCCCATAGCTGTTTCAGATTCTGGTTGGAGCAGTGCTTAGCGGGGCCTCCCTCCCTTCATTGGTGACAGTGGCTACCTCAGAGTCTGGCCCAACCTCTAAAACCACTAAACCTCTGTTGGAGAGGGGCCCTGGAAGGTGATGGCGGGTCCTGCGGAGGCTCGCTGTGAAGTGGCCTGGGGCAGTCATCACACATAAAGGAATGTAAGTGACTTCAGAAGCTTAACCAGGAAGGCTCTGCTAAGGTTCTCCGCGGACGTCTTGGACCGCCCGTTTCCTACGGTGTACGTTAGTCAGACGCTGCTCTGCTCCTTATGTCTGTCTCTCAACTGTTTTTTTTTCTTCCCCTTTCTCATGGCAACAAGGAGGAGGTGGGGACAACCCTTAGGACGGTTTTGTTTGCTTCTGGGATGGAGGTTTTCACTGAGACTTTAAAAAAAAAAAAAAAAAAGCATGTTAGAGTGATTCAGTGATGCCCGATTTCATGTTTTACTTTGTTTTATTTGGGTCATGCTAATGAATTAAGGAAACGTTTCATTGGTTTTAAATGAGAAGTGGATCCACGATGGTGATGTATTGGCTGTTTGTACATGCAGGGTTGTCCACTCTCTCTCGCATACACACCACCATGTAAGCGATGACAATTCGTTCATTCATGTAAGAATAATGGAGTGACACTTCATGGTGACAGGAAGCAGGTTGGCGACCCCGAATATCATGTTTTCTCGCCCCCCACCCTCCCACCACCACTACTACTACTTTCTTTTGTCTCAGTTCTTTATTGGCTGTGTAGGTTCTTGCCAACTGTTCAGTATTCAGCAGTATTCGAGAAAAAGTAAATACATTCAGAGAAACTGATGCAGTTAACCATGGGTTTTACAACATGCTAAAAAAAGATTAAAATGAAAAGCTTAAGGAATTGTACCTCTCTCTGCAGGTCTGGAAACTAAATCTTAAATAAAAAAGAAAACTTGACCTGAGTTTCTGCCCTTTCTTTTTCACTGTACCTTGGCCATGGCAGAAATGCTTGTAGGTGACAGTGAAATGCACCTCGATGTACCACCTTCCAGCAGGTCCACCCGATCTGTGCACAATCATGCTGCAGATCACTTGTCGGCACGTCATGTGAGAGGTCATGTTTAAAGTACCACCTAGCAGTGTCCGCTGACCCATTTCCGCTTTGACAGACTAGAGCTCCCCCGTCAAGACTTCTGAATTGGGATTGGTATTTTCTGAGACTTCTGCATCGCGAGGTGTGTGAGCTCATCTATATCTGACCTTTTCATCTCTGCTGTGTTTGGAGTCACCAGTCGCAAGGCTCCTTTCCTTCACGTGGTCACTGATTTAATTTGCTTGAACAATTCTGTGTTCTCCACAATTTTGGCACCACCTGTGATTTTTTATTTTTTTTTTCTTTCCCCCCCCTTGCAGAGTTTATTTGAAATACAGGTACTGATTGGCCCCGTACCTGTAACACTTCCTCCGTATGCCGTCTGAAGTGTCACGTCTGCGCTTAGAGCCTGTTAACGCCGGATGGCGTGACATTGAGAGTGCTTTTCTCCCCGGCGCCATTAACCGGCACGCTCTTTATGCGAGTGGCTGTGCCTGACGAAAACATCACAGCGCGCCATCCGGTTTACTGTCTCACTGGGTTTTGTGACTCATCTTAAGAGCTGTGATTTTTCGGTACGCCCTGAATATCGAGCAAAGACCCTTCATCCAAGCATTCACAACTGGTGATGAAGAGCCTCAGTGGTATGGGAAGAGGCACAGGGTGTCGCCTTCAAAGGCCTGGACTCTCAGTCACGTTTTCTGTTGTGACTTATTTCCGAAAAAAAATTCGCTTGTGTACTTAAGTGAAAAGCCATTGAAATTCGTTTGCAAATGGCCTGCCTTTAAATTATTGGTTTTTCACAGTAAATAGTTTTTCCAGTGGGTTGGTTGTCTGAATTTTTAAAATGCACTAATTACTGCGAAAAGCAGTGCATTAAATATTCCATGAAAATTTTCCAATAAGAAATCCAGAATGGATAATTAAACTGTCACGTGAATGATCCTGACTAAGTGATTGGACTGTCAACTGTTGACATGTGCGAGGGCTCTGTGAATTTTTTTTTTTTTTTTTTTTTTTAAATGAGCACATGGCGGCCATGTGGCCCTGCAGTGGATTGGCAACCTGCCCAGAGTGTACCCTGCCTTTCGCCCAAAGTCGGCTGGGATTGGCTCTAGCTTCCCCGCAACCCTTACGGATAAGCGGCTTAAGAAGATGGATGGATGGATGGATGGATGGATGGTGGCCATGTTTTCTGACACAAAACACTACAGTCCTCAGGTGTGTTTGTGGAGTTTATAAATGGCACAAACACCAGATCTCGCGTTTGCTTTTGGAACCCCTACGTAGGTGTTTCTACTTTTTTCCCCACATCCCCTTTTTGTTATCAGGCAAGATGCAGTAACTCGTTCCCACACCTGCCTAGAATGAACTTGTTTTATTCTGCGTTTAATTTGCTCAGTCCTCCACTCTGTCTGTCACATCTGCATGTGGTAAATGGTCTGTCATCCAGATGGTAATGTATGGCTGTTTTGGGGACGGGCATTGAGTGAGCTTGGGTTTTCAGGTTTTGTGAAAGCGGAACTAATTTGATGTGGCTTTTAAAGCTGGTGCTAATTTAGTGTTGGCTGAATGTCCTGCTTTGGTGAATGTTGTTAGTTCAGCAAAAGGTGATTTTTTTTTTTTTTTAGTAATCTAAAGGAAAAAATGGCTACTGTGAAACTAGTAAAGAGAGACAGCCTCAGTCTCTTTTTTTCTTTTTTTTTCTTTTATGAATTTGTCACAAGCTGGCATTTCCAGACCCACCCTGTGTTGTTGCCATAAAGCCTGGTGATGTTGCTCATCCATCCCATCATGAATCAGAAAACTCAGTTAATGAGTAAGTATGACTGTGTGTTCTGTTGTGGCTCCATTCAACACCTATGATGAGAAACTGCACCAATTTTAATTAACTTCTCTGGATTTGAGGCCAACTTTTGCTTAAGATGAAAGCTGATCATCTTTACATGGTCTCTTCATCAGGTTTACACTTCATAAAACGCAGGAAGCTTTGCTTGAAGTTAAATAGAAAGTCCTCCCAGAGCCACCTGTCCTGTACGTATACCGTATCAGACTGACACAATGCCGCGGTTTTGCTTGTTCCAATTTACGAAGGATGCACCTGCACCCCAAAAAATCTCAAGTTTTCATTACCATCTTTTGCTTTGCTGTTTCATCTTTTCGAACGACTTGGGCATTCAATTCAGTTAAACTACATTATCAGTAATTAAGTGGTATAAACGTCCAGCATTGTTTTTTCCTCTTAACTATAACGTTTTTTTTTTGTATTTAATAATTCCCCTCCACTGTCAGATCTTTAAGTGTGGACAATTGTAAAAATCATAACCAAAGGAATTCATGGTAGATCGCACAGTGGGACAGTGGCGTCTGTCATGTTCTCCGTTCGTGAGCATGCCTGTCATAACGAACCCCCAAGTAACGTTTTGCCAGATTCACACTCTGACTTCTCTCTCGCTTCGTTTAGGCGGGTATTGCTATCAGGTAAGAACCAAGCAGACAGGAACAATATGCTTTCATTTCAAACAGTCCAGGACAAATAAACACATCAATGAGATTTTATTCTTTTTTATGGTTATACATTCCACAAGTAGAACATTTCCAGGAGTTTTTTTTTTTTTCTGTTTTGTTTACTCAACAGACACATTACTGATGTAAAAGATTGACAGCTTCTTATACTGGTTGAAATGAAAGTTGCAGTATCTGTTTCCACGTCCCTTTTAGAGTATTTTACACTGCACAAAATTTCACCGTCACATTGTCACTGAGCTTGGGAGCCGAGCTGAGTGCTAGACTGACATACAGCTGTGATGAGATGGGAATTCATGTCGATAAACCGGTAAAAGGGTAATTACTTTTCCAGCTGTTTGGATCACCTGTATTTCTGAGTTAATCATGAGGAAATGGTTAGCAGCACCAAAGATCCCTTAATATTCACTTTACAGCCTTCAGCATTGGTTCCGCAGCTGGACAGGAGACCACAGTTTACACAGAACATCCCAGCAAATGAGAAAACGGGTGTAGTCTGTCTACATGTGCATTAGCTACACTATTCACGTGCTGATTAATGTGTTGTCATCTGTGCTTTTTCAAGAAGTGTCTGTATATATGTGGTACATTTAAGAAAAAAAAAATCTAGTTTTCTAAACAAGTAGACACCAGTGCAGAGAAGATATTTAAAGAAGGGAAAAAAGATGGTTTGTGTAAGAATTCAGCCTGTTCTTTTCACTCGTTTCATTTTTATCTTTTTTCTGCAGGATCAGCAGCTGTTGGACAGTGATCGTCTGGCATCTCCGGCCTCTGAAATTCTCTCGTGGCACGAGGCAGCTTTTATCGTGCGCTGCTTCGGTGGGGGTGGGGGGGTACGCACATTACGTGAAGTGTGTCAAGTTGGGTTATTGTAATTTCATGCTCTGTTAGCTTCCTTTGCTGGCTGGAAAGGAAAGGCTTTTCAAAATATTCCGGCCACGGGAAAACGAAAAAGTGCCGACTTCTAAAAGAACGGCGATTGCTCGGGCTACGGAAGGTTGCTTCCCGATTCACGCCAAGTACCTTATTAAACGTGACTTCACGGAGTAATTAAGATGCTCACTGGGAAGGCAACCGAAGACCTGGATGGTGCTGCGACCCCTCCAATCATCGCTGTTGCTTGTCGCTTCGATTCCTGTTGCCATGACAACATTGACAGTTAAGCAGGCTGTCACCTCGTCCCTTTAAACTCATTTTTTCTACTTGAATAAGAAACCATTTTGCTCTGGCATATTAATTGACTACAATTGTCTTACCCTACCACACTATTCTTATCTATATGCAACAGTTTTTGTGCTGTGAGGCACTTTGATTTGACTCCCACACCTGTCTCTCTGAGTTTCAGCTTACACAGTGGCCCCTGTCCAATGCGAGCCTTGGCTTTACAGCTGAAGTCGCGTCCCAAAATAAGGCTGGCGTGACAAATGACATCGTATGTCCAAGTAGTGGCTCCATTTGGCTCTTACGGCGTGCGGCCTGGGAGTGAAATGGCAGATCTGCATGTGAATGCACCCATGTGGAATGGCTTGCTGGGGATTTAATTAGTCTCTTACAGAGATCTGCCTGAGAGACCTGGGAAGCGTGTCAGCTGTGTGATGGAAGTTCTTCAGGGGGAAAAACACAAAAAAAATCAGGTGGACTGACTGCTACATCATTCATTAAAGTTTAACTGTATCTGCCAATTGTGTCTGATCTCCTCAGTCTTAAGCTAAAGCTTTATGGGAGCTGGATGGAGAGATGCCGTTAGACAGGTATTCCATCTGTCTGTCTTCCTCGATTTGTGCAGAGTCAGGAGATCCTATGGGTTTTAGGGGTTTGTCCAAAATGGCAAAAGCTTGTGATGCTGCGATCAGCGGCTGTTTGAACCGTGGCCGACGTTTAAAAAGAAACTTCCTTTGAACTCAAGCCTGTTTATGGTGGATTGTAAATTCGCTTACGACGTTCGTGGCAAACCGTAGGGGAATGTGGAAAAATTCGAACTGCTCCAGCTTCACTTATAACCCACTTAAATGCAATACCAACTCATTATTATGCATTATGCAGCCAAAGTGTATATCACTTTATAACAGCCACTGATAATACCAAAGAGACCGTCGTAATTACGACACACAATAGAGAGCATTTATAAATACAGTCTACAAAAAGGTCACTTTGCCTTCAGCTGGGGGGAGGTTGATTTAAATCACTCAGTTCGCATCACAATGACATGCAACTGTCTGAGGAGATTGTTATCCTGTCTTAGTCCCCCGCCGTTTTACACATTTTAATAAGCAAGCATTGGCACTTTCCATTAATAATCGCCTAAGCTTTGTCCTGAAGTTTAAATTTGTTTCCCTCACTGGTATTTTAGCAGACCTACTTCCCCCATAGTCTAAGTCTAGTACTTTATCTGGATGATAATCTGAGGTTTTATGCCTATATACTGTATATTGGGCTACCTTTGAGTAGTGAGCATCTCTCTGATTGGTTGTGGATGTCTGATAAACAGATGGGTTAAGCGGTGAGACACAAATGCAAAGTGTAACGTGACTTGTCTTGGTGGAATGGTGGCCTCACAACTCCAGGGGTCCAAAGGCATGCAGTTCAGTGGCTTGCTATCTAAACTGCCCAAGGTGTGTGTGTATGTGTGTGTACCCTGTGATGGCTGGACATCCCATCCAGGATGTCCCCCACCTTTTTGCCCTCTGCTACCTGGAATAGGCTCCAGGCCCCCCATGACCCTGTATCGGCTAAACATTTGAAGCTTGGATAGACTCACTCAGTGTTGCATGTTATATGGGATACCTGTGGTTACTTGCACACTGGATAGATTTAAATGCAGTATGAATATGAGTAATAATGCACTAGGTGCATAGTTTCTGGGCCTCCGTTCCACACAGAATATGGTATGGGGTAGTTTGGGGAGTATGAGATCACAGAGGAATGGGGGGCTCCCATCAACTGATCAGCTGTCTCGGGGTGCCAGCCAAAGGACGTGTCACATAATGCAAACAGAATACTGCATCTTTCGTTTTCCATTTCATTAAATTCCCAGCTTCCTTGTCCCCTTGGGCAGGTCTCTTTTTTTTTAATCGTTATTATTGTCATTTTTACAATACATTTTTTCTACAGAAAATGTAAAACACCCACAGATACATACCGCTATGACAATGGTGGAATGGGGCTCACACGGCGGTCTGCAAACTCACACCCGTGTAAAGGAGCAGTTTATTTAGAAAACAATCTAGAATAACCTAACACAAACAAAACAGGTGGGTTCTGGGCTGGAACCCATAAGAATCGGATGGGCTTCGAACATGAAATCGTTCAAACGTGGGTTTGTGATCCTGCCAGAGATTCTTTACAATTTTGTACAAGGAGGGTCGCCACTCGGCATCGCAGCTGTCTCCGGTGAAGAGCGATTTCTCGTAGGCCACATTCACCGATGTCCACCGGGTGGCAGGCCAGCCATCTCAGCTACCGTGATGTTCAATGTGTTGCATCTCCATTTATTTTTCCTCCCCTCCGTTTGAGGAAAGATCAACAAACTCCAAAGCTCGTTTCCTCTTAAGTGCTTTTAGCATTCTGGGCCTTTTGCTCACAGCAGTGGTCATTTTCATCACTCCTCTTCCTCTCATCATGGGGGGGGCACTTCATATCAGGCCAGCGTCTTGTTCAATCTGCAGCTTCAGAAGAGCTGTTTACGAGATCAGAGGTGGCCATGTTTTCTGGCAACGCTTTTTTTGAAGACCAACGCTCGGGCCTCTGTGCTTTCCTATGCCAGTGTTGCACTTCCGTTCCACACCCCCCATAATATCACCAGCCCGGACTGTTCTTCCATCCAAACCCCACAGACCCCTCAATGTGGACATGGGGTGGGCGAAAGTCTCATCGGCAAGCGAACGGGTACCACTGAGTGGTACCGAGATCCCTTGCCATTTGCAGTGTCCATCACGGAAGGTGTAGTCTGTTGTGATGACCTCGTGAGGGTCTTGATTTGTTAGACACACATACATGAAAAATAACATAGTCTTTAGCCACGATTGGGAATAATTCTAAATGGATAGCAGGCTTTGTCAATTTGTCCTTGTTGCTGAAGAGGCTTCTCCGAGGTTTCCACGGGCGACGGTGGTGGGCCTTAGCACACGGTGCCATTCTCGGGCCGCGTCTTGGGGCACACGGAGCGGGAAGGCGGCGGCTGCACGGAGGGGGCCAGAGTGCAGAAGAAGCCGGCAATGAGCGTGAGGCCCAGGCCGCCCCAGGCACAGAACATGGACCAGCCGTAACCATGACCGATGTCGTCGGGTAGCCCGTACAGGTAGCGCGGGTAGCGTGACAGCTCAAAGTTGATGCCAGCCACACATGTGCAGAGTGAGATGATGCAGAAGGTGCCTGGGAGGAAAGGGTGGGAGGGGGTGAAAGAAGAAAGGACATGGAAGTAGAGCACACTCTCCTGTGGAGGACTGAGTTCTCCCTGTGTTGTCTGAGCTTCCTCCCACAGTCCACAGTCATGCAGGCAGTGTGAAGTGAGAAAGTGTGTGTCCTGTGATGGACTGGCATCCAGCCCAGGGTGTCCCCTGCCTTATCCCTGTGCTTCTGAGGAAGGCTTAGAAGATGGACGACGGAGGTATCTATAAATGTTACTCCAAAATATGTGTACCCTTGTCTAATGTAGTAGGTCTGCAATGATGACGTTGGCCTCTGGTATTCTGGTTTAATGTCAGCGATGCTTTCCTGGAGGAATGATCATTTTATTAGTTCATGCGTTTTTACAAGTATATGCCCCTGTACGTTTTCGGGACTGTCTGAATTCTGACATTATATTCAGCTTGAAGTTTAACCGACTGCTTTGTCTGCAGACCCTTGGTGAGTGCAGTTGCTTCATTCTTCAGAGGAACTGCTGGTTGGTTCATTACACACCCATGGGGGGGCACCACGCTGCCTTGCCCTGCGTGTCTCCCTCCTAGTAGCCAGCATCTTCCACTGAGCCCAAAAGCCACGCAACTTTACAACTGGATACCTCACAAAACCAGTTCAGCTTTGACACCTCGGTCAAAGGGCCAACTGCAGGACCCCTCTTAGGATGAGAGAAAATAAAATGTTTTTGTGAGTCTTTCTCCATGACCACTACGTTACCCAGCATCCTTCAGTGCCACTTGGTGTGTCTGTGTAGAGTATGTGTAGCATCTGTGGCCACTCACCTCCCATAAGGAAGAGCAGGCCAGCCACATACTGCATGAGGCCGCGGTTCCAGCAGCAGCCCAGCACCCCGATGATCCAGCCGAACAGGATGATGGCCACCGCCATTCCCATGAAGCCAGCCGTCATGCGTCGGAGGTCTGTTTTGGGGGAAGGAAAGAGCTCAGTGCCAGCCGACTCATTCCAGCTTCAGGAGACGCAAGCAGCCAACCGGCGTACAAGAGGAACGCCAAGGCAAGTTTAAAAAAAAATCGTGCACGCAAACAAATGCAGCCACATCCATAAACCTCACTTCTTGACAGCTGAGATGGGCTTCTTGCTCAAGTGGAAAGGGGCTCAATGGTCTGTGAGAGTTGAACCCACAACCTTCATGGGTAGCAGGCTAATTATGGCACCTCGTTATGAAAGGCAAAAAGCAGACATATCAGATTTATACTTGGTAGAACCTCAGTGTGTGACTTTCCCTTTCCAAAAACTTCCCTTCCAGCATATGAAAGAGACCAGATCAATGTTGTATAATATATACCAGTTAAATCTACCAATCCCCATGCAAGGCTAACTTCTCTAAACAAATCCCTTTTCCCTGTCCGTCTCACAGCCCTTCAGTGTCCTTCACAGGCATTTTTCTAAATGTCTCCCCCAGTACAACAGGAGATACTTTGAGTGGACATGAGCCGGGTAGCTTAATTAATCACAGCTTATCAACAGAGGGCTGCGAGTCGGCAGTCAAAGATCAGGCACGTGTGTGCGTGTGTGTGTGCGAGGTACTGTCTAAGCCAAATCAATTCTTTGCCTGGGGAAATAATGCATGGCCTAGATTGCAGTCTATGTTGTGTTAGTGTCACTAATATCGAGCAAATGCATTCGAATGACTCCTTTTTTGTACTTGTGCAAAAGCTGCAATATTATATAACACAAAAGCCACATTGGCCTTGTAGAATTTAAAATGCACATGAACGACACAGTTACTGGACCAGGAGTCAGTTTATACCATGCAGACCTCAGATGAAAAAAGGGCAGTGTGTGGAATTGTGGAATTGGTGCGTGAGTCAGCACGACTCGACTTGCCACCCTGTAGGCACAATGGCACCTGGCCTCATATCCGCTCAGAAAGAGAGGCACAGATTATTATTAGTCCTGCTTTATTGGAGGTGGACCCCCTGGTGCTGTGGGGCTCCCTCCAGCTATGGGGTGTTCAGACGGAGGAGATGGAGGGGAACACAGATTGGCTTAATAATGGAAGAGTGGTGGGGGGCAGAGGGGGAGAAGCACCCCCCAGTGGAGGTGGAGGTGCCAGTGAAGCCAGGGGGGTGCTTTGGGGGTTTGAAGGGTCCAATCAGGCAGGGCGTGGCAGGAAGCCAGGTAGTGGCTTTTGATGTGGCAGTCAAGCCCCTCCCCATGGGTGTGCAGTGAGAATACGAGCATGTGGGAAGAACGGTTCCCAGACGCTTACTCTCCGATTGAACTGACGAGGGTCTGACTGCTGGAAAGGCCTAGGTTGGATTTTTAAATGTGAACCAGCCAAAATAAAAAAATGTCCTTCAGGACATCATATCTGCAATAATCCCTGCACAGCAGTGCAGAATATAGCACTAGGGCTTCTGGGTTTGGAGCCTACCTCCATGTATAGAGCCTTGACACCACCCAGCAAGATTGCCAGGCTCCTGATGAACATACGTATATGTAGGCAGCTGGTGGACATCCTAAGGTATAACAGCATGTCCCCTAGACAGCTCCAGACTATAGTGGGTGTTCAGTATGTAACTAGTTGCCCCGCTCCAGTGTGACTCATTTGGTCAGACGAACAGATGTTGTGTTCTAGTGGAGCACTGCGGTGAACCGACATGCCACAGAGAATCCTTCAGAAGAGTAGGTACCCATCACCAAACATTACTTCACTCAAACTATAATAAGGATGAGCATTTGAGATGCCTGTGATGCCCATCGTTTTTTTAAACCTATTTTTAAACCAGTGCAACTTCTATCCCAGTTTCTCAGCCAGCTCATCGTTTCTTTTTTCCATTGATGTCATGTGACTTCAGGTGACATGACCAGATTTTGCAGGACAGCCAATCAGATCCATCACCTGACCTCTGACCCCCCCGCACAAGCCAAGTTTCTCTGTCAGTTTCAGTTCCTCTATTTCAAGGGCCACTGCACCGCGTCCCCATTGCTGGCCGGGTGGAGTGTGGTAATGTGGCACCTTGTCCTGCTGGAGCATTTAATTAAACGCCCCATTTCACTGTTTGCCCCCACAACAGCCAATCAGCTCCACCGAAATCAACACTTTCATGAGAATTATTCAGCGTCTCCTAGGTACACCTTCCTATTTGGCTATACAGGCTGTCCATCTTACATAAGTGCCATCTGATGGCTGGGTGTGCCTCGCTGTGCTTGGGCACGCCCAACTGACTTCCCCACAGGGGGGTGTCAAAATGCTTCTGCTTCAGCCTGCTGAATAAATTGCCATGTATTCCTTGTCCAGCTGAAGCATGGTGGGGTGGTCAGTATGTGGTAGGATTCTCACGTAGCTTTCTCCACTGAGAATGTGTGCATTTTGGCACACGTTCTTGCCAGCAGTCATTTTGAGCGTTCTTGTTTTTCTGGATATCAGCCAATAAGAAAGTATCCTTTTAAAATTTTACTTCACTGGCACTTGTTTTCATCCAAAGCAATTAAATAGCTAAAACCATTTTGCAGCCGGACGTTTGCAGCCTTGTAACTGCCCGTCCCACACTACAGCCCAGCCATGTAGGATGGATCTGCTCAGCTTCCTTGTGTCACGATTAACTCCCTTCACACCAAACGACAGCGGCGCTCGCTAGACTCGGCAACACAAACAGAAATGGGGAGAGGTCACTGCTGGAGAAGACAGATGTTTCAGCAGAGATTCGCCTTGGCGTCCCATTCAACATTACGCACACGGCAAAGCATGAAATGGGCCTCACTCTTCAGCCTCCGAGTTACCTAAAACTCTCAGTCAAAAGGAATCTTCTGCTTTTCATCGGCGAATGCTCTCAGATCTTATAATTGCACATGCTGTGCTGCTAACCGGTAGTCTGGAGTCATCGATGATCGAACATGGGAGGGTCTCTCTAATTCAGAGTCTGCGAGTCCTGGGCTCTGACTGGCAAATTGCCCTTGTGCTGTCTGTTCCGTTACTGAGGTTTCTTTTCTTTAGAAAAAAACAGAAGAACAACAGTCTTTGATCATTTCGTCAGCTCGTTCTCAAAATCACTTCCTGTTAAACATGACTGGTTCAAAGATTTTCACCCCTGCATTATTAAATTCTGAGCAGTGGGTACGCGTACTGGTACCAAAATTCAAATCTTTACTGTCATGAGCTAATGAATTTGTGAACTATTTTAGCCTGTATGTCTGTCCGTCCGTCCGTCCAGTTCAAGGTCTTGGCTTACTTAAATCTTTTTGAATAAATACTGAAAATAGAGAAAGGGCAAAAGGGAAAGGCAGGGATTTTCTTCTGTATGTTTTAATGAATATTCTTCAGCTTGGAACTTAAATTAATTTAATAATAGCTGTCTATGGTAAAGTGCCCAGTGGGACAGTCACATTTTGTGGTGTCACATGCTTCTACTTACACCGTTAAACATCACAGCAGGTGTCCAGTTATGGAGATATTAGCATAATCATACTCATATTCTACATCTTACTCGTCAGGGCAGCTTAGGATCCACCAGTCTGGACCGGCCGCTTTAATCCGTGCCGTCGCCGTGCGGCAGCCTTGTCACCAGCCTAAGCGCCATGCGGGGCCGTTTCCTTCTGAAGGGCCAGCCGCTGAGGCGTTCTGCTGGGGATTAGGAACCCGTGGCGAGGGGGACAGCGGGAACCGGCAGGAGCAGAATGTGGGGAAAGCCGGAGGCAGATAAAGGGAGCCTTTGTCAATCAAAGGCTTGGGACTGGGCCAGAATCTGGGTACAGCTAACACTCATTTAAACTCGATAGCCCTGTGCTTTTAATCTCCCACACTTTTGGTTTTAGTGTGAATAAAGGAGTAAATAATGATTGGAGCCAAATCCCTCCTTGCTCCAGACCTCCCCCCCACTTCTTGCGTGAGAAGGTGTTATTTCTATTGAGCCCATGCTGCAGTTAAACATGCTCTGAGTGATAGAAGCTCGGCGACGTTCAGGAGCCCCATTCGGCTCCTCTGCGAGGGCCCTTCCCATGGACTCTGGCTGCTGTCTCTTCAGCCACCATCTGCAGGAGGTCTCCGACAACTGGCTTTGGTTGAAGGTTCCCCTAAACTTTCAACTTGTTGATGCAAAGGCTCCCTGGAGTATCCATAAGGAGACTCTGATAACCTCCACAGGGGGTGCTCCTGCTCCACAGAGTCCAAAGCCCCCTTTTCAGGGCTGTGGCTTCCTCTCCACAAAAAACAGGAATGGACCACTGCTGGTTTTTAACTTGGATGTACACAACTGAACTTCTGAAGTACCCAATAAACATGTCTATCCCCATCCATTGGCCCCAGATTGTCCTGCTTGGGACAGATGTACCAGTGGTTGGCCACCCCCCCGAGTCCTTCAGAAGATTCTGCAGGCTTCTCAGTGTATTTTAATTAGCACCTGATTAACACCTGTTACTGCAGAGGTGGTGATATACTGTACCATGGGATGACTTCAGTAAGCAATTACGAGGTGAGATATTAGAAAAATTTGCATATCTGATGGGCCCATCCTAAGGTTACAAGGGGTGGGGTTCCCCTGTTTCTCATCCCACCTCCTGCAATCTCAGCCTTCTCCTTGTACTTAACCTGCCAATGTTCTTCTCAAAAGCCAGCACAGTAGTTTGGTAGCTCAGGGCACTCCATGAACGTACTGACTCGTATCTTTACTGGATGGTGAGAGGTTTTTTAATGCGAGTAAAAATGCCCGGGCTCCGTATAAATACAACTACCCAGCACTCACACAAACTTACAGAGCGCACAACTCTAATGCGAGGTACTTCTGATGAAAGATGAATGTACTATATACCGGTGTCCAGAGTGAGATGGCAATGCAAATTCTTGGGGGGGTCACGTTATTAAGTACCCCTACAAAGTACCAGGTATAGGAGCCTGCACCTGTCTCCTATTTCAGGGGTAGATGAGTTTTGTCTGTTCAGCGAAGCCGTCTGACACACCACAATTCTACTGAACTGTTCTTTTTACACTTCTGGCCTTCCCGTTACCTTTAACGAGTCTGCCCGTTTTTCATCGGACCTCTGTCATTAACAAGGTGTTTTTGGCCACAGATATGCTGCCAATCAAAGCATATCTTTTTTAAATCGCCCGAGTCTCTGTAAGTTCCAGACACTATTGAAGGTAGAAATTCAAGGAGGGTGGCTGTTTCTAAGATACTGGATCTTTCCTGTCCAGCACCAACAATCACGCCATGTGTCAAATCATTTGGGAATAGCATATTAACTGCTCTAATGCTCAGCCACATGGTATCTGAACCTCTCGGACGTATTCTGTATGAATTCAGCTGTAGCCAGTCAATTTACAGTTTGGAGGAGCAGGCCACTTGAGCTTAAAAGGAGATGTGTCTAATAAACTGGCCATTGAGTGTCATAGAAAAACAAACCATGTAAGCGTTCCCAGTCATTTAAACAGGAAGTCTGTGTGATGATGATTTAATCAGGTCTTCCTGGAGAGGGTGGAAAGAACTTACCAGTAGTTTACAGTCCTTTAATGAAGAGGTGATGTACGGTGATGTGTGTAATAATAATGATGATGGGATGGATTGTGTAAAACTTCAAGTATTTTCAGGTGTTTGAGGCCCATTAGTCCATGCAGTACCAGCTTTCCCTTTTAATTATATTTCTGATCCCAGGGTAACATTGACAGAATGAAAGCCCTTGGGGTGGAAACATCTCCGCGCCTAAATAGCAAACCGTTTTCACGCAAGTGAAGACTTCATCACGAATGCTACCCAGTGCTTGCTCATGTAAATGACTTCTGACAGTCATCCATCACATACAAGGACACGGTAATTCTAATTCACTTTAGAGGGATTGTTACTTACAGGCAATTAAATTCCAAAGTAAATCGTCAGTTTGGCCAGGAAATGTAAACAATAAAACGACGACGCCATCTTTGTTGGATTCATATCCGTATTTTTCATTTAAACCTTCTAAGGTAACACTGACATTGGTGCGGTGAACTGCAAAGCGTTGACTGCAATCATCTTTTTTGACAAGAGCAGCTGCCAAGGATCGAATCAGGGAAACTTAATCTCGTTACCAGTATGAGCATCTCCAGCAGGGGGCAACGAAAGAGAACAAAGTGAGTGCCACCTTTCACAGGCAGGCTGGACTCGATGCGGCCTTTTGAAATGTCACCAATCCCTTTCTGCGCTGTCGCCGATTGAGCAGGAGACATCAGCATCGATGCGTGTGCCATCCTTGGTGAGAGTAGAAGGTTTCGCTATTCCAAGTGGCCAAGAACCAGTAAATTAGAGGAAAGTGTTCACAGGACTGGGAGAGAGAGGATGTTCCTGACGGAGAGCCACTCGACCCCTTGTCTGGAGCTTTACTCAGATTCAGTTGCCTGTCATACGGAAGCCTTCTTTGCATGGTTGCTCCTACATACTTCACGTCGGAAGCAGCCAGTAGCAAGATCATAATAAATAGACTTCAAACAATTAAAATTCCCATGACCCTGACCGGAGTCAGCGATGGATGGATGGACGCACGATTAAAATTAGTAACTGCATTAGGCACAGAAGCAATTAACTTCATGGAGTTTTAAATGTCAGCATGGAAAATGGCATAAGGTTATAAAGTACAAAAAAAAAAAAAGAACTTCCAGAAGGCAAAAGGAGATCTACAAACGCTTGCTGGAGGCATCGAGACGGACAGTTGACAGGCT
Source organism: Gymnarchus niloticus (assembly GCA_009936485.2). Classification (NCBI taxonomy): domain Eukaryota; kingdom Metazoa; phylum Chordata; class Actinopteri; order Osteoglossiformes; family Gymnarchidae; genus Gymnarchus; species Gymnarchus niloticus. The sequence continues at coordinate 21,187,591 of JAACJT020000001.1, forward strand.
CATTTCCATGGTGATTCATCGTCCTCCCTTCTTGAGTGGCAACGACGTACTGTTGGACAGAGTATCTGGTACCCCAGCTGCCGCTGCCTATGGTCATGGCCCTACGGTGGCCTAATCTTCACTAACGAGCCACCCGTTGTGTAAATACTGATTTTTAAGATATCAACAAATGCCGCAGTTGCAATTATGCACCATACAGCTTGGTGTTAGTAATTATTACTATTAGGTTCTATCAAGCTGATGTGAACTCCTGGTGTCCAAACAGACAGAGTGGCTCTGAAATGTCCTGCCTTCTGTCTGGGTCGTCAGGCTTCCAAATGCAGCATCGACTGGTGTGGTGGTCAAGTTCATCCGCCTTCTTGCTGGTGGTGGTTCTCGTCCTCTTTTACCTTCAACACTTCCAATCAGAGCTAGTGCAGGTCATCAAAGCAGAACTGTAATGGACAAACTACCCAATGGAATCCCACCATAAACCATACTTCTCCATCTTGGAGAAAGTGAATCTCTCAAGTCAAGATGCCCAGTGGTTTAAATAGGTAAACTATAAAAGCAGAACCTATGCAAGTAACTATGGGAAAGAAAGCACAACTGACTCCACTGACTTGCACTCAATGATCACTTTATAAGGTACACTTGTCTAGGAGCCCCCTTTTGCTGGAAGAATGCTTTGAATTCAAGTAATGGGACAAGCGAAGCTTCAAAACCCGTGGTGGGTGGGAGGATCCCGAACTACCAATCAGTGCTATCGCCAGCTCTGATTGGTTTTTACGATACTCCCACCCACTGTGGGTTTTGAATTTTCATTTGTCCCATTACTATTGAATTCTTCGAGGCAAGGATTTAACAAGGCACTGGAGATTTTCCTTATAGAGTTTGCTCCATAACATTTTCCCACTTACGGCCATCGCCCTCTCGTGGTGTTGACCGGATCTTCTTTGTTTATTGTACCCTCCTCTGTTGCGTGAACGTACAAGAAGAATGGCCGTTTCTGAGATGCTTGAACCACCACGTCCCAAACCACAAATCACAAAACACAATCAGTTTGATGGCACATCTTGCCCATCCTAAAGCTTTATGGAAAAGTATGTGAACCTCTTGACTCTGGCTGTGTGCTTTATGCATCGAGCCGCAGCCACGTGATTCCCTGTTCACATTGTCCTAATGAAGCATACATTCCATTGCTGTTTTTCAAAGTTGCTAACATGTAATCCTCACAAGAGACCCAGCAGAAAAGACCCAAGTCAGGGCAGATAAGAAAGCCCTGAGTGGAGCTCCTCTCTCCGTTGGCAGGAATACCCCATTCAGCTAGTGGAAGTGAAGGGCCTTAGGACTGGAGAGCTGGCGACGGGTCACAGTTGCGTGGAGACGTTCAACAGCGGGTGTGGCTCGCACCCAATCTGGGATTGATGCGAGCATGCGGATGCTTTCTGCTCCAGGCAAAGTATTCCATTAAACTGGCAGAGATTGAGCCTGGAGGGTGAGGGTGGGGCCCCATGTGGAACATGCCATATGTACAGTCAGAGGCCCGCAAATGATATTCAGCTTAAAGCTTTTGTTCCACGGATGAATACTGAAATTGTTGCGTATACATTGAAGTGCATGAATATTCATGCAAAAATATGTTTCACATGCAGCGTTTTCCCCGGAGCTCCAACTTCAGACAGATATCTTATCAAGCTGTCTGTCTCACTCTTACAAATGCTTTTTTCTTCAATGCAACATTTTGAAAATGCATGTTTTCCATCACCTTAATTTTGGAATAGCAAAACAGCAGATTTCTCCACAGAGCGTTACTGCAGGCTATGTGATCCCGGCTGTTGAATTCAAGACAACGTCTTGTTTTCCCCCAACAAACAAAGCATTGTCACTTTAAATGTCCTTTCTCCGGGTGCTTTGTATGCCTCTCGGCATTAATGTGCTGCCACCCCAAGGCATTATGGTTATTGTAGTGAGTCACATCATCACAACTGAATTTAGAGGCTGACATTTCACATGTATACTTCTGTCTTCTTCAGTTCAGCTCATTTCACTGTTCTGAAGAGACAGAGGGGTAGATATAATGAATCAAAATGTGAGGGGGAAAACACCCCGCAGTGCAGTATTAAGACGCATTAAATACATCCAGCCAGTAGAGAGCGACACAATTACCCCGGTTGAGTATTCCCCTTATGTTGCACAGGTTTTCATCCACTGTCCAATGATGACAACTAAGCATCTATAAACTGCCCAAATAGTGTGTGACTGCATGATAGGCTGGCGTCCTCTCCAAGGCGTTCCCATGCCTTTTGCCCAATATGTGGACTGAGATAGACTCCAGGTTCCCCCTGTACTGGATACTGAAAGATGGACAGATCAATCGTAATTTCAATTTAGCACATTAAAAAACAACTCCAAAACTCTGCCTATCTAAGCTAACAAATGTTATGCTGTTTTTTTTTTTTTTCTTTTGCCAAAGCCAAACTCCATAAAGGCAAATCGGAAGTAGGTCTGAATAATTTAGAGTTAAAAGTACAGTTCAGACAGGTGGCCTGTTGGCTCTTTCTGTGTTTGATATGATAGTCCCCTTTAGGTAATATACTTTCTACCATATTTCACAATGAATGTTTAATGTGGCCGTGGTGCCTCACTATCTCAGGCCGTCTGGATACTCCCTGTAGTCACTCTGAATGTTGAGCAGGCCCCCACCTTTAAGGTCGTGAATTTTAATTGTAGGCAACTGGCAGAGACGAGTTCGTAATTTTACAGAAACATGGCGTCCGGCACAGCTGAGGTTAAATTGTTTTGGGTTAAGTCAGCCTACTCAAAGGTACAACAGTAAGAGCTTTCTTGGGACCAGAAAGCGCAGCCTTTCGGTCGCAAAAGCCAACCAACATGCCCACCTATTTATCTTACAATGCTTAGTAAATGTAACACACACACCCCTCCACCAATCAATCTTTCAATCACCAGAAAAAGGGTTCTTGAACGGTTTAATCCAAGGACCCAAAATAACAAATTTAGTACCATGCTGGGACCCAAGAAAGGGATTAGCAGCGCCATACGTAATCATGTGACAAGCCATAGTTTAAAAAATACTGCATTAGAGGCTACTGGGAGGCCTGGGCCCTTTCCCAAGGAGCAAAGGGTACAAGGGGAGGGCCACTGAGCAGGGGTTCCACACAGTGCACACAAACTCTCACACACACACACATCGTCTACTGTGGACAATTTACAGACACTGATTAGGTCAACTGCATATCTTTGGACTTCGAGAGGGAAGCAGAATACAGATATGAATTATATTTGGATACTATGAACACAGTGCGGGAGCTGACAAGATGAAAAAGGTGGGTGTATATATTTATGATTATATAAAAATGAATTACAGTACATCCAAATACTGCAGACATTAAGCACTTAATACAAACTGAGTACAGTGTGGGAACTCACAGCATTAAAAATCTGCCGTAAGTATTTTTTCAAAAAATTCATAGCATGACGTGACTTGCGCAAAATTTTCAATGTCCCACATTCTGTCAGCTGTTTTTTGTGTAGTTCCCCAAATGAAAAATAACTGTAGTAAAACTGCTGAGTAACTGGCTGACTTCATCCAGCCATCAGGGCTCTCCCACGTCATGCTAGTAACAGAACCAATTAGTGCAAATGCCCTCCGATTTGGAAAGTGGCCTTCCGGAAAAATATTAATAGACCCTTATGCGTATATCTGAGAGCAATGCAGACCCGTCTTAGCTGACAAAAAGAGGTAAGAGTGATTCCAGGATCTACTGTTAGTTTCTGATTATTTATTATCACCATGATGGGGCATCTGGATGGTGACAACGTTTCCCCAGGGGAGGTCACGTGATCCGATGTTCCCGCCTTCTCTTATGGATCCCGATTGTAGCATTTTTAGGTCGGAGAGTGAAGGGAGAATAATCTGACCCAGTGTTCATTTCGGCACGACACGGCCTCTTGATTTGGACCTGGGCAGAGGGCACGGGGAGTATGGGTGGGGTAGGAGCTTTGTTCCGCCGATCAGCAGGGGAGATTAAGCGGCACGCGACCGCAGAATTTCTTGAGTCGGAGCGCAGCAGCAGCGCTCTCGGAAACAGCTGATTTGCATGCAGAACTGCGTTCTGCTGAGAAAGGCTCCCTCATCAAAGCCTGGTCACAGTCAGGGAGCAAGCTTCTCATGGTGTTTGAACGTGTGTGCTTTTGCAGGCCTGGGGGGGAGGGTTTGAGCCTGCATGATGGAATGAGAAAAGCCAAAATGGTGGGTGGGGAATGAGTGTTTGTTGTTATTTGTTTTTGTTTTGGGGTATCTTGAGTAGACAAAGTTTAAGCTGAAAATGGAGGCGGCGCTCATAGGATATAAGCAGACCCGGAGGATGCTGAACATCCCTTTTCTGAGCTGGTTTATGGCAGGAGATCTGAGGAGCAGATCGGAGAAGAGGGGGATTTACGGCGGCAAGCATTAGCAAGCAGATATGTTAGGGGTGGGGGGTTTTGCAAAGGGTGAACTGCAGGCATAAAAGCAGTACAACAAATAATAAAAGTTACATATGGATTTTAATGGACTGAATTTACTTTCATGGTTTGGTTATGTTCAGAATTGATGCAATTAGTCAGGATACACCACAATGCTTTCGATCAATGTATCTGCAAAGTAACCATAATAATAATTCTATTACATTTAGAATAATAATAGTCAGCTTTTTACAGTACAAGGATGGTCACTGTAAATACCATGGACCATCTGTAAATATCAGCAATCTCAGCTGAGAGTGGCAGAGGACATGTTCAGTGGACTGATGTCCCAGACCACGGTCTGGTTCCCGCAAGCTGGCCAGAGCTGAGGGGTCGACTGTTGGACCAACGTGACCCACACAGCCATATGGGCAGCCCCGAGACCACGCAGGCCCTGGCCTCTGCGCCCCAACCCTCCACTCCCTGCCTCTGCCCCTCCTACCTGGGTGTTAATCTGTCACATACTTATTCCCCTTGCAGGGGTGCAATAAGTGGAAATTTTCACCGAGGTGGGGCATTTATACAGCCTCCATCATTGCATTAGCTCTGTCGTCCATCCTGCACGACCTCCACAAGCCTGGGGCTGCTTAAAGGAGCCAAAAACTGGCCAAGAAACACAGAGAAGGGAAGCTGGCCTCTGAGCCACTGGGTCATTAAAGACACACAGCTAAAATGTGGGAAAACGAGGCCCAGGGTGGGAAGGATTATTGTGACCTGCCAGTCACTGCCTGATTTAGCTCTAGCTACCATATCATTGGCTCCCATTGATTTGCACTATGCAGCTGATGACAACGCTGGCTAATCCCTCCCATCCTCGTGTTACCAGGCTTTATTTCCCAGCGTCGTTAGCAGGTCCCCGCGGGGTCTGGCGATGAGCCATCCGTCTGCGGTTTGTGGGCCGTGTCGCATTTCCTGGACATTCCTGCGGTTTCCGTACTCCAGGACCACGGCTTCTCGTTACTGCAGATCAGAGTCCTTGAAGGGGAAGCCCTGCATGCCCTACAAGCATACTGGAGATCCTTCCGGTTTTCTTCTTTCAGTCAACGTGAGAGCGCTCAGCTGAATGAATGATGACGCTAATTTAATACGTCTGCCTCTGTGGTAGGAACCCTGGAACTCAGCACAGAAGGTCAATTCACAGGGAATTGCACAGCTGGCATTGTTCTACACTCAGCCTCACGTAGCAGGTCTTTTCTTACCAGAATCCTCCATCGTCCTCTGACGCCTTATGCCCTCTGCCTGCTAAGCTGGCCATCCCCAGCTGAGCTACACTACGGCCCACTAAAAGGAAGTTGAAAACAAAAATTTAAGACACCCAGCCCTTAACCTTTGCTAAGTCCATCATCTCTACCAAGGTACCTTTTTTTTATCCAAGCTTATTACCAGACAGAGTCGGTAAGACTCTCCTTGACCTTCCTTCCTAGTGAAGATTTCTGTGCCTCCCTCTATATTCTGGCTGATGAAAACTTTCACTAAGTTCTCTGACTTTCCAGTTGTCATCGACACCTGTTCTTGTTTGCTGCAGTACATTTAACTCTCCACCTCTTCTCCCAGGGACAATTGCTTCATGTCCCAATTGAATGACTGAGAGTCACCCAAACTGAGATGACCTAGCCATCCTAGTGAGGTCATCCAAGATCCATTAGTATCTCAAGACTTTCTAGATAGGTTGTGGTCATCTTCTTAGTCCAGAATAAACCGCAGGGTCACCTCTGTATCGCCGAAGGTGCCTCTAATATCCAGGAGCATCTGTAGCATTGTTCATCTGTGACTGGTGCAAGTACTTATCATCTAAGATTGGAATGCACGCAGCTTCCCAACAGTATTCTGCATCTGCTACAAGATAATAGTTTTCCACATTTTAAAACAGAAGGATGCTCTGAGTCTGTGGTTTTTTGTTTTTTTTTTGTGTGCCCCCGTCTTGGTTTAAGATCTTGGAACCTTTCAAGAGGACAGACACCAGCAGATGACGGTCAAGCCTTTCCTTCCTTCTTGTCCATATGGTCTAGCTAGTTTTTGATCTCCTGGTTATATCCACTTGCTGTGGCTAGCTTTTCACTAGTTTCCGCAGCTGCCTGTATTTGAAACTCTAGGCAAACAACCATCACCCTTGTTCGAACCACCTAGCACATTGTATGTCAAGTTTAAAGCAGCTATTCCTACTGTCTTTTGAGTTGTGAAATCGTTTCCCTGGATGCATTTTCTACTTGTGGAATTTATTCTGCTATAAAGTCCTGCTGCGGCAAAGAGATGATCATTTTAACTAGTGATGGGACAATTGAGGTTTCAAAACCTCTGGTGAGTATGAGTGTCCAGAATTACCAATCAATGCTAGTGATAGTATCATTTAGCGCCAGCATTGATTGGTTACTTCGAGATACTCCCGCCCACCATTTTTGAAGCTTGATTTGTTTTATCACTGCTGCCCTTGTTGTTAAAGAAAATCTTGACGATATGCAACCATGTGCATGTAGCTCTGGATAAGAGCAACCATTAAGAAAATATGTATTTAAATCCAAAGAAGACCTAGTAATTTCGCCAGAGCCAGAGATTACCATCTTGGGAGCAGTGGTTCATGGGTATTGGATGCATCGTTGCTGCCGGTCTGCTTTTATGCCCGACCGTGTCTCCTCCGCCGAGGCCACCACGCATATCTCTAATCAAATCATTTATATTCTCCCAGACAAAGACACTCCGGTGATTAAACAGCACCAATAAAACGACTGCAGCTTGCCCCCGGTTCCCCGGTGTCGACCACCACCGGGACAAACTAATACGGACCTTTACAGAGTTTAGCATTTATGGACAATAAACAAGCTGAATTTAATCAGTGCCGGAACGCTTGATTGGAAGAAAAATAAAGCCAGACTGGCACCGTAGCCAAAGCCGTCAATTATTACAATGATTCATTCGGTACCGTCAGCTTACTTAAGGTGCAAGGCGACAGACAGACAATAGGCAATGCAGCAGTATTTCCATATCGTTCTACGCTAATGGGACCAGGCACACAGAAAGCTATTTAAGAAAAAGTAATTACATCTACAGTTTCAGGAGAAAGATTAGGGGACAGACCACTGAAGAGCAGGTCCCATTGGCTCTCGACGGAATGAATGCAGTTACCCGAATTTAGACAGCCCTCTCCTTTCACTGTCCATAGGTTGAGCTCAAGAGGCACAGTTCAGGCCAGGAGGTAATTGTACACTGCAGAAGTGGCAAAATTACACCGCTGACTAATTAATGCCAGAAACATCATTGGCTCTTGGATGACTGCAAATGAGTTTAAACAGAAGAGGTGCCGAGCTAATTCACCTGCCCAGAAGTAACTGAAGGGGTGGGTTTGGTACAAAGCCCATTGTTACATGTATCGCTGACGTATAGGTACTTGTAATACCCCCCACCCTCACTTCCAGCACCAGCAGTGTGTACACTTATGAAACAGCACATGCTCCGACATGTGTTTCCATGGCCTAAAATCACGTAACACACAAAATCATCTCTCATGGAGTGAGTATGAGGCACCATAACCCAGTCACAAAATAAAACGGCCTGTTCAGCTCGTTAAAAAGGTCAGTGTGCTTCAGCTAACAGCGGAAAAGTGTGGGGGATGGACAGAGCTCGTAGTGTTTCCGTTGGATTTAATGCAACAAAAACGTGGTTAGAATCCCACTACGGCAGCTCCTTTGAGACTGGAGAGCAGTCATCTGTGATGTTCCGCTTCCTTTATGAAACCTTCATAACTCGTGCATTTGAAGATTTACCTTACACGGTCCTTATAACATGACAGTTTCTCTCATGATACACAGGGTGATGTCATCTCCACAGCATGGGTCTTCTATACATTTAAATATTAAGTGCCCTCTTTACGTTTTAATATTTGTCACAAGGATTTGATGCTTGCTGTACCTTTAAATATTCATGCACTGGTCACAATAATCGTTATGATGTCACTTGCTCATGGTAAACACAATGAGCTTCACAATCCCAGGGAACAGAGATTAGTCCTTTTTTCATCAGGCCTAGCATTATGACAAGAACAGCTGATTGATATTCAATTTCCCTTGAAAAGTTAGCAAGTTCTGAAGAAATCTGGATTAAAAAGGTTATGCTATTATCTACCCTTTCCATGTAATTTGTTCCAAATATTCCTATCCAGGTAAAATAAAAAACAGAGTCCATTTTAGTCACCAAGGAACTTTGTCACGTTAGCTTTGAAACCACTCGTGGGTGCCTGTATCACAGCCAATGGCTGGATATAAAAGAAATTACGATTCTTAACGAACATTAACAAAATCCAAACAGCACTCTCCGAACTATTTATGACACGCAATACTTACAGCGTACGCCATTTGAGATCGCATAATATTTAACACACTGTTTGTCAGGAACGATTTTTTTTATACACGTTTTATTAATTGTTGCTCAGCTGCAGCTGCCACTGGAGTTCTGCCCATACCAGAGCAACACAGAGATGAGACGCCGCTGTGTATTTGCTCTCTATGCCTCAATTTACATTTGATCGCTGTGGCTCCTCCCCCTGGCCCCATCTGCATCCTCATTGGCTGGGTGACATGAACAGGGTTTGAGCTCACTGACCCAGGCTGTCAAGGAATACGTAGCATTGGACAGACCCAGGCCGAAAACAAGCAGGATTCAGCCACTAGGGGGTGCTGTAAGGCGATCGATGCAAGGTGCTGTGGGCCTCCTTTTTCATCAGTATTTACATGTCAGCAGATATGAGGGAGAATCTCAGCCACTCAGCTCCAAAGAACCCTACAGTTGCATAACAGCTTAATCATATTTACCAAAAGGGCAGGGCCTTTGCAAGGAAGTACTGCAGTATAACTGACACTCTGACAGTGCAATCAGGGCCTCGTGATGTGGAGGTTTGTCTTTGACGTTACGTGTAATGAGGCAGGCAGCTTCCATCACATGGTCAAGTGAAGAGTGGATGGCCATGGCTTAGCCTGTGCTGACAGGCATCCCGAATCAAGCTAATGCCATTTCCGCTGAGTGTCTCTCCTGCGTCCTCCACATTAGGCTCCCGCCGACTCCAGACCGTGCGGCAATTTAGGATGGGGAAAAAAACCGAGGGCAGCAGACCTACTAAACCAAAGCACCGAGCAGCAGAGCCATAGCCTGCAGCAACCAGTGCTGGCATCCGAAGCAAGCCAACACATTATGAATTCAGCCGTCAGCCTTGTTTGGCGTGGCATGAGATGACCTTGGTTTAAGAAGCAGCCCAGGACCGAGGAACATTCTGGCATGTGTGGGTACAGATAAGCAGGCGGCTGCTTGGCCGTCAGCAGTGGGTATATATGCTTGACCTTGACCGATGTGGGGAAGGCATCTAGGATAGATTGACAGCAGAGCAATGAAAGAGTCCTACGCAAGGGTCTGGCGCAGTGCCAGATGAGTTTGTCTCGTGGTAATGGCATTTTTTCCCTGTGTGTGACAGTCAAGGTTTTTTTTTTTTTTTTTTGACTGCCACACTTTTATGATTTGAGGCAGGCTTATTGCAGGCCTCTTTTCAGCATGGGGGGAGGGTGGGGGCTTTAATTAACCATCCAATTTGAAATCCCGGTACTGAGCGGAGATGGTCATAGGGTTATTTCTGCCCTCTTGCCGTCCGGGAAAGAAACAGTCCTCCGCCTGCTGGGTGACTGTTTGACCTCCATAAATTCCGGATACTTCGCTCTGCTCCTCTGCCCGTAAGCATGGCTGAATGCACGTTACAGCGCAGGATGGAGTCGCCCAGGCTGGCATTTTCGAGGTCCAGCTTGCTGTGTCATTTATGTGAGTCTCCAGGGAAAATGTTCAAACTGTCACCTCCCACTAGACCTTTAAGTCCATCCATCTGTCATCTATAACTGCATATCCACAATGAGCTTGCAGGGTATTGGAATGCAAAGAGCACCTTGGAAAGGACACCAGTCCATCACACGGCACTTAGTATAGGCCAGTGCTTCTTAAACTATGGGTCATGACCCTAATGTGTTTGTCATGGGTCGTCACATGATTAGGTATGCCTCTGCTGCCGTGATGACAATCCTTTTCTTTGGTCCCAGCATGGTACTAGTTTTGTTATTTTGGGTCATTGGATTAAAAAATTTAAGATCCCCTGCAATAGGCAAAGGAGTCACCTATTCACCTATTCCATATTTTGGATTGCAGGCGGTAACCTGCACCAACAAACCAAAAACCGAGCCAGACGCAGGATTTGAACCCCCCCCCCAGCCTTTGAGATCACAGGCTATGCTGCTGCCTGCTCAGGGCGTTAAATTAAACTGAAAAACTTAATCTTCAAACTTAATTTCATGGTCTAATCAAAGAAGGAACTTAGAAGCAATGTCCAAAGGAACGGCAAGTGGTAAAAAAAGAATACGTATTGATTTTTGTTGCTTAAGTTTGTATTGAGTTTTAAACCTGATTTAATATTTTATGAGTGCAGAGAAGGGCCATGGAGCTCAGCTCAGCATGGACTCAGCTTCTGAGCAGCTACTTGTCTGAGAGATGAAAGGCATTTGTTAAATTTTTATCTTCAAAGTCCAATATGACACAGAGTAACTTTACTATCCGTCCATCTTCCATAGCCATTTAACCAGCACACGATCGCAATGAGCTAGAAGCCCATCTCAGGATGCACAGGGCCATGAGATACTCTGGACAGGCTATCAGTCCATCACAGGATACACACACACACACACACACACACACACACACAAGTTTATGCCGGCCTTTAGAAACAGGGTTTACAGAAAAAGTGTCAGTGCTAGTCTGCGCCTCTTCACCGATTCTGCTGAGGAGCATCTCCAAATGGCCGCAGTGTTTTTGCCACAGCCAAACATATCCAATCTTTCCTTTCCGTTGTTTTCAGGTATGACGCCTCCCGGGATCAGTTACTCTGAGAGCTTGCCTTTTGTCCTCACAGTCAGAGATTTGCTTATGTTGTTCTGTCCATGACTCTGTCTTTACTTGACTTATTTCAAAATCATATGCTTTAAGAGCATATTTTTCTGAATTTATTCCCAACTGAGGATTATATCTCTTTGACCCTCTGGTTGCCCAGCAACCCCAGTAGTACCCTTCTGAGTACGTGTATCATACATCTAACCAAAGCTCACATATACAAACAGCTCCTACAACATCTATCCATCTATTCATCCGTCTTCAAACTGCTTTTCTACTCAGGCTGACACAAACTTCTACAATGCACTTCCATAATGGCATCAAATGGTTCCTTCTGACCTATGCTTGCACATTACATGCTGATTTTAAATTCTAGTATTTTTCCATAGCTCTTCACACTTTGCCTGCAATTTTCTTGCGAGCTGACTCTGGACTGGGCTGCTATCTGTATGTGCTCCTTGCACACCTGCTGACTTTGTCTGACGTCCCATGGTCCCTGCATTTCCCTGACAACCCAACAGAAACCTAAGAATGACTCAGTACAAATCCTGATACAGATCTAAACTTGAGCCTTAACGTCACAGTTGCCCCCCCCCCCCCCATCGCTGTGGGGTTCCCATTCTTGTCTGCCTGTCTGCTCTCCACTAAGCTGGGCCCGGTGCCAAAGTGCAGGTAGATCGATAAACTTCTCATTTACATTGTCATCGGATGCCACCAGTTGCCGCCACCAACCTCCACTTCCAGCGGCAAAACTGGCCAAACACAGTGGGGTTTGTCCCGAAACAAGTGAAAATATCCTTAAATGATATGGGCCAAAAGTGGCTTGCCAGACATGTCTTCCCATGCACCTAATCTGAATTACTCATCTCCATTACCGGAACTGGCGATCAATCTATTACCCACAGTTTAATCACCGACAAATAATATTCTCCTTGTCAGAGTGTCTGAGCTAATGACACCATGCAAGGGAGCACGGGAAAATAATGAATATGATGATTCATATGACAGATTGACATGGTTCCACCACTCCTCATCTCTTCATGGCCAGAGTCCAGCTGAGTTTGAGTAAACCCTAAGGACTCAATGAGTGGTTGGTGGACAATGCATTAAATTACAATTCATTTTTATTGCAGCACCGCACCCCAGGAAACATGTGGCGTATAGGAAGGCGTGGTCGCAGTCATTCTTGTTCACCTTACTCAAACGGTTCCTCTATCTGTTCGTCTGCGGCAGAGAAGCCCTGGTTTTGTTTCTACGTTCTGTCAACGTCCAAGGGCATGACTACGATTGTGTCGTACGAACAGCAGTGCTGAGCATCGCTGTGCGACAGCCCCGACTGCCTGTAGCTGCCGACTAATAAAGCAGGCAGCTGTAGCCCCTTTCAGGTCCTCGGTCCCTTTGCAAAAGTGAGCCCAAGAGGACCGGGAGACAGAGAATGAAAGGAACTGCTGGCAGTGCTTTCTCCCTTGACACAGGCTCCATTTGGATGCTGAAACTCCATCCCGGAAACAAGCACCCTGGCCTCATTTAGAGCACTTGGATATATTTTTTTGTTCTTAAAGCATCTTGCACCTGCGCCTGCCCTGTGCCCCTAAGAGAGCAAATAAACAGCAAAACCAATAAGCATAAAAATTTAAGCAGGCAGTCAATTGGATGCTCCACCTTCTGGGTACTTAAGAAAACATCTCGAGAATTCACCGAGCTCCTGTGATAAATCAGTAGTGTTAACGAGTCCCCTGATGAAGTGAGCACAGACTGAGGACCACCTTGGGCAGAGCCGTGAGTCACATTTATCAGGGTCACGTGAAAGGTGAGAATCCCATCTAGAAAGTGCACTTCCCATGCCACAAACGCCTGTCCTCTGGAAATAATTTCAAAGCTAGAGTCCTGTCAAGATGTGGATGAAAACTTCTGACTACTAACTTGCTCCAAAACTCCCTAGCATTTCAACATGCTTGATTAGAAAAAAACACTGGATTGATCACTGCACTTTTAACTGTGATTTAGTTCGTATTTACCTAAACCACGATTCCTTCATCTGCAATGGTCGAGAAGTAAAAACAACACCAAAGGACCATGCTGAAGAGGGACATGCACCACAATGAAGAAAGATATGGACCATGCTGAAGAAGGACATGCACTTAGTTGAAGGACGACCACCATGGAAATGTTGTACAAGTTGGATCATATGCTTGCTTGTACTGCCTTTATAGTACATGGGAAACAAAACAGTGAGAGGAAGGCTTTAGCACAGCTCCAAGCCTCACGGTGAGGCCTGATTTATCGAGAAAACACAATGCGTCATTGGTTGGTTCACCTCCTGAGTATGTTAAACTGGCCTGACGTTCTTTCAAATGATTCGGGGGCATTAGCAGAGGGCTGTGGTAAAATCCGGCATGCCTCAATCAAAAAGCGGCATTTACAAGCTGCGACAGGCGTACTTGCTGGGTCGCGTTCATTTCCTGGGGCAAATAACTCAATCAGCCCCCCAACCCCCACCAATATCCCTAGATGACAGCTATCTGAAATGTCCTAGTCTTTCATCCAAGTGAGGAATTACCTTCACAAATATACTGATACGTATACTCTGAGCAGTTACTAGTAGATCAGTATGGGTGGTTTCTAAGCACATTAGTCCCTTTCTTCAATACATTTCTATCAGGACACGAGCAAAACGTATGTTACTGAATATAGATATGTTAACAATAGTCCCTTCCACACATCCTCCATAATAGCCACATGCTGCTTCTTTTTTAAAGGGCCATGAGCTGCAAAACAGCTTGACGCGTCTCCTTAGGATGCAAACAAACATCCCATTTGGTCCCACGTTCGTTATGCTGGATCTCGTTGCCCAGGGTGTATGGGCAGGGCGCCACTGAAGGAGAGCTGCCCACGCCGATGCACGCGCGGTGGCCTCGAGTGCTGAGCGTGCTACCCTCCTAAAAAAATAACCGGAGTAAAACATGCACGGTGCAGATTAAGTACATATGGTACATGATGAGACATATAGTATAATGAAAAATAAATCATTTAAGGACACTATGAATAATTAATGAAGAGGAAAACAATGCAACGGGAGCATTAAGAAATTCAATGTAATGCTAATGGCTAACATCCTACCATAAATACACACTGGACACATGACTACGGTATACACACAACTGGTACACAGCGAATACAGTGTTCCATGCTAACAGTTAGCATCCTAACACTTGTACATACTTAGCAACCAGCCAGTACCGTGCTCCATGCTAACAGTTAGCATCCTAACACTTGTACATACTTAGCAACCAGCCAGTACAGTGCTCCATGCTAACAGTTAGCATCCTAACACTTGTACATACTTAGCAACCAGCCAGTACAGTGCTCCATGCTAACA
>JAACJT020000001.1:21202481-21215504 GCA_009936485.2 Gymnarchus niloticus
GTTAGCATCCTAACACTTGTACATACTTAGTAGCTAGCCAGTACAGTGCTTCATGCTAATATATAGCATCCTAATGTATATACTGTATTTGCTTCTCACCCCACCAGTGTTCCATGCTAACAACAAGCATATTAATGTATACACACCAGCTACATAGTCAGTGGAATGCTCTATGCACAATGGATACACACACAGCACACAGCCAGTACGGAGGACTTACTTTCCTGGAGTTAATTCTAATTCAGACAAATGCAGGGAGAGAAGGTGCTCTTTCAAGCAGCTGATAAGGGTCCTGTTGATCTAGAATGCCACATTATTCACGTGTACATTTATAGAGCTGCGTTGAGTGGATTAACATCCTCATTGTGTTGAAATGCACGAGAAAGTTTTTGCATTTGGTGTGACTTACTTTCCTCTGGCTCTCCATCACTATTATCACCAGTTCATTAATAGCACTGGTTTTGAATGGGCTTCCTTCTATCCATGAATACTGTTGTTATCTTTCCTCATTGTTGTTCTGCCTTGACCTACAAACATGCCTTGGGCTGGAAATGTAGGCTTATATAATCAAAAATAAAACATTTAGAATCTTTATTTTTAAGGGACCTTATACATTTAGTGTACTTGCATATCATCTAACATTTAGACACAAGTTACAAAGTCATATGTAGATGTACACGGTTGTGTATGTAAATATATGTAATTACAAACTCACATGTGTAAAGAAATGGAAATGGGAGTGTAGCTGTGTAACAATAATTGAATCGGTTTAGACAATATCACAGTAAACACGGTAAGCAGCTTTCCAAGTTCCAAGATCATTTTGCTTCCCAGGATCTTCTGAGAAGGCAAATTTGCACTTAACATCTCAGCCTAAATGTGCCCTGTGCGACACCGTATTTGAAGATCAGATCGATTTTTTTGGCATTTCCATTTTAAAGCCAAAGAAACCCAGCTCAGGATTCGAGTCTGAGAGAAGTCGGCAGCCAGCTGTAACGACACAGACTTGTACTTTAAAAGAGCTTGACGTCACCCTGAACTTCCATGCATTTGCAAGAAAAAGGAACAACCCAAAAAAGAAACGGATGATGAAAAGCAGACCAGACGACTTCCACGATGCCTGATCTCTTTGCACAGACTTTCTTCTCTGGCCTTACAAGACTATTTCTGAACCCCTAAATGCACATTGAATCTGCAGATGTGGATTGCCGTGAGCAGGGTAGGGAGGGGATCCTGAGGTTACACCCCTCGCTTGGCCAGCGCTAGCCAATGTACTCCTCTGAAGGGACAGTACCGGGGCCCACACCAGGCGGATGCATCCATCTGCGCACAAATCATAGGCCCACTGTCACATGACTCCAATTGATCTGAAATATAAGGACTGGCCAAGATTTTGAAAGCCAGGATATCCATGAATATTAAATGTGAATTCCACTGTACTGTTGGATTTTTTAGGGTGGCCTAAATATCTATTGCTCTATTTTTCTCATTCCTATTCTTATCCTGGCAACTGACAAGGAGTGCCCAGAACTTTCAAAGGGTTAGGGTTAGGGGCCAAACTGCATATAAATAATACATGAAATGTATGAGTTATTATTCTTAAGCATGATTACTCACTTTTGGTCAGTGTCTTATTACTGTAGAGTATAATTTGTCATTGTGCATTTTTTGCAATGTTATTTATAAATATATGGGTAACATTAGGTGTCAAAAATGCTGTTTATTTACAGTCAAGATTTTGCAACAGATATTTATATTCTTAATTAAAATCACTACAACAACATATAGAAGTTAAGTCTGACCTTTTACAGCAGAGAATCACAGAGCGGACCTACGAAAATACCTTTATCCTTCTTTTCTATTGATCACTGAACATTTTTGCTTTCGTTCATCTCATGATTGATCGATCATTAAATATTCGAAAAGCATTTTTGCTGCTGGAAACAGGGAGAGTACCCCATCTGTGGATACTAAATAAAGCTGCCTAAATTATTTATAAGCAACCTTTTGCTTATCTGATAAATGTGACTCTTGAACAGGGTCCTGTCTATTATCACTGCTGACATTTTCTGCTCTGAAAGCAGCCAGATGTAATTAAGCAATCGGCTCCTTACAGCCCGACCTGTCAAGGATAAGCTAAGACTTAATCAGTCTTTTACAATATTTATTCACAGTCCAGAAAGTGAGATAGAATCAATTTCCGCATCACTTCTGGATTCGGAGATAAAGAAAGGACTTTGGGTCGGGGACACGAAGCATCAAGGCCACACAGTGGAAAGGAACATTGGCCCAGGAATACAAACAGCAGACATGCTGTGTTAAAATGCAGCATGATGGTACTTTGGGCCGAAGTAGATCTGGTCTTTTACATGGTGAAGTCAACACACCTTTTACTATTCACCAACCTGCCTGCTTTTTTCTAGGTTCACAGTCTTGCAGTAGCTCCAAGCACGATATTACCACCCTTTTCCGATATCGAACAGAGACGGCATGTGAACATAGCCAGCAGTCTAAATCGTTAAGACTTTTACATCGTAGGCTTCGAATCGAAGCCTTTGATGCCATAAGCCTGCTCCAGGTGTTAAAGAATCAACCCAGTGATAAATCACAGGGGCCAAGGCAGCTCGTAGTCAAATGGTCATGTTTCAAAATGAATGATCAGGAGGCCTTACTTACTAGTAACTTAACTCCTGCTTATGTGGCACTTCTTAATTTCACCAGATGCTGCATCAGTTACTCTCAGCCACAGCTCTTAGTGCTCAGGTGTATTATGAAAACTGTAGGCGACATCATCAATCATGATATCTTGTGAAAAAACGATTTTCTGGTCAACATCAGCCTTGCATTCATGAATATCAGAGTTGATTTTCCTGAGCTGTATATTGATATTGCAATGTTGCCATATAGTATGAAGGACTTTGCGGATATTCACTCTGCTCGAATGTTACCACCATTTTCTGCTCTTGAGGAAAGGCTTTGGAGTCACTGGGCCTGTAAGTTTATCATAAAGTAATAAGTTTCAGTTCCTTTCTTGGGCCCCGATGATAAATGCCCAAGAGTTCTTGACTATCTCTGTCTGGGATGTTTGATCTGCCAGTGACCTTGCCTAATGTTACCAGTAAGGTCAGTTCTGCAATATTAATGAGCTTGGCAAACCTTTTTGTGGTATCGGGAACCACTCACTGCTGTCAGTCCTAAAGATGGGCCTCTGGCCTCTTGGCCCCACCCACCAGACCACACTCCTCTAAACCCCCTACCCACGGTGGACGGCACAGATGTAAAAGCATCAGAAGTGTGATGCTGTG
The DNA here is from genome assembly GCA_009936485.2 of Gymnarchus niloticus. NCBI lineage: Eukaryota > Metazoa > Chordata > Actinopteri > Osteoglossiformes > Gymnarchidae > Gymnarchus > Gymnarchus niloticus. Next base: position 21,205,787 of record JAACJT020000001.1, read on the forward strand.
AAGTTACATTGAAAACCAAGGTGAGTTTGAGTTGTTTTATTTACCTTTGTCTTTCTGGTAAAGAGGAGGACATGTTTGGCTGTGAAGGCACTCTAGGCGTTAATGCAATCAGTACAATCTCGTGGACCACTATTTCTGATGCCCTCTCTGTTGTACAGACTGAATGAAGGCAAGGCAACTGGCCTAGGGAGTGGTTTAGGAAGTCTCGAGGTTCGGAATAAAAGCTTTGACATTTTAGCCAATCCAAGTTATAGCAACACACACACACAGATTTTCAATTATCCTACCTTTGTCTAAGCATCGTTTTATTTTATGGCTTTTCATTGGATGCAAAAGTTAGCTTTAGACAGCTGTTGACACTGCTTAAAGGACCCGCAAATTAAAAACAAAATAATGAAAAAAGAAGCACTCCCATACATGCATACCTTTACTCATGTCTGTTTGTATTGCAAAAATCTGTTTGTTTTTCCATAAGTGCTTATCCAACACAGCATCACAGTGAGGCTGGATCGAATCCCAGGACGCAGGGGCCGGAAACCACTTGGGCGGGCTGCCAGTCAATCACAGGACACATGCACGCACCGAGGGCGGCGCAGTGACGCTCGTTGCCCTCAACCATGTGGGCTGTGAGAGAAAACTGGAGAACCAGGTGGAAACCAATGTAAGCACGGGGGGAGCATGTAAACTCCACACACACAGAGCTGGGAGAGGAGTGGAGATCCCAGGAAATGTGAGGCTACAGCACAACCCAGTGAATCACTGCGCCGGGCCTGTAACATTTGGACAGTTGGTCGTTTTACACTAGTATTCATAACTGATGAGTTATCACCTAAAATATATACTACTGAATAGACAGTATTATATATGCGTGCAATACACAGTACAGATACTATATGTAAGTACAATTCAAAGTATATATACCTTTAAATATATCTTGAAGCACCCACTCTAATAGCTGAAAAGCAACCCCAGAAATGATCTATCATGGGAAATTCTGTCAATGCCTGCACTTCTACAAAAGTATTCAGGGGAAGGTCAAAATATTTTGGTGCTAAAAATTATGAGTTTAAATTAAACTGCAAAAGAATAACCCATAGTTGTACCCCTCCCTGTTTCCCACACAGTAAATGGTTTTGAGTGCGAATCCCATTTATTGTTGGTGGTAAGTTATGATGCATCATCATGCGTCCCCACACGTGATCATTATCTAGTTTTTAAAACTCCCACATGGGAGTTTATTATGTAGTTGGATCACCAGGTAGGCCATTAGTTTAGAGTAGACCATCTATATTCATAGGTAGTCAGTCACTCCTTGTTTCTATGCTGTAAAGCAGTGACGACTGCTGTGACTGCCGATCACCATCGAAACCACTTTGTTGGCCCCTCAGATGGTGAGAGATCTAGGATACCTTGGTGGCATCTCTTAGGGCCATGTGGGGTTCTTCTAAATAGCTTTTAACCTTCAACAGTACATCAACAGGAACTCTGCAGAAAGTTCCATCATGTTGAGCCGTTGTAGCTTTAGATCAATAGAGGTCAGTGTGAAACGACTGACTGACCGACCAACGTCAGCTGCCCCCCATCCATGTACACATTGTTGCCTGAGCAGTGTCAGACTTTGCTTTAAATGTTTCCCATGGCCTGACATCTGCTGTGATCCTACTCCGAGGCACTGGTCCAACTGTCTGGCTGTAAACTGGGCTGCATGGATGGCATCTCTGCAGGAGACAGCCCACTCATGGGGGGGATGTCTATAAGGGCTCTGACAAAGCTGTTTCCTGAAACCACATCTAAGCATGGGTACACAGTCCAGTGGCTACTTCATGTATTGCAAGATTGACACTGTTTTATGACCAGTGGACGACGTGTTCTACATTCACTGGACGGGTTCTATAATCACTGAATGGTGTGTTCTGGAAACACTGGTTTTGTATCTTCAGAATGTACAACCCATTGACAAAAAAAAATCACACTGTACAATCTGCAAACTATTGGCATGCGTACTTTGTAGCCTACTCTCATTCTCTGGCTCCTTTTGATGTTTCAGAACACTGTAAGCTCCTGTATTAAGTATTTTAGACAGGGTTTTAAAAATCATTAAACCAGAAAAAGATCTTTTACACAGTAACAAAGGCAACACAACTTTTTTTCTGGTTGCAATGTTTGTTCACATTTGCTGCATTAATCCTTTGTTGTAAAAATATTCTGCAATGTTTGATTTTCATTACTGCTTTTTGGTCTTTGATTGACAAAAAGCAAACGAGAAATAAATGAGTTGGTGTTTATTTGGTGTCCTCTGAGGCACCCGGCAACTCTCGATGCGAGTCTTCAGAAAAACACACCCTCACTTCAAAGGTAATGAATGCACAGCAAGTCTCTGACTCCTCATATTTGCTGCTGTTAGGTTTGACGCGACAATTAATCTGGGATCTGCGTGGTTTCCGGTCTGCTGCACTTCCCCCTCCCTTCCCGCTAGCAGGTATCTCCTGGGCCTCTCAGGTCCATAGTTTCATCGAAACGATGACCTGGCTTTGCATCGTCAGCACAGCCAACACCTGGATTTCCACCAGCATTACGGCAGTGACTCATTATTATTGGCTCGATGAAAGCTTTGACGTGACCTGGGCCCCGGGGCATCCTATTGATTGGACCTTAAAAAAGTGGAAAAACCTTTTGTGTGTGTTCCCTTGTTAAATTTTTCTTGGCCTTTTTTTGTGTTTTCACCTACACAGAAGGACATTCATCATAGGAGACTGGCCTTCTAAGCAGGAGGGGAGAGATGTTATTAGACTGCCTGAGGAGATGCTGGACTAAAGATGGAGATGCCATCCAGAGGTCAGGCAATGTTGTTGTTTCACGGAAACCTCACCACCCATCTCGCCAGACTTCCACAGGCAAATGCTCCTTACTCCAGCAGTTTGATATGAGATGAGCCGTTTCCTGTTTTTCATGGCCCCGCAGCCAACATCTAACTTTCCTGTGGATTTCCAGCTTTCTGAACTATCACATCAGCACACAAACTGAAATCACCATGCAACTGTGAGTTCAGCATCTGCTGCAGGCCCGCCTCACGAGCCATCAGGATGGCAGCAGCCCCCCCCCCCCCCCAAGATCTCAGGGGACCCTTCCTATTTTGAGCACCAGCCAAGCATTTCCAAAGCAATATGCACCGGGTTCGAGCTCCCGGGCCGTGTTAGGGGGCTACGAGGCATCATTTTCGACTGCCTGCTGTACGTCGCCGTGTGTTTGCCGCTCTTTGAGCTTTTCACTGGCCCAAGGGGGCCTCAGCGACGATGTAGTAATGTGGACCCAAAGCATATCTCTGTTTGAAAGCCAGATAGGCCCAAGGTGTTGCTGACGGCAGAACGTCTTGCTTTTTCCTCTTAAGCCCCGCCTCAAATTGGATGCTTGGTCTCCCTGACATGCTGTCTCTCCCACTCTGTTGACCTGTCATAGTTTCAGGACGTCCCACACACAGCTAGTGCGTGTCACCCATCTTCCACCCTACCTGGGACCATTGTTCCTTTAGTGACATTAGCTGTATCAGGATAGCATTTAGCAACATTAGCAAGGTACACTAATACATGGTCTGAAATACAAACCAGCCAAGTCCCAAGGGGTTACAGCTCTTAATTATATTCGTGCGGGCTAAAACATAACCTTTCACTGTTTTAAAATCATCATTCCCAAAATAATACCTGTGTCCATCATCATTTCTATACAGAAAAAGCATGATTTAATTGCCGTTGCGGAGAGGCACAGAAGAGGACGTGATCATTGGATTGCTGCCAATAATTATGGCCCAGACGTGCTTTTCACATCTGGCTGAATGAGCCGTGGTCAGTGTTTCCCATTTAAAGGTGGCACGGATACCTCTGCTTAAAATCAGCTACGAGACGCTCACGAAAGACAGCAACATTCTCTAATTGCTCCTTTGTGATTTTTTTAGTCCTTTCAAGAGTGAAAAAAAAGACAAATTGTGGTAGAAGTGATCAGTATAAAATTATTACAACAGCAGTGGCTACAGCAGCTGCATGTTAATCATTAGTGTTCTCGGGCACTAATGAAAAGCACTGGTCTCCAAAGCCAACCTTCTGAATGGGGAGAAAACACTGCTGGGTTCGTTGTGATAAGTGACAAAGTTAGATGCATTATGGAGGCTGAGTGGCCCATTCCCGACCGGCGGGATGCGGCTGCAACCACTCCAGGATGGCTACGTGGTAACTTTAACTTCACGCCATGATGTCAGAGCCCTTACTGTGTGTGCTGTATTCTCCGATTCCAGAGGACATCAAAACCATCAGTGCTAGAAGCTAATGACACTTACATTAATTTAATTTTTTAGAGTATGATGTCGTGAGCCTGGATTATTACAATGAATAGCGGGTAGTATATTTTTAAATGTAAAATATATTATAAGTATACTGAATATGCAATATCCATTGGCACAGGCTCCAAGCTAACTGTGAATGTGTACTTGATAAGCAGCATGGAAAACGGACGGATGGTCATCAAATGCCCAAACGAGACTGTAAAACGGACACATATAGATACTGGCAACACTGACCAATCACATCCAAGCGATCATACAACACTTTTGGTCATTCAGTATTGCCGGAATGTTCGTCAGACAATCCTTGCTTTCTTCTACATTCACTGTAACTCCAAAACGTACCACGACTATTTCTATCCCAAAAAAACACATGGACCAATTAAATTCTACTCTGCATCACAAATTTGTTTCATAACAGGTATCTGACAAACATACATTGAAGAAATGGCTTTTTATGATACATATTTTTGTAATACAAATAAACGTCTTGCATGTTCTGCCAACACAGCGATCGTTCCAAATCATTACTGATCGCTAACTGTGTATTTACAGCTCACTCAAGCTCAATTAATGCAAAAGGCACTCGGTAGGGTCTTGTTGTTGTGAGCTTAATTAGCATCTTAAAGACTGACGCTGCCCACGCAGTGACAGCAGACACACGACCGCTCGGGGACCTGCGGACAGCACGGGGGGGGATCCAACTTACGCAGGGCGTGCCACTCATCCTGACGGATGGTCTTGGTGATGTTGTAGGAGAGGTTTTTCGGAATGGTGGCCGAGGAATAGTGGTACTTAATGAAAGAGCAACGTGCGATGGAACCTGTAGAGAGAGAGAGGCAGAAAGAGACCGAGAAAGACAGATGGAGAGAGACAGAGAGGCAAAGAAAAAAAAGAGACACAAATTATTGCGATAAAGGAATTAAACCACTAAAACATTTGGCGGCATTTCAGGACTTTTGTTAAACGTTGAAGGTCTTCACCTCTCTCGTTGAATTTTTCCTTTCTCAGAAACCGGCATAAGGGGAAAAATAAGAAGACAATTATGTGCCTGTAAGTTTGGGAAATAAGGAAACCAAATGGGGAAACTGTGGTCACAAGTTTTGGGACTGGTTACTGGAAGAAAAAAACTGAACTATAACCATGGTCATGTGACCCTCCCAAAAGCAACAGTCCTCCTTCCACAGTGAGAATGTAATAATATTGCAAAAGGGTAATGTTGCTCCACCATCCACAAACTAGGTGGAACCCACTTCCAGTGTTGCATATTCCAGGTGGGAGTGCAAATTGGCAACACCAGGAAGCACCAGCATTTAATAAGCTGTAGTGGCTATATAAACACCCAGCGATGGCAGCTTGTTGCTTAGTCTTGTTTGGATTTTGGTCCTGATCAAACAGGTTCTTGCTTGGCTTGTCTGTTTTGTGAAACTTGTTTGCCTAATTTAATGACTTTGTATAGTTTACTGTGTTGGGTACTGTGGCCTGCAACTTGGACAGTCTGTTCCTTAGGTTACTATGATCCTGTTTTGAATCCCTTCCCCCAAACCCCCACCTGGGTGCCGCCGGTAACCTTGGTATCCTCGTCATACATTCAGGAAAAGTGTCAGTTGTGAGCTGAAAACTTTCTTTCTTAGCAGGAGGTGGACTGTTGGATTGCTTTTGCTTGTACCAATCCGATTCCTTGGTTACTTGGTTTCATTGGTTCGCCTCAGCTGTTAGTTTCTTATGTTCAACTTGGTGTAACAGCAAACTATGGAACCCTGACACCATAGGGTCATCACTGCAGAAATGGACCACTAATTGAGATGGTGCAGAAACCCAACCTGCCCGTCAGGTGTGGATGATGCCAACATAAAACAATGGCTCCCATCCTAGTTGTTTATCTCGGATTTGGAACTGTTGGTTTGTTTTGGTCTTACCTGTACTTCATGCTGGATAAGGAAAGCTCCCTGTCCTTAATGTTATCATGTAATTGCAGGAATCTAGTTTGACCAAGCATTGTGACTTACGTCGTTGCAATCTGTAAATGTACAAGGCAACGGCCCAGCATGCATCCTGTTATATCGCATCTGCTACTGTGCTGCACAACCAGACCTGGTCACGGTTCAACCCACCACATCATTACAACCGCACGTTAGATCAATGACGCATCATTATGTAAATCTATCACCGGCAGCACCTCGGCCAGCTCGATGCAATGCGGTTATGTAATCATGTCGGGGCAGCAAATTTCATTGATTTGTTTTTTTTTTTTTTTTCCCTGAGCTCTGCAAAGCTGGACTGCACCCAGGTTTAAGGTCATAAGATCTTGACTGAAATAATTGTTACGCCATTTGAACCATTTCTGCCATCTCTCTTATCGCCGACCTATGATGAGCTGGGAAAACACGCCTACAGCCGCGACCTGCCAGCGGTCGGCCTGAGGCCTGCCATCCTAACAGGGAATTATCCTCTGTAAAGGCAGTGGTCGCTCTTTCCAAGGTGGGCTGCTGAGCTTACGCCACTGGGATGCTCTGAGTACATTACTCAGCATTAGATAAGACCTGTCATCCAGGAACCCCACGTGTGGCCTTTCCACGTAAACCGCTGTGGCCATTCAGGTTTCCAGTCCCCACAAGGCTGTGCCTTGCAGCTCTTCAGACTTACTTGAATGGCAACAATCTTTATTTATATAAGGACAAAAACCATCCCCCATTATCGAGCGCCGCTTCCAACACCGCCTGTCACGCAGTGACTCCGGTGCGCGTGCAGATTTGCGACCGTCGGGAAACGTCAATGAGGATCACAGCTGCTAACCAGAATGGGATGAGGACCCTCAAATGGGACAGGACCCAGCACCCATGAGCAGTGTAGAAGATGGACAGATGTACGGACGTTTATGGTGATCCCACGTGCAATCATTTCAAAAAGCACATTCTATCATCTTCCAGGTTTAAACCGCAAATAGGAAGCGGGGTTTCAAATTATGATCGTAGGCCTAAAAAGAAGCTGGCATCCCGACGGAGTATGGGGGAGAGCTACATATGTGCCCGTGATTCCTTTCGGGCGCCAAGGCCCTGTTTAGCTGAGTGCCAGCACTGCCCAAAATGCACACGCCTACGGGAGGAACGTGATCATCCCGGGAGACCCAGATCACAGGACGAGGCAGACAGCTCTCTGCTGTCCTGGCTGTGTCATTTATAGGCATCCATGGAGGACAACAAAGGTTCACAGCTCCCCCGGATCCGTGCCTCAAAGCCTCCGTGCCAGAACAAGTGGGCACGGTGGGCTGGGCTCCACGGGTGCCAATAGCACGTCTTCTCCGTCTCTACGTTCCCAGCGGTCAGTGGGTTCTTCAGCCCCAGTTCCGCTGGGACACCATTTACGCTGGATTTCGAGCTCTAGCACAGCTCTTAATTCATTACCCATGATTGAACTGCTAATTAAATGAATGCCACAATTCAAATCGCACGTCGTGATCATGCTGCTTGACAACTTGATCGTTTTTTGTTTTTTTTTCCTTTTCCAGTCAAATGGATTTTTGGCATAGGGTTGTGTGTAATAAATAAGCTAAAGATGCATGATTTTTAACAAAGTTGTTCCACACCCTAAAATGAATGGTACTGTTTTGTTTCTTTTCTTCAATTAATTTTACCACTTGAACAGTTCGAAAATTGATTAAATTCACCATCAGCTTATTGTGGTTTGGTTAAACTTTCATAAATATCAAATAAAAATTAGTGCTACATTAACAGCAAGCCTTTTGACAATGTAATTCAAATGACTCGCCTCAAGCAGACGCTTCTTTTAGTTTTGAGCTAAGCTGAAATGAAACTCAGCCTGTAGCATGTGCTGCCAGGACCATGGACGAAGAACAATGTTCTGGAAAATTCAGTTCTCCTCTCCCACCCTCTCTACAGCTGGATTGTTCTCTTCTGCTGCCACATGACTGTGTTATGGTTCACATGTAGACTACTAAAAAAAGTTCTTTTTTTGGATCAATGTGTGAATCCAGTCGTAGGTAAAAATAAACCATCTAAACCTTCCACACTTCCCTAGGCATGATGGACTCCTCCAACAAAACAAAAGCAGGCACGCAATTATGGAATGCCGTGCTTATTTTACCGACCTACTTTTTTTTTGCCAGGGAATTGAGAAATCTCCCATCGGCACCCCCTAATTCTGACTCTTTAATAAAAATGGGGTTTAAGGGGTGGTCCCACAGCTCCTGAGGCATCATTCCTGTGAGGTAAACTCTCCTAAGCAGTACCATATTATTGTCTAGCAAAAAGGTGCCTCTATCGCTTTTGAAACACTGGCAGTTAAGTTTGGTGAACTATACATGAGGGAAGAGGGGACAGAGTATAAAAGGACAGCAGAGAAAGGCATAAGGAGAAGGTCCATCCTCAGCCTGGTTTCCATTGTAAACATTAGCCACGATTGAGCTAGTTTCACGTCAACCAAGTCCACTCAGCTCCAAGTTTGGCTGGCAAGCTATTTAACTGCAAAATGTAACCAGACCCTGGTCTGAAGCAGCCATCATCCTGCGACTTGTCCAAATACTATTTCATTAGCATTTCCCTGACAGGTGACTCCGAGTAAGTAAACTTAACTGTCCCAATAGCTCGTCAGATGAAGTCGGTAACAGCTGAGACAGATGTGAAGCTGTATCACTCTCAAGGTCCAAACAATGGAAAGAATATCCAAAACTTTTCAAAATATTTAAAGCCTGCAAATTGGTCCAGGTTATATTCAGCTGTGATTTTCATGCATGTGTAACACATTCAAGCCCCAGGTAACTATGGCTCCACACTTAAATATTTATAAAAGTGTCTAACACTTTAAAGTACATTTACAACAATTATTTTCAAAGATGGTTCCATCGGTATGAATGAGAATTTTTTCCAAATACTGCTACCTTAGTTTTTGGGGCTTCATATATTTAAGGAGCAATTTCACTCAGTGTGAGTATGAAGATTTTTGTGACATAACTACATCCTGTACATCCTGAAGCCTGTGCTACTCAGAATGTCAACTAAACAGAACCCATTTCGAGACTATTACTGCCACCAGGTGTAGTGCAGTCTTACTCTAAACCTGCACTAAGGGGCTGCAATTTATGTGTTATGCATTTTTAAAAATGCAGTATAGAAGAGTACAGTGTGAGGTGTTCACTGTGAAGTATTCAATGAAGAATTGCCCAGTATGAGATGTTTACCGTGAAGTATTCGGTGAAGAATTGCCCAGTGTGAGGTGTACATTGTGAAGTATTCAGTGAAGAATCGCCCAGTGTGAGGTGTTCACTGTGAAGTATTCAGTGAAGAATCGCCCGGTGTGAGGTGTTCACTGTGAAGTATTCAGTGAAGAATCGCCCGGTATGAGGTGTTCACTGTGAAGTATTCAGTGAAG
>JAACJT020000001.1:21255881-21267557 GCA_009936485.2 Gymnarchus niloticus
GTTTTAAAGTCACCATGTCTGGCAGTGTAGCAAGCTGCCAATTGTACCTGAGCATTTGGACAGTTTGACTTGATTCCCACACTGAGTACCTTGGCCCGTGGATTTATTGTGTTATGCGTTATTTATGTTTGGTTGTCTTACTGTGTTGCAACTTCATGTTGTAAGCTGTGCCAACAAAAATTTCTGCCGATAGTTGTGTGGTAAACGTGTGCAGTGAAGATCCCAATTCTAGCTGTCTGTTTGGGAAAAATATACTGATCTCTAAATGACACCTGAGGTGTACTGCCCCTTGTGGCCTTGAGCAATTGTGTTTTGAAAAAGTCGGTGACGTGCCAAGCACAACACATTACAAAAGTGCAAAACAATGAAGTAAACACAAAAATAGAGGGCAATTTTGTTTCATACTCTATATTTTTGTTTTCTCAGTGTGCCATACTTGCACACTTCAGGGCCACCACAGCTAAGTGCATCAGAAACTGTGAACTTTAATGGAAAAGATCTAAGCTTCCATCTCCATCAAGCTCTCCCATCATGGCGAGTGAGAGTGAGTTTGATAGTGTGTGCGTGAGCGGTTTTAGTATGACTTGTATGGCCTCCCGTAGTTCAATACCTCCTTCTGATTTTATGGACCCCTGTACCAGTGTGATGATCTACAATGGCTCTTCTACATCTGGCCCCATTATCTTCATCCCCCTGATTTCTCTGTCAGTTGACTGGCTGCTATTACAGTTCATCGCAGAACAACATTTAACGCCAAGACAGAGCTTCGGTATTCAAGCTGTACTGTTCTCCGGGGGAGAATGTGGCCGCAAGATCATGGGTAACTAACTTTGAGCACCACCGCAGCAGCACGTTTGCCAGAAGTGGAGTTGTATTTGCCCCCAGAACAGTTGTGGCATTATCACTAACCGGTTTACTCTCTGGGTAAGGCCACAGTGGCAAGTAAAAACTCCCTCAGGAGGAAGAAACCTTGGGAGGAACCAGACTTAAGGAGGAATCCCATCCTTCTCTGGCTGGCACTGGGATGGACAAATTCATTAATCCAATATGACTGTTATACCTCTGTTGTTTCATATTGAAATCAGCGTATTGGAGGAGGCAATCAGGTGATCTAAACAATGTGTAGTAATATTCTGCGTTGCTGTTAATTTCCTTTATATTTTGCTCGCCAATATTTTTTGGAAGCTTGGGCACTCTGTCAGGAATGCTTACTGTAGGTGGGCCGTCACCATGCATCTAGACCTGTTAGCGTTGCCCCCTGCCCCTCGTTAGCCATGGGAGCTCGTTTGGAAAGGTGCCCACTCGCCTCATTTGGTGGAAGAAGCAAGGCTCCATGACCGATCAGTGACCGGCTTGTCAGCATAATTAGTGGATCAGTTTTGGAGGATTGATAAGTTCCCTCCCTAGCGTTACCTGCTTATCCTCTCTCCTGCCTCCTCTCCTCTCGCCGTGTCCCCTAACACCAGGTGTCTTTCTAATATTTTGGATTGGATGGTTGCTGCTAGCAAATAACTTTGCTGCATTGGTGATACCCACGTTTCTCTGCCTTGATTCCGAGAGCTTAACTGTGAGACGTTTCGCGCCATTTCATCCGGAGTCATTTGGAGATGCCCTTTGTTGCCTATTAGTGTCTTTAGGTACTTGCAGTGTGGTTAAAGACCAAACATCTGTTTTCCATAACTTCTACAGTACAGTCCATCCCCGGAAACTTGGGGCAGGAGGCGGTGGACGCCTCAGACAACTTTTTGTGTTTTTTAAATGCAAAAAAAATGTTTGTCCGGTGACAGTGAAACGTCATTGGTAATCGTATGTTTGAGGGCCTGGTCTGAACGGTCCACTTGTACACCAGATGAGATGTTCCAATGAAGGCATCGCCATATAAGAAGTAGGCATAATTTGCAACAATTTTTTTTTTTTTTTTTCCTTTTTCCTCCTTTCACTTAAGGAAAAAAGTCAAACTGATACTATTAGGGCACGGCATGCTATATTTAAAACAAAGTGCTTTGAACAGAAACTTTGTTGCCACGAATCATTTCTCTTCTGCAGTGGTTCCTAAATTCGTGTTAATAACGCAAGAGGACTTGCATTCTCCTGCAATGGCAGCCAGCTTGTCACTTTTAGGGCTAAAAATAATGCGTGAGATTTGCTTTTCCATTGCATAATTAAATGCACGGAACATTTGGCCAGAAAAGATGGCTCAGATCAATTGAATGACGAAAGCCGCTTGAATTAGCGCGTGTGGGTTTTCCGGCGGTCTCACCGTGCTGTGGTACACGTTTCATGGCCACCGTTCTGGCTGGTGTGCTTTTTGGGGGTGAGGTTGGATACTTGTTGTACTCGTTACAATGACAATAAAGATATTCTGATTGGTCTGGGGGGGGTCAGTCAGCCAGGTTTTCATTGCCGGTTGCAGCTCACCGGCTCCTCGTTTGCTCTGACTCTTGTGGTCGGTTTGGTTATTGGCATTCTTTAAACATTGGGTCGCGACCCGTGTTTGCGATGGGTCATCTGGTGTGTCTGCTGTCCTTGTGGTAATCCTCTTCTTGGGTCCCGGCACAGCAGCAAGTTTGCTATTTGGGTCCTGGGGATTAAAAAGTTTAAGAACCTCTGTTATATTGGATAAGACCCCAAGAATACCCGAGTCGACAAGGGGAAAAATATTTAAATTTGTGTTATGCGGTATGTTCTCGGTGTACGAGGCCAACTGTAATAACTGATTTTAATAACAGATTTTTCATGTTGACCTGTTGCGCTCTGTATTTAGGTTAAGTCGGGATAAAATTAAAGCACGTGTAACTATGAGAAGGGAAGGTATTTGGACCCTACTGGAGTACAGCGAAACCTTTAATGTTTTAAAGGCTTTTAATACACAAGAGGCAGGGTGCTCTGTAGGTGGGCCTGCTATATCCCTACAGTATAGCCAAGATGTGGCCTGGTATTTTCATATGGTCTTAGGTGGAGGCCGTCCGATAGGTGCGGGAGTGGAGCTTTGCTGGTCTGGTTTGTGGTGTTCCATAGATGATCGGCCCTGGCGGGGAAGGACAGAAGCTGCCACTGGGCCACGATGGCCTGGAGATCGAGGTCCCATTGGACCAACGTGACGTTGGCCACCGCTACGGGAAGCGGGGTGGGGTTGACTTGTGAGCCTAAGGTTTGAAACCTGCGCCGGTGCTCTCCGCTACAGATATCTGAACGCGGGCTGATGCTTCTTTCTACTGCAGCCGATTGCTTTGTAACTGAAATTGATGCACTTGTTAAAAAGGTGGACTACCAAAGTTGCACAGTGAGGTTTTACTTGCTAGACTTCTGGAAATAGAACGTGGACCATGAAATCTGAGGGCCAGGTCCATTGCCGAGCTGCGTGGGCTTATATCAGCCTAATGCTAGTATTAACCTCATCATCTTCCTGCACCTCTTCCTGATTGCTGCCTTTCCAGTGGGAAAGTCCGATGTGCTCCTCAGCTAGGCTGAAGGGGTTAAACCGTGAACCTTTCGCGTACGGTTCCTATCTGTCCCTTACCCTGTTTCCTAGCTGCTGCTACTCAGTCAGAGGTTTCCTTATGAAAAAGCGGTTACTCTGCGGATTGTTTACAATGCCCTGGGTTTCAGTGCCTCGCTGGGGTCACCATGCGAGACCGTGTGTGGAGCCCGCTGCTGTCTCCCCCCCCCCCCCACTTTTGTTCATGTTTCTGGGTAAACTGTTGATATTTTAAACGCTGTGTTTACCAGTTTTGCCTGCTGTGTGTCAGTCGCTGGGGTACTTCCTCCTCCTCTGTGGTGCCGATGTCACAAAATTTATTTTATTTTTAAAAAACTCACAATCAAGATACTGGTTTTCATCTTGGCCTGGAGAATTTCTTAAGTACTTATTTTAATCATTTCCTGCGGCCTTCTCGTATCACGGACAACTGTACATTTGAGTCCATTCTTACGCACCACTGAAGACGTGTCAGTAGTCGAACAAAAGTGAAACTGGACTTAATCGCTATTAAATATTTTGCTATTTTCATAACTGATTTCGGAAGCCTTTCATTGCATCACACTTGCCTGTACCTCCTAAATAGATTAAACATCACACTGTGTTTAAGGGCTTCCCAGTCTTTTGCCCGACGCTTCCTGGGTGTGGAAGATGATTGGATAATGGGATACTTTGGACCGATGGGATGTGTTAGACCAGTGTCCCCCTTTACACGTCGTTTCTGTATGGTCACAGCGATCTGGCATGTCGAACGCTTATGTTTCATAGAATTTACATTTCTGACTGGCTGTCAGGAGTCCAGGGCTTGCTCTACAATGGACTGGAATTCCATCCAGGATGTAGTCCAATCTTGTGCCCTCTGCTGGGACCAGCTTCAGTGTCCCATGACCTGGACCAGGACAACCAGGGTAGAAGATGGCAGGATGGAAGTCTAGGCCTACAGTAAGGTGTGAGGAGTGCTGCATCAGATGTAAGCTTTCCCTGATGTAGACTGGGCGGAGAAGCTGATGGGTGTGTTTTCTGCTGTGCTGTGCAAAATGGAGAAATTGCTCCCTCCCTCGGTCAGGTGATTAAAACAGGAAATGGCAGTAGGCAAAACCCAAGGCCAAAAGCAAACGTAGCTTCCACAGTTTTGAAGATTCTTTTGCTTGTCTGGTAAACACAAGAAAATAAATTCTTGTGTACTTGTATATAGTCTTTTAATAGCTGACCGATTTACTGTTCTATTACCGCTCTGTAAGTGTTGTCCAAAATATGGACGCAAAGGCATAACTACCTTACCTTTCTCCAAACGCTAGAGTCTCGCGTATGCTAAATGCATGCAAATATGTATGAGCCTTCCCAACATCCCTGTCGCCGTGGGTGTGTTTCGCTAAAGGTTGCATTTAGGTAAGTGGCACAGTGTTGTGTGGAAGACCATTTGTCTGCAGTGGTCTGTTGTTGTCAAAGCAGCATAAAAATGAGGTTAACATCTACCTGTCTGTCTTTCAAGCTCTTATCAGGTATAAAGTTTAAGTGAGCCTGTAGTCTGTCCCAGGAGTCAGGGGTGTAAGTCCATCCCAGCACACACACAATGGGTAGAGATGTCAGTTCACCTAACCTTATGCTTTTGGACTGTATGAAGATACTGGCGTACCTAGAGGAAAGCAGCGTTACATAGAGTACAGACAGACCGACTCGAACCATCAACCCCGGAGGTGGGAGGTGACAGCACTGCCGGCTTAGCCACTACAGGGTAGGTTTTATTTTGTGGCGCCGTTGGAACTTGGCCAAAGACTGGAACACGTTAAACCTGTACGTGGTACGTGAGGTATAAACTCTTAAATTCTGTATGGTGGCAGTGGGGGTGAGGTCCTGTATGGCGTGAGTTTCCCCCATTTCCTCGTCTTTCCAGCCACCGTCAGGCGACAGCTCTGAACATCTACACTAAACATTGGGTGAACCTTATGCTCTCACGGCATGAGAACTTGAAGGAAGGTAGCTGGAGTTACCGAGACGGCATGGCGCTGATCCCAGGTAAATGTGGGATTTCCGGGTGAGCGCGGTTACCTCTCGCTTCCTCTCAAAGCAGTTCCTCTCTCGACGAGCGGCCGAGGGGAACGTGCTCCGGCGGAACGTGGCGGAGAAGGCTTGCCTTCACTTGTGCTTTACGGTTGCTGGGTCTCTGCTGTCTTTTTCAGATATGGAACATCAAGCAGATGATAAAATTGACACAGGAGCACCTGGAAGCCCTACTCGACAAGTTTGGCGGTGAACACAATCCTCCGTCGATATACTTGGAGGTAGATCTCGACGTCTTCACTTTTCGTAGTAGTTGTGCGAGGGGAAAAAACGTTTAATTCTGCTTTACCTTCTCCAAATTCATTTTCGGTGTAAGTGCACCTTGTTCGCCACCGTTTTGAATTGTCGTTTTCGTAAAGGAGTTGTAGTATGGCTCATTTAAAGGGATGTTCTTGACCTTTCACCTTTGACCTCAGGCCTACGAGGAGTATACCAGCAAGCTGGATGCCCTGCAGCAGCGGGAGCAGCAGCTACTGGAAGCCATTGGGAATGGCGCCGATTTTGCCTGCCCCGCATCCTCGTCCGGTCCCGGCCCCGCCCTCCTGGACGTGAGCCTCGGTGGCGCGCACGGCTTCCCGGCCGCACCCACCACGTTGGCCGTGCTGGCGACACCCGCCGACCCTTCCCGCAACAACCCCAAGTCCCCTCAGAAGCCCATCGTGCGGGTCTTCCTGCCCAACAAGCAGAGGACTGTGGTGAGTGCTAGCTGTCGAGATGGGAGTCGCCACGCTAAAAGCTGTGACGCACATGCTGAGCTCAGGCCATGATGCTCACCCACCGGATGATTTTAGGTTCTACTCCTTCACATGTTACTCAAGCAGATGTTCTTATCCGTATGGTTTGTTACAGCCGAAATTCAACCGGTAACCACGAGATCACGCACCCATGTTTTTATACATTTACGTAAATAACTTTTTCCCCCAAAGTGAACAGAAGCTCCTAAGATGGCTTCAGATTCAAATTTTTGCAGCGGAGTGCATAGAAATTTTGAAAATTGAAATTGTGTGGTGTTGTTTTTTTTTTTTTTTTCTTTTTCCCCCCATCCTAGCTTTTCCCATATCAATGGCATGAAAAATTCGGTTCACATTTTTTAGATTAGCGTTTCAGTTTGACACAGCATTGCAAGGTTTGGGTGTATGGTTTAGGATAATCTTTAGCCCATTTAGCTGCTTTTTGATGCCATTTCTTTTCTGACAGTAATTTCCAGGGATGGGAGAAATGAGGCTTCAAAACCCCTGGTGGGTGGAACTATCCCAAACTACCAATCACTGTTGGTGATAACCAGTATTGATTGATAGTTCAGGATGCTCCCACTCACCACAGATTCTGAAGCCTCATTTGCCCCATCACTAGTAATTTCCTCCCTGGTTAAACTTTCTTAAAGTACGTATGAGCCTGATTTGAGGTCTCAGGCCTAGTCAGCGTGAAGTGGACTCCACCCTACCTCTGCTGTGAGAAGTACTAAGCAGTCTGAGTGTCTTCATGGGACCTAAAGTAGGAAGCTTCTTGGCGGGGGGTGTCAACTCCAATTTCAATTTCTTTGCTGAACATGGAGGTCTGAAGAAACAAAAGCAGTGGCCAGAGCAATTTGGCAGTTTTCTCGTCAAGATGCAGTCAAAGTGAAATCACTTGGAAATTTAAGACGGTAGGTGGTGTCTCCATCCTGTCTGGGATCTTGTCCAGGGTGTAGCCCTGCCTCGTACTCTCTGCCGTCGGCCGTAACCTCCAGGACCCCCAGTGGCCCTGCAGAGCATAACGAGTTGGAAGAAGGATGGATGGAAGGCGCCTGAAATGGGATGCAGCACTTTGACTTGAAGTCTTATGTAGGCTGAAAGAGTCAGTAGAGTAAGGGAATGTGTTTGGGTGCCCAGCAGGTCTCAGTAGCTCAGTGAGGGGTAGACCTTCTGGCTGATGGGTTCTCCTCAAACCCTGCTCCCCCAGGTGCCAGCTCGCTGCGGCATGACTGTCAGAGACTCGCTCAAGAAGGCCCTGATGATGCGGGGCCTCATCCCAGAATGCTGTGCGGTCTACAGAATACAGGACGGGTAACGCCCACGCCTGAGTCTCCTCTCCAGGTGTTTAGTACATGCATGTCTCCAGCTGGTCCCAGCTGCCGAAGCTAAGGTCCGAATGTATTTTTTTCGATTCTCCGGCTCTCTCAGGGAAAAGAAACCGATTGGCTGGGACATGGATATTTCCTGGCTGACGGGGGAGGAGCTACATGTGGAGGTTTTAGAAAATGTGCCACTGACGACGCATAATTTTGTAAGTGTGACTTGGGGGAAAAAAAAATGTCTGGTTGACCGTGCGGAGTCTCTCGAGAGAACATTAATTTGTCAGATTTACTGTGTGTTGGTGATTTTGAAACGGATAGCCAGTGTTCTGTCGACTTCCTAAATCTCAGCGTGCACCAATGGCAATGGTGATTGGAGGTGTGGCAGAAGCAGTGGCGTGTGTATGTGTGTTTGAAAGTGCCATGAGGGAGACACTTAAGTATCTGCAAAGGGGTGCCTGAGAGAGATTGTTTGGGAATGACTGGCATATGAAACGTTCACCGTCTGAGCTGTGGCGACCCCCACAGGTGCGGAAGACCTTCTTCACGCTGGCCTTCTGCGATTTCTGCCGGAAGCTGCTCTTCCAGGGCTTCCGCTGTCAGACCTGCGGCTATAAGTTCCATCAGCGCTGCAGCACGGAGGTGCCGCTCATGTGTGTTAACTACGACCAGCTGGAGTGAGTGACCCTACAGGAGGAGTAGAGACCCTAATCACTACTGGGGTCTTTCATTTTTTTTATGAGCCAGTGTCAGATATCAAAAAGTGTTTCATCCTGGTGAGTCTGGTCCCTGATATGGCGCTCTCATTTTGCATCTTTTCGCTGTAGCTTGCTGCTGGTGTCCAAGTTCTTTGAGCACCACCCTATAACGCAGGAAGACACGTCGTCGGAGGGCACCACCCCTGTATCCGACCTTTGCCCCTCTGTGCCGCCCTCTGACTCGACCGGGTGAGGGAGGCCGACTGACTGACTGGACTCTGTCTGTGAACGGCAGTTTGTCACTGCAGTGCAGGCCGGTTCAAGTGAAGCTGAATGACGTTAAAGTGGGCTGTCCAATTTTAAAACGGGAGCAGCGAATTAAGGAACCCTCCCATCCGTCTCCCTAATAAATCACGTCTCATAAACCTGTCATTTTTTTAAAAATGTAATGTATGTCGTAGACTAATCATCAGCCGTCATCTATGAACAATTTAACAATTAAAAATTAAACATTAAGCTGATGACTCTATTAATTAATAATTATTGCATTTTGGTGCAGTTGGATTAATTTCATGGCACGACACGGCGCACGCGGGATTGAATTAATTCGAGTTTACGTGCGAGTCCTCAGCGTCTCTTTGGATTAAGGCATCCTTTGAATATACAAATGTGAACGTTGGGTGGCTGCAGCTCAAATGTGAACGGGAAGCATTTGCAAGCTGCTTTGCTAACTCTGATCCCTGATTGGGCGCTGTGACGGTTGCCATAGGAACCGATTGGCTGCCCTCTACTGTGCTTGTCTCTCTTCCGCCACTGATACCAAATAGAGACTACTGGGTAGAAATGATGGTGGGGATCCTTTAGCATTTTTCTTGATGGCATTTCTCTTGGCTGGGTTCCATTTTCAGGTCCCTGTGTCACCCCTCCACTTCCCCCTCCAAGTCAATCCCCATACCGCAAACCTTCCGTCCCAGCGACGAGGACCACCGTAACCAGTTCGGCCAGCGGGACCGCTCGTCCTCGGCCCCCAACGTCCATATCAACACCATCGAGCCCGTCAACATCGACGTGAGTCTGGAGTAACGGTCCCCCCGCACCGTTCCAGCTGTCGAAAGTGATTCGGTTAGACTAACAGTAACCGAAACCGTGAAAGGTTATCCTGATCTCGGATGGACAGATTTAGTTATCGCTTCTTTTTCCAGGACTTGATTCGAGATCAGGGGTTGCAGAGGTCAGATGGAGGTAAGAGTCCTGTATATATTTAATTTTTTTTCCTTTTTTTTTGTTGCTTGTCAAGGTGTAGGTGTGCGCTTTCTTTGTTTTGTTTTTGATCAAACATCTGGCATTCTACTACATTAGTGGAAAGCGTAGTTTAGCAAGTTCAGTTCGGTCGTTCTGTCATGTCTCATTTCTCCTTTAAGGTAGGAAGACCACATCATCCCATCAGTTCGCTTTCATCTTACTGACTTTGAATTCCTGGCTGCCTGAAGTTTAGTGGCCTCTGTTCGGCGCTTCAAGGCCTCTGTGAAATTGGTCCACTTTGCATTCTGAGCGATCGTATCAGTCAGATTTCTAACTCTGACGATCTGCTTTGGCCAAATGCTAAAAGATCTTCTGAAATTTTCCTTTCTAAAACTCCTCAGAAATGACTATGATGCTCATTGATTGATGCAAAAAAAAAAAAAATCATAACCAATAGATGTGGCATAAAGTGATGTCATAAAGCCTTGGCTGTGGCCACAGAGAAGTCTACTCCCTTCTCCCCTTCACGTCGTCATGTCTCTTTTTAAAGGCCGGCTCTGGAGCCCCAGTGTGCCTGTGTCTTTAAAAAGCCCCCAGCCATAGCCAGCAGTGCTGGGGGGGGGGGTTTCCTCTGCATTTCCTACCCTTCCCTAACATCGGCCGCAGAGCACGCCCCCACTGGGGCCTGTGGGAGGGGCTTCCCGGGCTTCCCAGCCCGTGATGTGTGTCTGTCTCTCTTCCCCCCTGCAGCCCCCCCGGGCCAACCTGCTCGCTGCTTGAGGAAGCACCGAACACGGACCTCAAGCCCCCTCCTTTACTCCTACCCCAATGACATTGTGTTTGATTTTGAGCCTGGTCCTGTGTTTCGAGGTAGCTAGGCCTTTGTGTCCCATGCTCTTTTTACCTCTTTCTCTCTTTCTCCCTCGCTCTTCCTTTTCCTCTCTCCATCCCTTTCTCTCACTGTCCCCCCCACCTTACGTTTACCTACATCCTCACTGTCTTCCAGAGCTTAATGTACCACAGTTCCATTCAATGGGTATTTATCGACTGCTATGAGTATTTATGTATTTACCCGTGCTCATAGGCCTGAGTAAGACTTGCCTTTGGTACCCTAAGGGGGACAGTAAGTTGGGGAAGTTTCACAGTAAAGCTAAATTCAGGATAGTCCCCCCCATGAAGTGGCTGAATGTGTGGTGGCCTTTAGGCCAACTTGTCATTGGTGTCAGATAACGCAAGTTTTGCTATATGCTTTATAAACAAGCCCAGTCCGAGGATGACGATGTCATAGGTGGCAGTATTGTGCTATGGGGTTTTTAATTTTAGTTTAGTCCATTGTCAGAATGCTGGCAGTACAGTATTCTCCATCTGGACATTATAACATTCCGTGTGTGTGTGTGTGTGTGTGTGTGTGGAGGGGGGGGAGAGAGTTCTAGGTTCTTTATCCTTGGATGTCTGGAGTTTTCTTGATTTCTTGGCAGTATAGTGTTTAGGGTTATAAAACCGGGGGGGTGATGGTTTTGCACCACAGGCTGAAGAATATGTTCTGGGTGTGATGGCACGGTCGCTTGTGTTCTCGTGTCAGCGGGGTCAGCTGGCAGCCCGTGGACCCTAAATTCGTCCAGGCTTGTGTCCCCAGCCTCCTCTTTTTGTTAGCACATGACACGAGCGTGAGGAGGCGACGGCGTGGGGTGGAGAGGGGAAGCTGTCAGCCGAACTGCCAGCAGGCGGGGGGACCGTCTTAGTGGTGCCGAGAATGGGGGTGCCATAGCATGAGGTTCGCTGAAGCTGGTGGTCTCTTAGGTCGTGTCCCCCAAGCTGGGGCTTCTGTGTCACCTGGTTCCGTACCACCCCCTACATTGCATGCATCCCCGCCCCCCTCAACCCTATGTGAACAATGCGGTTGGACCAAACCCAGAATAAACCCCCCGCCCGCCCGCCAGCCGGCACCCCCCCCCCTCCCGGCGCCGCCCCCCGCTGCCGCGCCGCGCCGGGCCTCCGCCCCGCCGCCTCGCTGGCCCCCCTTGTCCACCCGCACCCGCCCCCGCCCCGCCGTCTGTCTCCCAGCACAGGTGGCCGGAGACTGCCCCGCCAGCGTTCGTCGCCCCGCTTCTCCGACAGTGGCCGACAGGCCACCAAGAGTCCTG
>JAACJT020000001.1:21274581-21298614 GCA_009936485.2 Gymnarchus niloticus
GCACCCATAAAATTGACTATCCGTTAAGGAAATCTGTCGGGCAGGCACAAACCCATGGACCTCGGCACCCCCCCCCCCCCCCCAAATTTGTACATGTCATATGATGCCTCTGGAGTCACTTCTCTGTTCGTTTATGGAGGTTAGTGTGATTTATAAGCGTTCTGGATATCTGTATCTCAGCAGGAGAGGGTTTGTCTCAAATCGTACTCATCTTCTGGTCCCGATGTTTCCTGCTCGATAGAGCCACTGCATGCTTTGGCCAGCAGGCATGACTGTCCATTTTCGGTCCATCGTCTACTGCTCACTGTGGCCAGAACTGAAGTTCGGACCAGAGTGAAGTGAACAGAAAACTATTTTCACTTAATCTTGCTACTGTGAGGTTTACACTTTCGTTACACATCGTGCCACAATAAGCCAGAATCCTTAATTTAATAAATACTTTGTCGTCGTGCGACCTGTTTTTAACTTTTTGTCGGCTGTCAGGCAGTGCTGTCTGACCCGAATGCTTTCCTTTGCTACTTTTTCAGTTCTCGAATTCGCTTCGTAATCTGTCAGTGTTTTTTGTATTGTCCTGCGTTCACGTGCAGCCCTCCAGTGTGAATCCTTGAAGAAGAGGCTCTTTACTGTTAATCTCGTTACGTGGTAGACTTGGTGTTTTGAAGGCTTTCTACAGACACCCCCCCCCCCCCCTTCCCCCCCGTTTAACACATTTGTCTCATTCCAGCAGTTTGTTTCATGGGTCATGATATTACATATTTTTGTGGACAGGCCGGCCTGATATATTTAGATGATAATATTATTTATGGGAAAAGCTATTTTGATTGTTTGAAAGCTCTTAAGCTTACTTGCACTTTGTAGTAATGAATCCAAACATTTATGAAACACTTTAATTTTATATATATGTGTGCATTTTGTAAAACTACATCACAACAGCTCAGTCCACACTCATTACCTTTTTTTTTTTTTTTTTTTTTTTTTTTTTAGATGGAAGTCTAAAAAACTGGACTGGTTGTGCCTTTGCTCAGGCCTTGCATTCTAGATTTGGTTGCACGAAAGCGGCCCAGTTGAGGCGCCGGGGACTGACAGTAAATAAAATCCAGTTGATGACGTAATGATGTCCCTGCCCATCATGTTGTTCGAGCACAGTTACCGGATATCATCCAGCAGGCCAGTGGGGGGCAGTGTTGGCATTCTAAAGCAGTGAGTTGGAGGTGTGAGTTGGGACTCCAGGGTATTGCTGTGAGTGATCATGCTCCACCCAGGTGTCCCTTTCGGCGGTCATGTATTTTTTGGGATATTTTCTTGGCTTTACAGACATGGCAGTTTATATTTGTCAAGGGTTAGGAGACCCTCGCACGCCCGTCCCAAAAGAAGAGCTGAATCAAACACAGAACCGTAGAGAAGAGGGTTAGCACAAGTCTGGCATGGCACAAGGAAAACCAGGTTACTGTAGTCACAGGTTAACGTTGCATTCTTTTAAAAAGAAAAATCTGGTTCAGTAGTGAATACCCCCCCCCCCCCCCCCATACCCACAGTTTTTAATGATTTTTAACTTTTGAGAACAAAACACAAAATTGCTGGGACTTAATGGGGTGCCACTTGAGACATTGACTGATGTGACCTAAAGATCCGTGCCGTGAGAATCGCCGGAGTTCATCAGGATCCATAGCCTGAGACGCAGAAACGGTCAAGAAAGCGTGAAGGTGCACAAAGCATTTCAAACCCAGAGGGGTTAGTTCAGGCTTTGAACTTGAGATGCGTCCACCTTTTGCCTGAAGAACCAGTGTCGATCCGCGCCAGGACAAAGTCCGCACCACTGGCTTGACTTTAATGGCGCTATCGTCAGAGTGGTGATAGCTGAAGAAAGTAATTCAGGATTTCCATAGTAACTGTCTGCTTGGTGAAGTGTTGTTTGGTTTAAAATTCCTTTTTTTGATCCCAGGCAATGTGTATCTTAAATGGACTTTCGTAAATGCCCCAGTGAATTACCATCAGGTTTGATTGGAATCTCGTTAGGCTGTGCTGTGTGCCGCCCTGAGCTTCTAGACAGTGGACCCGTTTGTATTTATGTAAAAATTTGTCTGTTCACCAGTGGACTAATCTGAAAGCAAAGCCACTTTTGCTCCCCAAGAATGAAATTCGTGCGGTTAGTTGTAAACGTGTAATCTCGCCGACATTGTGCATCTCGGTTTGGCATCGGCTGTTTATAGCACCGTACGGTGTTGCCTGGCCAGTCCTGAAAAGTGGTTCTCAACCCCAACTTGTGGCTGATCTTCAAGTCATCTGTCTGGGGGTTGTTTTTGACTGAAGTCAAGGGTCAATCCACGGGATGAACATCGTCCTCCCCTTAACTCTATAGGGGTAGTCTAATATGACCAATACGTTGCCGGTTCGCATGCCTCTGTTGTGACGTGATGAAAACCCATCCCACCTGTGTCTGCTATTCCAGGCGTTTCCTGCTGAAGTGAAGTTTAAAACAAACAAACAAAAAAAAAAAAAAAAAAAAAAGGCATTGCTGTGGTCTGCCTCAGTTTTTCATGGCTGACAAACATCAACTCACTGAACTGTAACCGTTATAGATTGGTACTGTCAAACGGGATCTCAGGGTATTTCCATGTTTACAGAGATTGGTCCTTGAGTTCTAACAGTACCGGCAGAACCCCTTTGACGGTCACGTTCCGCACTTGTGCCGACTCTTAAGTCGAGCATGGCAGAAGTTATGGGTAATGGCTGGTAGCTCGTTCTGAAGAGGAGACTTTCGAAAGAGAGATGCCCTCAGCTGTCCGTTCAAGTGTAACGAGTTTCTGTTTTGAAGTCTGAGATCCTTTTTGTTTATATATTTAACCTACGTGTAGGATTTGACCTTCATCTTTCCCTGCCACATATCGATAAGCATAAAGGTTGAAAAAACTGGATGATTGTGAGAAAAGTGATGGCAGAACAAATAGGGACATTCCGCTCTCGCGAAGGCCCGTTGTGTACAGCGGTTCAGCTTCCCAGGTTGGCTGCCACCGCAGCGTTTTGTACTGAAGGTGAAGTCCTTGCTGATCTATTTATTTCCCTGGCCCTCTTTGGGCTCCTGTGTTTAATGGTGTGACATTAAAAGCCTACGATACCATAAACCTGCAGAATATGTGGGGAATCTTGTGTTTTAAGATAGCTGTATTTATTTTCTATAAATTTTATTTTTTAAAAAAGGATGTTACAGAGGTTTATCTTTTAAAGCTTGAACCACAGAGATTATGGACTAATTTTGTTTTGGATTTAATTATGTTTTGGCCCCCTCTTTATCCCCCCTTTTTAATCTGTGTGCTCTACATGACCTTCCTTCACAGTGCAGTCCTTCTCCATATCTTGAATCCTTATCCACCAGCACCCCCCCACTCCGTCACCCACCCTCAGGGGTGACATCACTTGTAAATTTGTATAATGAAAATATTGTCAGTTTGCTAGCAGGCATGGAGAATAAAACAATGGAGAGAAAAAAAAACCTAAAAGCTTAAGATAAAGTTTTGATAGATGAAATTCTAAGAAACTATTTCAGTGTAAAAATATTTAAGACTGTATTATATTAAAGGAGAAAAAGGTTAATGTATTTGTTGTGAATATGAGAAACGGATATATTAAAGTGCATGAAACGTTGTCAATACTGTGTGGATTATTTTTATTTTCCTTTTGTCTATTATGTATCTGAACATAGATGGGGAAAATTATTGGTTCTAAGGTTTTGGGATGCAATTTTGGCCTATGGATTGCATTTTACATGCCTAGAGTTAACGTGGTTGAGCTGGATTAATTAACTCTGATTGCCATGGTCAGCAGTAAATGGTCCTACGATTCTGAGATTCGATTAGAGGCACCTAGAACTCAGAAGTAAGCCTCAGGGAAAACTCGCTATGAGGAGAATCCGGACAAATGGGAATTAGGTGCATTTCAAGGAAACTTGCCTGTGCTGTCTGATTCTCCACTAGGGGGCAGCAACTGCCATCTGCCTGAAATAATTCCACGGGAAATGTAAACTAGAAGGGTTTTTATCCCACATAATGGTGAATTATTTTTATTAGCTCAACATTTTTACTGTATTCTTCCTGCTTTTTGAACACATCAAAGAGTGACATCTTTATCTCTCTTACTAATGTCTCGTCACCAGTGTTTGACAGGTCATATTTGTATGGTACAAAGAGCTCTATCCTAATCCACCTTTTACAGTGAAACAGTTTTCCATTATCTGATTTAAACAGCATACCATTTAGTGCTCAGTAGTTTATGCTTTGAAAAGGCTTTTACTTTCAATTCAGATTATGTACCTTAGTCAACAATACCACGGGAAGTCCATACCTGAAGGTGAAATCAATCCTGTTTATCTCCCAGTTCAGTTAATTAAAGAGAGGTGCCTGTTTTGAAGTTTTAGACGGGTTTGTTTTTCTGCCTCTGGCGAACGGCCCCAACCTCATTACGCAGGACTGCAGTATTTACCCAGCATCCAACTCACAACAGGTGTGTGTGGCGAGAGCCATCATAATGGCACTGTTTAAAGGGCTCTGAGATATTCAGAAACCGTGGTTTCCCTGGTGATGCGGACCTGAGCACTCTGAGCTACATTCTAATTAAAAATGGACTGCTGGACTGCATAGGTTTCTGTTATCGCATGCCTTTTATTTAATTGCTCACCCTAAATGTGGTGCCTTTAGTGGCTCCAGGACTGGAGTGAGTCTAAGCAGTCACAGAGATCATTTTTTTGATAGGGGAGTAATTCAGGTTTTTTTTTTTTTTCTTTTTTTGCTGTTTGTGTGAGCTACCACACTGTACATTCTCTTTTAAACATCCAAAGAGCAGTAAAAGGTGTGCTCTGTCCACCATCGTGTCTCAACAAATCAGAAGGGTTTTATTCTTCAGTTCCCCGTGCATCTAGACCCACCTAGGCCTCTCTCCGGGGGGGATGCACTGACTCCGGCTCAGTAGGGTGAAGCCCGGAGGCAGTCTGAACTAGCTAACCGGCAAGCCTCTCCCACTTGTAGTCTGTGCTTAACATTCAAAGTGCCCTTGTTAAAACCATGGCGATCCCACTCTCCTGACAGGGAGGGAAGTGATCTGGAACTTACTCAGTATTGCTTTAAACATCAAGGTCTCCCATCGCCTTTGATGGTTTGAAGGACTTTGGCCATTTTTATTTCCAACTACGTAGATGGGAAGGTGACTATCGCCTCAAGGTTCACAGGGCTGCACTGGTCTACCAGGCAGGGGGCCCCACTTGCTTGAGGGCCCCCCATCTCCCTGCTGACTGACTTGTCTTATCAGACTTCTCCAAACAGCCCCTCTTCCCAGGTTTGCCTGCCTTGTTTTTTTTCATGACGGGATGGGGACATGTTCCCTCCAGATTCCTGGTTGACTTTGCTTGCAGATGTGCGCTTGACACAGCATTGATCTGAAAGGCTGGTTTTATGTCGATGTGTACTGACTGCACACGCTTTGAATGTCAGGGTGTATAGTCTGTGTTTCTGATTTCCTTCAGTGTGTCATGGTAAAGGGGGCCGACTACATTGTGGCGGAGTGGGGGATGGGTAGTAAGTCAGAAGGAAAACACATTATTCACTTATTACAGATCATATAAACCCTCCAGGTCTCAAACACAGTTCCACTCCCACCCCTAGGTCACATGACTTCAATCTTTGCATGATGCCCCCAGCAGCCTGTACAGCACCTTCCTCTTTGACTCTTACATAGCTCCTTTGTAAATCCCCATTAGATTTTTGCATATATGATCACCAGCTCAAAAGCCAGGATCTAAAAGAGTTTAAAAGGAGCTTTGGGCATTGGTTGAGGGTTTGGGGGAGGGGGGGGGGGTAATCATAGCAAGGTTTCCTTGATAATGTTAGATGAATAATAATGGGGGGGGCTTAAAAATAAGCATGGCGGGTACGGTAGCAAATTAATTAGCACAGCGCAAATTCAATTTGATAGCGTACTTAGTGAGCACAGTTTAATCACTACCACCATAATTATAAAGGCTTCAGAACAACTTGTGAGGGTTCATCTCTACAAGTCGAGACCATGCAGACTCAGAAATGCAATTATATGGAACCTCGATGAAGATTATGCCACCAGATAAGGTGGCCACCGCGCTGCGGCCTTTCAAACCGCATCATTTGCAGAGATGGTCTGTAGGCTGCCTACAAGAGATGGAAGCAGTGCCCCTTGGAGGCCTTGAACCATCTGTGTTTCTCCATAAATATTATCTATCATAAGACAAGTGGGATTTTCCAAAATAATTCCTGGGGCAGAGGGCTTACATATTTAGAGGATGCTTTTTATACATTTTTTTTTGGGGGGGGTTGAAAACAAATATATGACGCTTCACTTGAATGATTATTATTGGGGAGGCGTAGGGTGCAGGCAGAAATAGCTTGACAACATCGCCATCATGGGAGATTTTCATGTTTCGTTTTGTTGGCATGAATGCGTCGGCAAATGCATTATTCATGCCGGCGTGCCGTTTGATTCCGTCAAGCTGCAGCCAATTCGGCTGACCTAGGATGTTTGGCGGTTTTATTTCAGTAATTATAAGGGAAATAATAATAATAAGCTAGACGGTTTTTAACATTGAATACAGACTGTGATGATGTTTCACATTTTAAAATTTAAGCAGCTATGGAGTTTCTACTAAGTGTATAAAGCTTGGTACAGGTGAACGGGGACTTTCTTCGTCTATCCTAAGGACGGGACATATTTTTATGCTCAGAAATAATTTCTTTCACTTGCCAGAGTATCTAGATTTAAATAAAACAACAAACGAGCTCCGAGTTTCTCTGAGTGAAGGAAGTCTTCGGAGATCAAGATAGACGTTTGTGTTCGCCACACGGTGATGGAGCCGCCGGTTTCACGGGATTTAGAAAGCGAGGAGAAAGCCAAAAAAAAAAACAAAACAACAACAACGAAAATGACGCCTGGAGTGGGCCATAGCTGAGTTCCTGATGTTTTGATTTAGTGTTAATTGTGATCGTCAAAGCGCCTTTAAAACGAAAGTGTTGCGCGATCATTTAAAGCTATTGATTGCGCTATTGACTCAAATTGCATATTATCTCAGACAATGGGGGTCTGTGCAGTGTGCGCTGCGTTTTTGCCTCCCGCAGCATAAATACTGCCAGGAAAGTGCTTATGTCAGGCCAGAAAGAATTGTGATTCTACCCTCTGTGCGCTCTTATTTTTAATTAACAATACAATTGTATTTAACGCTGTAAGTGTCAGTTTTACAGGCGCGCATGGTGGCATTATATCATTAAATTGATTACCTCGTTAAACACAGACTCACTTTAAATAAGTAATTTCATGTAGCGGTTAATTTAATGGAGCTCAAGACTGAACTCCTGGCCAGAGACACGGATTCTGGGGGTACGTTGTTGGCCCATAATCGGCGTGTGAAACTTGGTGAAAATCGCAGGCACAGACTGATCAGCTCTGTGATCTTCCATTGCTGAGGCCGTGGGCGGCAGGAACGACAGTGGAGACAGAAAGTGTAGAAATTGCTCTCCAAATATGAGAAGCCATTTTTGGCTTCTCCAAAACAGTTCAGGGTCACAATGAGCCTGGAACCTATCTCAGGAAGCAATGCATGGTAGGTGATACTCTTAAACGAATGCCACGCATACAAACACTCAGATAGTCAGTGGCAATCTAGAGACAGCTGCTCAACTAACTCGCTGTTTTTGGATTGAGAGACGAGCGAGAGGAAGGAAAAAAAAAAAAAACACGTGAAAATGGCAAAACATAGAAGCTCCCGACACACTGAGTGGGGGACGTGAATTGCAGCTGCAGCCCTGAAGGTGTAAGGCTGCAATGCTACCCCAAAATAAGATATTGTTTCAGCAGAATGAAACTTTGCACTGCCTTTTGTGGAGTGTAGCCATGACAAATGATATCCCACTGCAGGTAGGCATCTCAAAAGAGATGCAGCCAAAATTTCCACACCTTTGCATGGCGGCTCACCCACAGGTTCACGAATGAATGCTAAGAACGGGGAGCTGTACTGGGTCTGCGCTCAAAATGCGTTTGGAGCCATGCTGTAAGCAGGTCCCTGGAATAGGTGACAACCAACTGGAACCCAGGCCTGCATCAGTCCATTTCAGGTTTTATTTTTTAACAATAATGATATTTTAATTGCACTTCTCTATAAGTGGATTTACAGGTATGTAGGATTATACTGGTTTTCACATATCCCGTTTTACACTTTTGCGAGACACAAGCATAGAGGCCAGAGCAAAACTTGGGGTTGGAGATCAGGATCAGCCATTTATCTGGGGCCCCCAGATAAGTATTCAGGGTTAAGGGCTTTGCTGAAGGGCCCAACAGTCATATGATTACTCGGCTGGTCCCAGGACTTAGACCAGTGATCAGGACAAACCCAGACCCGCATACTGCCCCGTTACACAAAATAAAACACTCCTTAGTCCCTGGGTTTGACCCTCCCACTGTGAACAGAGTCACTGACCCATTTGGGTTGGGCGGCAAGGCAAACGAGGTCAGTTGCAGGCCTCGGGAATGTGCGTCCATATGGAAGCATCCGGAGTAAAACGGGGAAGGACGTGACTCAAGGCAGGAATCGTGAAAACAATGTATGGATCGCGGCGCGGTCGCGCTAAAGATGGCAGACACTTGAAATGAGCTATCCAATTTTAAACTCGATTATATGGTGGTATGCTTTCAATGGTTGAGCACCCGGTGTAAACACCTGAGATAGTCCATTAAAATAGTGAACAAACAAACTCTTCAAGATGTCGGCTGTGAAGATAGTCATAACTCTGCCATTGGGCTGTTTACTTGTAGACGTCACACATCGGAAGAGCGTAAGGAGCAGACTAGCCGGGAACTTTAAGGTGACTGTTCAAATTCCCCTTCATTAGTCACAATGAACTATTAATGGCAGCAGGGGATCTCTTAATTATGCAAGCACAAACTAAAGAAGAAATTGTCACAGTCTCTGAGTGAAAAGAAGCAACTGTTCCAACGATCCGAGTTTAAATATTAAAGCTGTCATTTTTAAGATGCTAAAATACGCACACAATTGATGATATAGATGTTGACCTCATTTCTAAAAGAAGACAGCAACCTATTTGTACAACCATGTTAATTAAGGATAATGACAGCTCTTCAAAATCAGGCCATGTTCCAGAATGTTTGAAAAACACCCTGCGAAAGTTACTGTCTTAGGAATTAATTGGATCAGAATGGAAAAAAACTACATTTATCATAAATAAATTATGGGACATCCTTCAATTCACCAAGTGGCTCTTATCAGGTGGCAGCTATCGAATCATCTGGCATCTTGAGGCGGTCCCTCTTAAGAGCGCGTCATGTTTCGAGAGCGATTTGCCCCTTTGCATATGTCATTATCTGGTGAGAGTTGAATGTCTCTTGAGCTTACTGGCCGCTGATGAGATTCTTAAATATTGTGTTGTGCATCGCCAAGATGCTAAACGCTGGGGGCTTTGCTTGCGTTGAATGTTCTCATGTACGATACCTGGTTTCTGAAGCGTCATTCATGTGTGCCGAGTACGGTTACCTGCTCCAGAGAGCTGCTGTTCTGCTGGAGAGCTGAAGATTTGATCTAAAGCAGTCTATGCAAACCTCACTAAAGTGATGGGTGTGACAGCTTAGCTCCTAAACCTTTTGGATTACTCCTCAATTCCTAGATGAATACATTAATTTGATCAATGTAAGATTGGAGCCTACCCCAGGAGACCCAGGGCACATGGCAGAGGACATTTTGGACTGAATTTCTGGTCCATCGAAGGGGATGCATTCAGGCACAATGTCCATATAGTCTTAAGTTCCACCCCATTTTGTCTTGCATTTTTAAATAACTGTCAACCCCTCCTTTTGTCCTGTGTTACCTTCTGTCCTAGAGGAACGTTATCTCATGCTGAGTACTTGAATGTGGATGGTATGACTTTAAAGCCCACTTGACTTGACTTGTCGGTACAGATTGCCAGTGTACAGCAGGGCACAGATTCACACATAAGATTTATGAGCCGAATGTCATTGCACAATGGGAAGAAAAACCCACAGAGCCAGGGCAGGAATCAAGCCTGCGATCCTGTTGGTGTGAACTTATGTACAGTACAACCAACTGAGGCAACAAACAACTACCTTGATATGCACAGATCATGCAGACAATCCAGACATAATTCACCTGCTTTAATAAATCACCTCTCAATGTCTTCAGCATGGGAGCCCACACACTTGATCTGTCACCACCGTAAACATACCAGTGACCCATGCAGCCCAGCTATGCTGGCTTTTCTTATGCCGTGACCGTTCATCCAGTTGCTGGGGAGCCTGCAGTGTTTTTTTTTCCACTGCTTCTGCCAGCAGCCAAACTCGCGACACTGATGATCAGTCACCCTCATCTGCAGGTGTAAGGGTGAAAGATGGAGCTCCTCTTGAAGTTCATAGTCCTGGTAATGACTTATTTTATACCACCAGAACCTGGTTTTATATGGAAAACTGTGCACAAGGCAGTTTTAATCTCAATAATTTGTATTTAGAGAGCAATCCCATGTCAACATGTGCTTTAAATCTAGATGTTTTACATCTTTGCTGGGCGTGTCAGATCTTTGCATAATTTACAAAGACAAGACACCTTCTCTGAAAGCACTAGAAAGAAATAAAGTGTGGTATAAATTAAAATTGTCCTTTTTTGTGGGTCAGGGAAATAACCTACTTAGAAGAGAATAAAAGAGAGCAGGACTCGTAACTCTGGAGATGTCTGGATGTGATGAAGTGGCTGTAAAGATCTTTGGAGATTTGCATTATGATAATTCACCAGTGGAAGGAGACGTGGCGAAAGTGGCACTTGAATCGAGAGCTAATGCTCCAAAGAGACGTTGGACCTAATTAACCGTTTCAGAGCCTTTCATGGCTGCGCTTTTAAAGGGGTGTGCAGAAAAAGCGTTAAGTGCCCTGCACAAGAGCTTTATAGCACTTTTATGAGCTGCATGTAAACAAGTCAGGTATGTCAGGTCTTATTAATTAATTACAAATGAATGAGTCTCCAAAACGACCACAGGAGTGAACAGCTGGATGAGGATGGTTAGCTTTTTGCTATTTACATGATAGAATTTTCTGGCAGATGTTCCGGGAAGCAGCTCACAGGTCATTAGATTAAAAGGCTTGGGATGAGCACACGATGAAGGTGTGTCCCGACCACTTAGCGAAACCCCTCACAGGTACCTGTGCTTGTCGTGGTTTCACTCCCTGAAAAGCTGCCACCGGTTTACCGGTACTTTGCGTGAGAAACACCTGTGAGTGATGCGACTGATGCATTATTGATTTTGGTTGACTTTGAGGTGACGACGGTTGTCTTACCTGCCGGGTAACTGATCAGTGCAAACCAGGTGGCTGGGCTGCTGGTAATGTTTGTCAGAGTTCAGAGTACAAAGTAAGTGCGCTTAAATCAGATATACTCAGTGTTAATGAGAGGCACGAGTTCAGTACGTGATCTTACCTAATCTTTATGGGGGGGGGACAGTGACAGAGCCACCTCACATTTGCTGTACTGGGGGTTTATATCTCCTCCCCAATCTGCGTGCGGTTTCCCGTTGTCACCGAATTTCACCCGCGTATACTCGCTTCCTGCTGCCATCCATAACAAGGATGCTCCAGGCTCAGGCCATACTGGATAAGCAGAGATAGAAAAAAGGATGGATTGTCTCTGCGTTCTTTGTTTTTAACGAGACGGGTTTGTTTTAGGATGCAGAATGTGTCAGTGGTCCGGACGGCGCATAAGCGGCACGGAACAACTCGACTGTGCTCGTTTAATTTCATACTTCACATCCCTCTGAATAAGACGGCACGCACCTCGGCGGCGGGGGGAAATGAACCATAGAGAACATGTTAAAACAATCAAAGCGTGGTCTTTGTGTGCGCCCGCCACGCTGGAACGCTAACGCAGCTGTTAAGGAAGAGGCCACGTGCCTGAAACACACCGTGCCACGAGTACCCTTGCTTTTCCCACATTACGATATCAAACTCCCCCGTACTGATTGTGTATTTGAATTTTTGACCTCTTATGCAGGTGTACGCTATTAGCTGGTTGCGCCCTGACACCTGTTACCCCCCCCCAGAGGAAAAATAAACATCGCTCAGTTTTTTCTTTTCCATTTTTTCCTGGATGAAAACAAATCTGTTGAACTTAGAGATGACACTTTCACTGGAGACTTTCGTCTCCCCAATTATTTCCAGGGAAACGATTTTGAAAAATTCCCAGAAGGCCATGCGGGATTTAAAAACAGATCTCTTCAGGGTGACGGCTCTAGGCAGGAAGGAAATAGGAAAGACTTCACAAGGGTTTTTGCCTGGCTCTGGGTAAGAGGGTCCGCTAAACATGTGACACTCATCTCTTGCTGCGGTGGAAAGAGCAGGAAGTGCAGTAAGAGTTAGAATTGATTTGTCCTGAATTCATGCACAAAGCCTTTCCACAACCTATAAGGATCTTGTTTATATCCCCACCCCACAAGCAAAACTGTTGTTTGCCAATAACAGAGCTGTAAACGGGTCCTCTAGGTTTGTGTAGCCAGAAATACTCTCAGTACAACAAAGGACAAGTTAATTTTGTTTTATGGGTGTTTTTTTTTTTTTTTTTTTGCTGTTCCAGTGCTGCCCCTCTGGCTTGTGTTATGAATGTTTTGGCATCCGGCTCCAAGAACGATCCTGGTGGCTGATGGGAAAATCCCAGGCCAAAAGAGTGGCCCATCTACAGCCTGTGACCGCTCCGGTGCAAGCAGTGAAAAAGGAGAGGTTCAGTTGAATATCAAAGTGCATTCCAGGACTAGAACACAGATCTGTGACCAACAGGAGCTCTGGTGCTCCAGTGGGGTGTTTGCGGCTGGGAAACAGAGCGTGACATGTAAGCTTGCATGCCAGACGCTCACAGAGCAAGGGGTCGACGTGGAATAGGCTGTTTTATATGTTTACAGTTTTCCACTTTATTAATTTGCAGATTCAAAAAACAGCCTCAATTCAGTTACAACGTAATAATTAAAAGTCTGTTTTCAATGATGCCCAGTATAAAATTTTGGTAACGTAATATTACAATACAGGTGCTGTTTACAGCTCACATGGCAGGTGGCGCTGTTGCCTCACACCTCTAGAGTCAGGGTATTCATGCTCTCCCTGTGTTGCATACGTTTTCTCCAGCTCCTCTGGTTTCTTCCCACCGTCCAAAGACATGCAGTTTGGCAAACTGGTATCTCTAAATTGCCCATAGTGTTGGATTGTGTGTGTATCCTGTGATACACTGGTATCCCATCTAGGATGTCCACTACCTATGTTCCCTGGGGTTGGCCCCAGATTCATCAGGACCCTGGATGGATGGATGGATGGATGGATGGATGGATGGATGGATGGATGTTATTAGGACACTGCATCACCTCACTGTCTTTGGAAGTGAATCTTGGATGGGGTTTGGCTGGCAGTCTGACTATGTTTAAGCAGCACAAACAGGTATGGAGTACAGTAGAGGTGTGACAGAACGTCTCAGATGAGCGTCACTGTCACCCAGCATCTATGCATGCGCATGTTTTTCCATTTACTGCTGCCTGGAAGCAGCAGCCAATTGGAGAACAGTGAGTGTCAGTGAGATGCATTGTGGGTATGCACCCACAACCTGCTGTGCTGTTTCATGGTGGGGGAGGCAGAGGAGACACCACGCTTGTGTCCCAGAGAAGGTAGTCTGCAGGGAACTGACCCAAGCCTCATTGCTTAGAACAGAAAAAACCTCAGATGCTTTTTTTTGTCGTTTTGTGTTTTGTTCTCTAAGGTGTTTTCTTTCTTTTTTTTTTTCTTCAAAAAAAGGCACTTGTGATCTTCTCCCCAGGTAGCTTTGTGTTTTTCGAACACAAACTCCCATCTGTTAAGATCACGGGAAGAAAGAGCAGAATTAATTTGAACAAAGCTGCGAAATCCCTCCTCCCTCCCTCCCTCAGTCCAATTTTTCCTTATTCAATCTCTTGCCCCCCCCTTCCCGAACACCTCCGCTAACTCAGATTGAAGTTTGATGACTTAATGGAAGCCGAGCCCAATTATTTTCTTGCTTTAAAAGGGGAGAACATTTTTGAAAATTATTTCACAAGATGCCATTTAAGGCCTGTCAGGACACACTTGAAAGGAGCATAATGAAGTGACATAGGCACAGTGGCGATAGATTAATAACATGTGACGCCACTCGGGGGTGTCAATCGACACGACGGCTTTGACTCCCCGCGTGGGGGGAGAAAGGCTTGGGTGAAGGCTGGGTCACCATAGTGGCTAGTGATCGCCAGCATTGATTGGTAGTTTGGGATACTTTCACTTATCACGGATTTTGAAGCCTCATTTAGTGTCAGCATTGATTGGCTTGTTCAGGATAACCCCACCCACCACAGGTTTTGAAGCCTCATTTGTCCCTTCACTGATGTTGATAATTTGCTGTCCTGGTCTTTATCATTATAATTATTGCTTTTCTTACAGCAATTATGTGAGGTATTTGTATTGAAACTATGAAATCCGTAAGGGGGGGATGGTCTGATGATAACCAAAAAGATTAGGTATGGACATCTCCATAACTGCTCAAACAGAACCGGATGTAGAATAGTGGCTAAGCACTAGGAATACCAAGCCCAAGTTCACAGGTTCGAGGCTCGGTGGATGTTCTGTGATGTCAGGTTTAAGCAAGGTACCGCTTGCTATACAAATGCAGTTTATGTGGGAACCTGACCATCCCGTCAAATGAGTCTCTCCACTGAGCGACCATGTAATGTCGTGTAACAATGACAAGTGGGGGCTGTCATGTACAACTTAGAAGAAAAGCCAGCACACATCCTCATCAGCTAGGCCCGGCACTGTGATCACACCGATCCTGATCCTCTCTTTGCCCGTTGATGTTCTGAGCCCACCTTAGCTCAGGCTGGGCATAAAGGTGCCAGTCGGGCATTTTACTTATGTGTGACCGGCTGGGCTGGGGTTAAACAGCATTGGCTGGATTCCTGGAGCCAATAAACAGCAGCTAAACATTAGGTGATGAGGAAAACTCACGGCAGCAGCTGACCACCTATTATTTGTTTATATCAGAATCAGAATCAGAATATCTTTATTGTCATTGTAACGAGTACAACGAAATTAAGTGCAGTCCCTGTGTCAGAGAGGTATGTACATGAAAATAAATAAATATATGTAGTCATATTGGCGACCTTAAGGTCTCTGTGGCGTCTGTAAGGTTGCCTGTAGGACGAGGACCTCCTTGTCTGAAGGACCTGACAGTGGGACACTCCTCTGTAAGGTCATCTGTAACTAAAGTTCAAGACCCCTTATGTGAGGGACTTGACAGCGGGACCCTCCTCATCCCGATGGCTGTATTAATCTCTGCCCCTGTCAGGCAGCATGCAGCCTGTCTCCCGCTGATCTGTCTGCTTTGTAAATGTGAGTGGATGTGATTCTGCTGTATCAGACACTGGAACATGAAAGACAGTGACTGACAGCTTGTAAGCAGCGCCCAGCAGGACAGCCGGAACAGAACTCAGTTGGAGGGAACTTTTCCCCCAGCCTGGCCCATCTGCATTGACATTCCCTTGCACTACACATCTCAAGCAAAGCGATTCACCTGTGGGGGTGTGAACTCAAAGGCTAAGTGAGGAGGATCTCGGTGGCTGGATCTGGAGAACCCGGAAACCTGCAACTTCTCTGCCCAGTTCATGGGTGGGCAGCCATGCAACGTATTAATATTAATCTGAGATTTAATCGGCATTATTGTGTTCTTTAAGAACATCATGTACAACTGAAGGTGGCACGTACTTTACTAAGGAAAGTGAGGCTTGAACTTTGAGTGAACTTTAACTGAATGCTGGTCTCCATTCTCATACACTGCTTCAGTGGTGTACTCGCGAGTGTTGAGGCGGTATGATGACCTTTGCGGTGGTGCCACCGTCGTCGAGGCCATGGGAGTGGATGTCAGCGGAGGTTCATGGAAGAGCCCATTTGTCCCTTTCCGAGGAGCCCACAATGCATGGAAGCCTCCCCCCCCCAAAGCATGGGCAGACCAAAGACAATATCTGGAGAGTGGCTCAGGAAGGGTGCATTGAAATCTGTCTCTCTAATGGTGGCAAGCACATTCATCCCCGGGTCAGTGCTGTGGAGCTGCGGCTGCTCCGCTCACCTCGTCAGCCTCACAGCTGCGCTCCCAGCAGGGTGCCACTTCCAATCCCCCCAGCAATCACAGATGCTGTTCTCCATCACATGACTGTTTCTCGTAGCTTACAGGGGCTCAAAACCCACCTCATAAGGTGATGCGGCTGCAACACATGATGGGAGAGAGGGCTAACGGTAGGGGCCGAACATGCTAGATGGGGAGACGTCCCACATGTATATACGCAAATTTCTTCATTTCGAAACCCCGAGATGCCTCTGAGTCATAATGGAACGAGATATAAAACAGAGGTACAGGGTACACTCATCCTAGTGCTGGGTTGGTTGTCTGATCTCATTTTAAGTACAGAAACGACCCACGTTGCTAACCGTTCTCCAGTCATATGCCCATTCACCCAGGCACACGCCAAGACCCTCAGAGATGAGAAGCCAAGAACGCTAAAACAGCGACGACGAACCACTTAGAACAACTCCGACTCCGGTTGTGCTTGAAGGATCTCCTTCTGCCCTAGAAAAGCAATGACGTATGCAAGCAATAATACAGGTGAATAAAGACAGATGGGCCTGTGTGTGTGTGTGTGTGTGTGTGTGTGTGTACCTAGGAGGAGGTGTGCAAGCAATTGAGTCACTTAATTATTCTGTGGATCCCCTCAAAATCAGCTATGTAAGAGTCACGGCACAATGACACCCGTCCCCAACTGGGACTTGAGGTTAAGCTGGGAGACAGACACACACTTAAACACTGCACCTACTGGACAGGTGGCAGCATAGTCTATAAGGATGTAGACTCCAAACCTAAAGGTCGTTGTTTCAAGTCCCAGGGGGTGATGGTGTTCCTGCAAGCAACTCGCTTATTCCAAAATAGACATAGGCTCCAAAATGCTCAGTTCTGTGTGAGAAGTTAAAACTGAAAGTTACTTTGGACAAAGGCATTAACCCAGCAACGTAGCATAAATGCTAAATCTTCACATGGGGAAGTGTCACGCATGGCTGAGGACACAGACCATCAGCCCTGCACAAACATGCACGAGTTATTGGGAATCAATGGCCAGGCCCAGCTTGAAAAAAGGAACAGCATTTCCCCCTGGACCCTCATGATAATCTCCCCATCTGCCTTCATCGCAAATGAGAGCCGTTATTGCAAACGTTCATAACACCATTAATTTCAGGTAGAAATTGAATCTAGTTTTGGAATCGCAAGAGGAGAGAAATCCTGCAAAGACACAGAAGCTAAGCATATTCCGGACATGCCGGGCCTAGTGCTGCCAAATCACTGCTTATTGGGCTGGGGGCGTGGGGGTTCATTACAGTTGATCATCTTCATCCAGATGAGGAAACAAGTTTGCTCTTGCATTGGAACAGAAATGAATTGCATTTTTTGCGAGGTGGAGAAGGAGCCGTTAGTATGGAATTATGGCTATTTAGCCACAGCAGCAAAACGTGGCCAGGCCTATGTGGGAAGTGGGTGGGGGCAAAGCATTGCATTAAAATGCATAAAAATACACATTTTGGGTACCTACGTAGTCCTTATTGGGGAACATAAACCAGATCCTCAGGTAGATGTACCCAAGCAAGATGGAACCCATGGTGAATAATGAGGCATTATGGGAAATAAAGTTATTTTATATTATACTGTATAATCAAACATCCACCTAAGAGCTGGGGTATGCTTAAAAAGCCATGCAAACTAGACAAAGTCGAAACACCACCAAACACGACATTTGAGACAGCAACATACTTCAAAAGATGCAAAAAGTCTCCCAACTTTATTTGACATCTCTTTCACAATAGAGATCTGGCCAAAACAGGCAGCAATAAGAAGTTTCAGGCACAACAAAAAAAGAAACACTTAAATCGCTGATCATTTTTATGTATTTAAAGTCTCACTGTGATCTGTCCTATAGATGTGGATATCCATGAACGAGCTCAGCCAGTCTTCTCTTGCGTTCATTCATTTTGCTTGCAAAACTGTGATCAGGTTGCGCGAACAGCTATGTAACATGATCTGACAAATTGCAGAGAGTGGGTGGTCTCAGCAAAAGAAACTTCTGATTTCCTGCATGCTTGCACAAGATACAGCGGACATCGAGATGAACTCTGCATTTTTTTTTTGTCACGGGGCACTGAATGTCCGGCAGACAATGTGTTTTTGTCTTTTTCATTTGAAGTTTACCCCCACCTTCAACTTCATCAGGGGTGGAGCTGGAATCGTCTAGTCAAATTCTGGAGATCAGAGTGTGTTGGAGGTGATTTCTGGAGGCGAATCTTAAGATCAATGTAAAATCTGTTTGATTTGGTGTGTCACTGGAGTCCCCCCCTGTCCATTTATCCCTTGCGACTTTGTATTTTTTGTACCAACGCTGAGCACCATACGTATTCAGCAGTCGCATCTCATTCATGGAGTCCTTCCTGCTCACCGCTCGCTCCACCCTCTCATTGGCAGGCGCGAAACGCTGGTGGTGTCTCCGCCTTTTCCCATCACACCGTCTAACAAATATGGTGAGCCCATCCATCAATCCATCCACCCATCACTGATCTTCTAACCAATTATTCTGGACAGGGTGAAGGGAGAGCCTGGAGCCCATTTCAGGAGGCTTAGAGCCCGAGTACTCCACAAATAGTATGCCAGTCCATGGTAGGATACCCAGTCAAATTCACCACAATTGACAACTTTGAGATGTCCATTCACATCATGTCTTCAGCATGAATGACCTGGAGGCTCACTGAGACACCGTGCTGCCTGATAGCAAAGGGCACACGTGAAAGTCCAGGGAGATACGGCTAATCATGATTAATAACTGCTTTACTACATGCAAACATTGAAATTCATCTTTTCGTAACACTGTCATATTCTTTTTGCATATTTTTACTTACCCAGCAATTATCTACTTAACCCCATCCCCCCCATCTTCTAACGGCTTATCCAGGGCATGGTTTTCTCCTGGAGCCTCTCCCAGAAAGCAGTGGCCACAAGACAGGTGACTCTGGATGGGATTCTTGTCCATTGCAGTCCATGACTTATTATCTCCATTCCTTCACTACTAGCAGATCTCTCCACTCCTATCAATGATACAGAACAGTCTGCAAGTATTTGCAGTTTAAGAGACGCCTGAACTTATGGGAATCTTTTTGAATTCTCCATGCTGCCCAGTGTGGTTGGAGCCAGCCTTCATCTAGGGTGAAGGGCTGTGATGTCTCCTCTTTGCCCTGGTACATATCAGAAGCAATATCTTGCAGCCCCTCGGTGCCATAATTAAACACATCTGAGTGACATTAAATACTGTAATGTGGGACCCTGCAATGACAGTCAGTGTCACTGCTACAGGACTACAAAGGCTGTGATTGAGTTGGAGATGGCTGGAAAGGCCTTTGGAAACATAAACATATCTACAACACACATATGAAAGCATAAACAAAGCTGCATTTAAGCTAGATAACCTTGAGTTAGAGAGCCATGGGATTTAAACCCACGACCTTCTGGACACAGGCACTGATCACTAACCTGTATGTATACTCTGTTTGGGTTTGTGAGATTTGTAAAATTATTGTTATTATTGTAACTGCCATCCCATCCAGAGTGTTCTTCTGGGATGACTCCAGGCTTCCCATTACCCTGTAATGTATGGGTAATTTATTGTATTATAATTGTTTTAAGACTCTGTGCAGTTTTTCCATTCTAAGAACTTCCATAGAAGATCTAGTAAAGTGTATGACTTTTGGTTTTGATGGGCCATCAAACGCCAAACAAGCCAGGGATGCTCACTGGCCGTGTCGTTTACTAAGTAGACGTGAGATGTTCAACCCAGCTCCCTGGGTGCCGCTGTCCAATACACTCAGTCCACCATGGCCCTCAAGCACTTGATCCAATCGATAGCTGCCCTGACGAGGCCAATTAAACTGCACTTTTCCAGTTCTGTGGAGCTTAATGAGTGATGCAATGGAATATCAGCATGAACCTTGACTGCTAAGGCGCAGCCCAGCGGGCTGCGTTAACGGTCTGGAATTGCCAGCTTCACACCATGTGCTCCCACCCTGGAGTATCGGCATTGGCACATCCACTCGGCAGCTTTGTCACCCCGTGGGTTTAAAGCAAGTTGTATGGCACACTTGGGATGGCAGGTACTTATTTACAGTGGCTTGTCTGATTTACTCTGCAGCTCCAACTTATTTTCAGGAAACAAATGAGATACGTGGGTATAAGGATTTAGGGCAGTTAAGGGAATCAGGCTCCAGAAGGTCATAACCAGAAATCCAAGGGTAGCACACCTTGAGGAAAGCACTGGTGTTTTTTTCCTCCCAGTTAAGAATTATTTGTGAAAAGGCTGGTTTTTACACCTGCCCTCACTTCTTCCCAGGACATTGAATGTTCCGCTTTCCAGTGTGCACCCTATTAACTCTGCACGAGCCCAGTGCGGGGGCTCCATGTCAACGGAAAGGCGTTCAACGTGGTTTTTAATGTGGAAAAACCAGCATGCTTCTCCCTGGGTTCATCATCCAGATTCGGCGAGGCCCCCCTCCCTCCACTGTTCACACCTGAGTCTCCAGCACTGCGGAGCAGGGCTGCATCTCACTGAGTGGGGAAGGTTATGGCCTCCCATTCCCTGCAAAACATAAACTCACTTAGCGCAAATTAAAAATACCCATATTGTGGTTTGATGCAAATCGTTTTCTGCGATGAGAAAGCATCAAATTATTCTCCACAAAAATTTCCAACCATCTGCAATTTTTATTTGTACATAACTGCCATTGGCTATGGGTTTGAAATGATTCCATTTGGCAGCTCCTGAAATGACTGTCCATCTCGTTTTCAGAAAACGGTGGAAGCTGAAAAGGGCTGGTGAAGCCTTGGTATCAGTTACCACAGGCTCGGCTAAGTGAATGTTCCATATTTAAGCTGTTACTTGTGGACCATGCTGCTTCCTTAGGGCAGTCATCTCTGTCAGCTGACTTCTTTAAGCAGGAGAATGGAAAATACGAACAACTAGAACGTGGACTAGTTAGATTCTACAATGAGTCTCAGATAATTGGAACGGCCTTAAAGTGATACAGCTCAGCGTTGGAAACAAAGGTGAAACATAAACGCTTCTCTTTCTTGCTGTCTCTCCATCCATCTTTCTGTCCATCCAACCATCTTTCCATCCAAGCATTCATCCATCCGTATGTCATGCCATCTTCCAACCACCTTTCCTGGGCTGGGGGTCTGGGGTGGTTCAAATGATTATATCCAAAAATGTTTTTTTTTTCTATTGTTGTCAAGCAATATGAATAAAAATTGTGGTTTTCTGGTCATAATACATCTTAAACACTTTCTGAACAAGTATAGAGCTCAGTAATGCACCATCTAATGATAGCAATCTATTTTCCTTCTATGTTATGAGCATGGCCTAGCACCAGTCTGTGACAAACACTGCTTCGGATCATGCCAGGGCATGAAGGATTCAAGGGAAGCAGGACCATTTCTTTCATGTCAGGCACTATGAATGGATGGATGGATGGATGGATGGATGGATGGATGGATGGATGATGATCTTTATTTACAGCTGCACCATTTTGCAAAGGACATTGGAATGTCTTTTCACATACTCCGTCTTGCTCTACAGGATATATCAAATGTCCACAGAAGTCAAGGTGGTCTTGAATGTTGATGCTAGCCACT
This sequence comes from Gymnarchus niloticus, assembly GCA_009936485.2. Classification (NCBI taxonomy): domain Eukaryota; kingdom Metazoa; phylum Chordata; class Actinopteri; order Osteoglossiformes; family Gymnarchidae; genus Gymnarchus; species Gymnarchus niloticus. Next base: position 21,296,411 of record JAACJT020000001.1, read on the forward strand.
GGATCTGATTTAAGGTTGTCACTGGGAGTAAGTGGCGTTACACTGCTACCTGTATTGAGGTGATGGATGTTTTTTAATTAAACATGCTTACAAATTAATTGGATTGAGCTGTGATAGTATTTCATGTGTGATTCCTTCAACAATATTAACAATACTGTCAGATTTTTAATCAGCCCTTGGCTTGCATAGCTAAATTTTTTCACATTTTATCTTTTAAGTCTGAGGTTATGCATTTCATTTTTGATATCATGGATGTCAAACAAAATTGAAAACAAAATTTTAAAGACTCACTAAGTACGTGGATTATGTTTATGAGAAAACTGAATTTTCAATATTTCGCATTTTTACTGTTGACACCTGTAGTAAATTAACTTTTACTCTGAGCTTTATAATGCACGATGGCATATTTGTCGTTTAAGAACAACTTAACTTGTTATTTACATTAAATGTAAAACTAAATTATAGAAAATGGAGTGAGTTATCTTTGGAAATGTGCTTTTCAATTAGAGATGGCTGGATTAGCGTTCGCTCAGAATTAACCGCAGTTCAGAAAACAATGAAACATGACAAAATCCTGAAAAAAAAAATACTGCAGAATTTATAAATGGGTAACATTAGCTACACTAAGTTATTCAAAATGGCTCTTTCTATGCAGCCACGGAGGAAATGGGCTGCTCTTAATAATCGTGATGACTAGAGGCTTTACTGCTCAATAATATGCACGTGAAAATCTAACATTGACTCTGGTTCTGTGATATCATGATCATGTTTTTATAAATGATGGCGTGTTCTCCGTCCCTTCCCAACCCCCAAAACATTTCTGGGGAACTAGGCTCATCCTTGGCTTTTGCAGTAATAAATCAGCTGCTAGTCCTGTAGTGCATCCAAATTAGATTACAGCATCTCATTATAGAAATTAAAATTGTACGATTAAAATGAAGCAGAACAGGCTTTTGTGACCAACATAAAATGCACATTTTAGATGACTCATGTCTGAAGTGGTCACCTTTCGTTCCTTTTAAAGTAACCTTTTAAAATGAAGGTGGTATAGCAGCCATTATGATGAACAAGGTTGGTTGTTAAAAGAAGGAATGTTATACGTTTATATGTATGATTTTCCAGCAGTCTTTGTGCACAGAATCAGACATATGGATTACAAGATGAACCAAGTTTTGTGTGCGATAGATCATGTCCTACCATTTAAGTCCAAACGGACTGATGTCAGAGGAGGACAGCCACCATCCGGTCCCTGTTAACCGACGAGAGATGTTTTTCAGCACCGCAGACAGTGGCACGTCTCGCTTAAGCCTTCTTAACGGAGTGCGGTTACACCGCCTCTTAGCTGAGCTCTGATCATTAAGAGGGGAGCTTAAGGTGCACACGGGCTGAGCAGTGAGCAGTGTGGTCACTTTGCAATGTTCTAGAAGCTCCAGCTCAGGCACTGCTCTGAAGTACAGGTGATAAGTGAAATTCTGAAGCACCCACTTATAATTCTCCAGTCACGTTTCATTGCGTTTCCCTCTCCGTGCCTTTAAGAATGCCTGGCCAGCTGGTCTGAAAGCCTTATATATTAGATCGTGTTTTTCTGCTGCTATCACAACATATTAAAGACTCCCACCGCATTTGGGAATGGCCTACAGCTGAATTTGGTTGGCTATATAACGTATGTATGAAAGTATTTTTAATAATTCTGAAAATTAAATTTTAATTAATATTTGCCATATTAAAATTGTATATGCATAAATAAATACGTAAAACATCTCAATCCTTCATTTTTTTATATTGTAATAATGAAAAATCATAGTAAACAATATCATGGTGGTTCAACCACAGTTTCTCGCACATCCCGTTTAATAACAATCATTGACCGGTCAGATCGCCGTGAATGTTAATGACCATGATGACGACTTCACTGCCAGCATGTGGAACAGCTCAATTATTTCTTTTACCAGGCTCAGGTGAATGATTGGTGGTTTCATACCCGCAATGGGAGCATTCAATCAAATAAAGGACTGGTTCATTAACTAATAGTCTTTAAGTCTCTACATCGAAGAAGCTGCTTTGAAACGTTATATTGCCTCTCTTGTCCTCTCTCATCTCAACTCCCCCCCCCCCCCCCCCCCCACTCTTTTTTTTTTTTTTTTTTTGTTTTTTTTTTCTCTTCTCTCTCAAACGGACGGGGTTCATAATAATATTATTTTGGT
>JAACJT020000001.1:21320954-21353948 GCA_009936485.2 Gymnarchus niloticus
TGAGAGGATGACCGCCCGCCCCCCCCCCCGGCCCCAAGCTCTTATGGGAGCGCACCGTCAGTCGGTATGGCAACGGGGAAGAGTAGGCGAGGGGGGATTTGGTGGTGGGCGGGCGGGAGGGTGGGCGGGCAGGCGGGTGGGTGGGGGACGTCCTTTCAAATGAATATCAAAGGTCAAACATTTGAAAGCATCTTGGTGTTTTTGGCAAAAGCGAGGTTTTAGTAAGATGCATCTTGCTGTGCCCCGTGTGGCCCTGCCTCGTTGCGAGATGGCAGCACGCTCCCCAAGCCCGTCTTGTTCGCTCCGCCTGGGTTGGTGTGCTCAAGCGGGATGCCACAGACAGGCAGGCCCCATCTGCACCTGCCCCCCCCCCATCAGATGGCCTCCGTGTCCCTGTGGGTGCTGCTCAGATTCATGTCTCTCCCAGCATGCCCCTCTGCATTCACCCCTAATAGTAATGTGCTTCATGAAAAAGTGAAGCTGGAGTTTAACTGCCATCAGCCCACGTGGCCACAGACACACCCTCTGGGAGGTGAAGCCTTCATCCCGGGTCAGGTCTCTGGCATCAGCGTCTTAATTGCTCAACACTGTGAGGAAATGCTCGCTCACCGACACGGACTGGACTCGCCGTGTATGGAGAAACAGACTGCCGCTAATAAGATGGCACACGCCCTCGCTGGCCGTGGATTAACAGAGCCTGTCCTGGTGCCTTTTTACTCCGCGACCGCCCAGGCGCGTGTCGCGTCTTTCCGTCGTAAAACGGCAGAGTGGATCCCGCGGGTGCCACCGCCTTTCAATCAGTTTGGCGTGAGCCGCACATCACCGCACCGACGTTAAATAGGTCTTTCTACTTAATTTGTTGCGTGAAATTGAATTTAAAATTTGAGCAACCTTTGAATTTCAATCTGGATTGAATCTTTCTATGCTGGTGCACATTGGCAAATCATTCGTTCAGCTCCAAAAAATGGGATGGTTTTTTTTTTTTTCAGTAAGAGCTTTTTTTTTTTTTTTTTTTTTTCTGTACACACACAACAAATTTATATAAAATATCTAATTTAGTACATTTGTAGTATTTCTAAGAAGTTCCCGCCTGTATTTTAGGACGGGAAATTTAGCATCATGAAAATTTTGAGTTTCATGCCTGGGGTATTGGGCGTGGCTATTATTGCGTGAATGAACTGGGTGTTTCCAGCTGCCCAGTCCTCGCTCGTCACTGGGTGTAAGGGCTGCCAGTTAAGGCTGCCCCTGAACCCGCGTGGCACGCGTTCATTGGTGGAGTGAAGAGTGACTAAGCAGCGATAAATCCCTGCCATTTTGGGTGGAGCTGAGCTGTCCCAAACTCCACCCTTTTCCGCAAGACCATCCAGCTCACAGCAGTCTTCCGACAGCGCGGTATGTATTTTTAAAAATCCCACGCCTGTCTTCCTGGACCGTGGGCAGTGAGACTGCGCCATGAATTTTCCATGGCGTTTTTGTTTCGGGGGGCCTGCAGAGTGGCGTCCGTGACGACGTCTCCAGTCCCTGACTCCTCTGCCTTCTCCTCCCCCTCCCTCGATTCCGTCCTCCATGTGTGGTAGCTTCTCCGAGACCCCCCCCCGATCTAATGTCATCTTATTAATTAAGCAGAAATAAACACCTTCGTTTACTCGTACGACAGATGATTTTTTTTTTCTCTAGTGTCCCCTTGTCCCTTGTGGGTGAGGTCTCATCTGCCACACCCTGGGTCATGTCTTCCAGGCGAAACCCTCTACACTTCCACTTCATCACGGACTCCATCGCCCAGCGGATCCTGGCCTCGCTCTTCGACACCTGGATGGTCCCGGCCGTCCGTGTGGACTTCTACGACGCGGACGAGCTCAAGGTGAGTGCGACCCTTCATCTTGACTCGTAAGTCAACCAGCAGTGCCCACCAACCACCTGGCTATCGATCTCTCTGCCCTCTCCATTAACGTGCTTTCCCCCTCACCAAATGCCCTCCCCGACAGCATTCTGTACCTTCCACCAATCACAAGCCCAGTCCACCAGTGGCCTTTCCCCTTCAATCATCTGTCCATCTGCAGTTTGGTCACGCCCATCCAGCAGTGGAGCCCCATGCAGACTTTTTTTCCCTCACATTTCCTGTCCACCTTCACGGGCTCTCTTACCATGACCTGTTCTCTGCCTATCTTACAATGATTTTTCCAAAAATGAATTGTGAATTAAAGGGCATTGGTGTCATAGTAAAGTTGCTCAGTGTTCATGTCCAGTACAGAGCCAGTGGTCAGGCGTCTGACCTGGACTGGGGAGATAAACTTCTTTAAAAATGTTTGGCCCTGAAGTTGCTGGTTTTGGATTGGGTCTTTGCCAGAGGTCCTGCTCCATTTCATGCATTGTCTTTGCGGTTCCAGTCAGAGGTATCATGGATCCCCAACAAGCACTATTCCGGCATCTATGGCCTCATGAAGCTGGTTCTGACCAAGACGCTGCCCCCAAACCTCCAGCGTGTCATCGTCCTCGACACTGACATAACCTTTGCCACTGACATCGCTGAGCTGTGGGCCGTCTTCCACAAGTTCAAAGGTACGCGGTTCCATTCCTGCCTCCTGCCATTTGGTTCTGGTATGTTTAATTTCTCGGTTCTTAAAGTTTTGCAAGGCTGGACACAGGGTCGGTAAAGCTGCTGGAATGAATCAGGCTGCTTCCTGGACTTTGGAGAGACTGATGTGATTTAAGGAGCTCACCTTAATTCTCACGTCGCAGTTGGAGAAAGTCGACATGTCGTCTTGAGCGATGTCTCCACTGTCTGCATCGCTGCTCTTGGGGATTAAGTTACCCGAGAGACTCGCCGGCTACAGGCGCCATGCCAACGGTTTAAAGTGCGTTCAGCTGGGTCCTCCACTCCTGGAGCCTTGGCCGTGCCGAGGCAGACAGGAAGCGAGCCAGCCGTGAGAAGTGTCCACCACTGGACCCACCCCCCCGACTGGGTCAGGTTGGGGTACGGGGTAGGGGTGTGTTTGGTGTGGGATCTGCCTTGGGATCCCTGGTACTTAGTGCTGTCTATGTATACATTATATAGTGGTTTATATGCGGTCATTTGGGAGCACAGACTCACTTGCATGAGATGGAACCTCCTCCCCTGTGATAAGCCCATATTTCTGCCCAGCATGTTGTCTCGGTAAAGCTACGAGAGCCCAAGAGAGACGGAGCACCTTTCCTGACCACCCCCCCCCCCCCCCCCCCCATCAAATATGTAGACTGCCGCTGGGATCTAGTGACGGAGATGTGGGTGGTAGGGTAGGTGGAGAGATTTATTTACATACCCACCATTCCGCAGCACAGCAGCCCATTGCGACCCAGAAATAATCCTGAGAGTTAAGTGGGGGTCTTGTTCTCGAGAGTCATCTTTCCCCTTGTCCTGCTCCCCCCCCACCCCGGAATGATTTACCGCCCTCAAGGCAGTTGTCGTGGCTTTGGACATCATCGCCGAGGTTTTAATAAGTTATTAACTGACCGCTTTCCTCTGCAGTAATTCCACCGATCACTGAATTCCTGTAGAAGCTCAGACTCCAGCGTGGTTAAAAAGCGATTAAGTGTGAACACTCGGGGGCGGGCGCTGAATTACCGTGGCCACCTGTAGGCGGTCGGCAGCCACTTCCTTCACGGCCCCCTGGGCACGCCATCCACAGCTGCCGAGGGGTGAGGCAGGGGGTGGCATGTAACATGCCTGTCACTAGATGATAAACCTCCCAGCACTTCTGAAGATGCTTGCGGTGCCGGGGGAGGGGGGTGGTGGTCACCGCTCTGCGCCTGGTCTCCCCCTCCACCTCGACCCCCTCAGTTTCATTTCTGTCACGATCGATTCCTACGCCGTCTGCTCTGGCGGCTGGTGTGGGGGTGTCGGATGGCAATGGGTTCTGGGTTGCGTAGGTCACTCAGGCAGTATTGATGTCGGTCTTTATTAACAACTGGTCATACGAGTATTTTTTTTTTTGTTCTCTCCATGTCTGGGAAACATTAAGCTGAAACTTCACTGAGAGACCAAGCTGAAGGGAAACTATGGCAGTGATGTATCGTAGTTGGACTCGGGGGTGGGGAATAGGGGGCCGTGAGCTGGACCGCCGGACAGGGGGGAATAGGGGGCCATGAGACAGAAAACTGGACAGTGGGGAATAGGGGGGAGTGAGCCAGACCGCCGGACAGGGGGGGAATAGGGGGCGGTGAGCCAGACTGTTGGACAGGGGAGAATGGGGGGCGACTGCCTGACTAGGGGAATAGAGGGCCATGAGCCAGACTGCCAGACAGGGAGGAATAGGAGGAACCACTGGACTGGGGGAAATAGGGGTTCGTGTGCTGGACTGCTAGACAGCGGGAAATAGGGGGTGACCGCCACTTGACAGGGGGAAATGGGGCCACAAGCCGGACTGCCAGACAGAGGGAAATAGGGGGTGACCACCAGACGGGGACATAGGGAGCCATGAGCTGGACCGCCAGACAGAGGGAAATAGGAGGCCATCAGCAGGACCGAATACCTCTAAAGTGGTTTGGGCGGACAGCCTGGGCTGATGGGATGTTTTTTGCCTAATACTGCTGGCAACGCAGCCTGCGTGCGTATGTGTGTGCGTAAGTGTGTGTGTGTGTGTGTGTCCGCCCGCGTGTCGCACCGGCCCTCCCACATTGTACGGCGACGCCAGCAGTTTAAGGTCAAATAGCCGCGTCCCCTGGGATCCTGTGGACAGCTGGCTGTGTCTCAGCGGCCGCATCTGTGTGTTTAGTGCCAGGACGGCCGGGTGGTCACGCCCTATTAGCGTCGCCTGCTCACCGTCCCACAGCTCTGCCGATTCATTAGTTGTCGCTCGGATAGAAAATAACATTGCCTGACTTCTGCAGGTACGAGTTAGCTGCCGCGTGTAAAGAATGGGCCAGTTAGTGAATTATTAATGCCTCCGAATGCTGCCCGGTGTTGTTTTTGTACCTAAACAAGGTCCTTAGTTAATCATGTGCGCTCTGACGCCCATCGAGATCACGCAGAGCCCCTGTACGGTCTGATCGAGCCGTACAGGTTCCATGAGGAGCAGGACAGACCTGGATGCTCTTCACCCTTCACACCGACCACGTCTCGCATGCGACACGACCTGGTGTCCAGTCACGTGGGACGCTGTGTGGAGTGGCCTGGGCACGGCTGCGTTCAGATCTCGCAGAGGTACCAGGCCCCCAGGAGTCAGTACTGAGGGGCTCAGCTTTGGCCAGAGGTGAACCTGTGACCTTTATCGTGTGAGGCAGATTTTAGCATCCACCTGAGCCGGCCAGCCACTTGATGCAGGCCTTTGATCATGCACCTAAAATGGAGGGTCTCTTAAGAAGTGTGGGTCAGGACTTTGCAGTCTATTTCTGTATTTAATACTCCCTGCATGTTGTCTGTGGTTGGATCAGGTTAGGGGCCCTGGGTCACATGACATGGCACAGCCAATCAAAGCCATTCATCTCCCTAGCAGTGCATTTACGGACATGTTTGTCATCTGTGTATCATCATTCAGCAGCTGCTAATGGACCAAATTAGCCTGTTGCTAATGAATGCCTATATTTGCTCTTTGGGGAGGGGGGCAGAGAATGGGTCAAAACTGGCCCCAGGCTGCTGAGAAATTGGTGCTCTCTGTCATCGTAAATTAGGGGAGGGGGCGGGCAGCATGGCAAGGGAAGACATTAGTGGGGTTACTGGAGGAATTATGCTGTCTGATTATGGTCGCCATCATGCGTCGTTCTCATTGTCAGTGGCTGGAAAAAGGTTTGCCATTTGGGTCGACAGCGCAACGGAATCCACTCGACTCTCACTGGAGTCCCAACCCCCAGACTGGTGGTGGCACCGGCCAAACTGCGCTTACTTACCGGGCAGGGCGCCAGTCTCCCTGGTTCCAAGAATGGAGGCTGAGGACAGCCCACAGACGCTCGTGTCATCCTCCCTCCCCTTGTTGAAATTGTCAGGGTGGGGGTCAGTTCCAGAAGGCGTCACACAGGTGAGAGGACCAGCAGGGCACGTGAAGGTGTCTGTATAGTGGGGGGGGGGGCAGACCTTCGGCCCGCAGGTCCAACTCACGTCCCTGTACTGCAAATCCTTTTTTAACTCTCAGCTGGAGCAAAGGCTTATTATGTAGCACGAGCCGGGGGCACCTTTTAGTAAGAAAGGAGAATGCAGGAAATGGCACACCGGAATCGAACACGGGAATATGAACGCCACGCTGATGGTCGGCTGGGCCGTCGGCCACCACCTTTTTTTTTTTTTTCTTCTGCGTAGCCGCTCTTTTAAAGGATTCACTTCGGTCTAAGTGCCCCGCTCGTATGCTCCTGTTCCGTAGCCTTAGAGAAACGGCACCCTCTTTGGTCTCCGGACTCGCTGCCCCAATCCCCTCCGCCATTAACGTGATTAAGCAGCTGTGGCGCCAGCCGGCAGACAAACGGCCGGCTAATGGGAACGGAGCAGACGGGCAGCCGGGGAAAGAGCCGCGTCTCTGCGGCGGACTGCTGATGCAGGGGCCCCACATGGTTCTGGCTGTCTGGAAGCGCCATCTCTGAGGCACCGTGCCGGACGGTATGATTTGCGTTCATGGTGCCGTTAAAGACACGAAGAGGCTGAAAGGCATCAGGGTCTCGTCTTGGACGGGCGCTGTCACTTCTGAGTGGTACCCCCCCCAGGCATCTGACCATTGGGTGGTTCACTGGCTGTGATGTACGGACCATTAACGAAGGGCCGAAACCTCTGCCGCGATGCTGTAGATCAGCGGTGCAGGCTGATTTTGGGATCTTGTTTTCTGATTATTTTAAGCCTCTTCCTGGTGCACGCAGGGGGTGGGTGGAGCCCGCCGCTCTGTCAGCCGATGGCTGAATGTGGCCATGTGAAGTGCGTGGCAGCTGTTCCTGCTGATCGGCACCGGCAACGTTTAGCATCTTATCAGGGAGCCTCCGTTTCACCGTGCGGAGCAAGTCGGCTCTGGGCTTGCACGTTTCGGCGCTATGCGGAGAGTCCCTCACATTTTCCTGGCACCCGGGTCACAGCAGGGTCAGGGTCAGCCTGGGTCAGGAGGATTATGGGTAGAGAAAGGTGCTTAGAGTTGTGCTTGTAACAACCCTGTCAGTTTTTACTGTGGTCTCCAAACCTTCATTCTCTATCCTTTTGCTGCTGTTATCCCCCTCACAGCAAGGGCATTGGGATTTCAGGTGGTTGTGTTTACTTTTCCCGGTGATAGGGATTTATTATCCTGGTGCACATAGAAGTGGATGTAAATTCTGTATCTTTTTTTTTTTTTTTTTTTAACTGACGAGTTCTTGCCGATTTATATAAATGACTGGGGCCTTTGATTGAGAGTTTCAGGCTTGGTGGTGGGTGGGTGTCTACGCCTGCTGGCCATTTGGTTGCATTTGATTTGGCGAGTGTTTTACACTTCGAACCACAGCTGAGGCCTGCTCCTGTCCAGGTAAATTATTCTGACTCGAGGGAAGAATTGGGGTGTACTTCAGGGCGTCCTGAGACCCTGGAGGCTGGACCTGCCCAGCCTGTCACACACTACCCAACGCTCTACTGTCTTGTCTGCGCCGTTGAAAGTCGCTATACGCTTGGATTAGTCTTGGTGCTGCGTGTGCAGGCGTGGCCTGTATGAACAGCTTTGGCCTTCACGTGAAAAGTGTGTAGCCTCACAGGAAGTCATCCTCACGAGCGGCACTGGGACCGTGACCGTGGCCTGAGGTGCAGTCTCACCCTGAAAGGAATCGTCACCCCTCTGTCTCTCATCGCTGGCACTCCCTTCCTAACTGTTTTCCAGGCTAACCCAGCTGCAAACCCACATGGGTCCCATGGGATTTGATCCCCCACGCGCCTCGTGTTGTTCGGGGTCAGTCACGTCAAGCCCTGGTTCCCGCAGGAAAGCCAAAGAGAGACGTTCTACACGCTGCGGTCAATTGTGATTTGGTCTACTTCCACTTGTGGCACACAAAATCTTACTGCTGAGAAGGTCTTAAATGAACAAACAGGGAAAATATGTTAGACCTTTCACACCTGTCCCCGGCCGGTCCTACTTGGGCATCGCAAAACCGCTCAACATCCAACACTGTCTAAATGAGTATACGTATGTCACTTATGCACAAATTTACAAGCAATAGGAAGCATTTTACTGTTTTATTAATTACTATTCACTGTGTGTTAGTTATTTGTATCACTTCTAGTACAGTTATTACTGTTAAATTGCTTCTGTAAATGTTATGGCTTCAGGGCAATGTTTGGGCCAGGGTGCCGAGGGTGATTTAGTATATGACGAGAACCTCCGTACTTTAAGGAATGCTAACCCCTACAAAGAGAACTGATTGGTTATGCTGCACGTGTCTTCCATTCACCCAGCACGAGACAAGGTTAAATCGAACCCACGACCCTTTCGCCAGTGAAGAATTGAGCGTTGAATCGATGTTGATCTGTGTCTACGTCCCTCTGGGATCTCGTGGGATGTCACGCCTTTGCCGCCAGCCTGTGCGTCGAAATTGAATCTGAGCCTGGGTCAAGAATGTGATTTCCAACCCGGCAATGGTATTTATTGCAGTTATCAAATGCTTAGGCTGCTTTTATTCGGGGATTAGAGTCGCGCTCATGTGGTTACAGGGCTATAATGCTCATCACCTTAAAGCCCTCATCGTCTTTGTACTGCTGTCTTGGCGGCCAGTCTCCTGGTTGGAACCAGGCTATAATGAGGGCAGAGCACTGGCATGCACCCCAGGAAGTGGACCCTTTGCCCCCTGGGGTAAGCCGATTAAACCCATGGGGTGGACCGCCTGACCCAAATTACCGCCGTAAATCGAGATCTCACGTGGCCTTAATTTACTGGATGCCAGGGGGCGTCGCTGAGTTGCAGTTTAATATGAGGACAGTTGGCCCGTGGGTTAAGGGTGGGATCAGGTCCTGAAAAAGGCCATCACAGCACTATACTGCATTTCCCCTGAGGGACCCCTCTTCTTGACCTTCTTCCAGACCTCTCTGTAGATCTTCTAGATTTGCCTCACCCCCATTTCAAGATACAGGCCCGCCCCCAGTTCAGACACTCAGTCCGGTTTGTTAGGAGATGGGGGTGCGGCCTGCTCAGTGACACCCCAGATCACAAATAGAAACCGTTTGTTTTGGTGGAGGGCGACGACTTGGGCCTCCACCCGCCTTACCGCCGGGACTCTCTGCAGTGTATATTTTTAGTCTCGCCTGATAAGGGGTACGCGTGAGCTTCGGTTACGAGCTGCCTGTCTCATCTGTGAACGTCCTCGGACAGGAAGTGGCATAGTGTTCTGAAGAAGTTGCCGAAAAGCAGGGTGCCGTCTGGCCACCTGTGAAATCGATCCTTCCCTCCAAGCAGCTGCTGTTTCTCCCCCTTTTTTTGGTGTGACAGACCCAGTTTAATGGCCCTCAGACCATTTAGCTTCTATCTGAGTGTACCCCTAGCGTAAAAACAATGTGCAGCTCCCTGTAAGCAACAGATTGTTGTATTCCTCACTCACATTATATATATATATATATATAACATTTATAACATTGTGGGGACTTTCCATTCATTTCTTTGGGCCTAATCCTAACTGTCGACGCTAATCCTTACCCAGCCCTAACCTTAACCATTAGTAATCCAACAAAATACAAGACTTTTGGCTCTTTTGTCTTTTTTGATTGGATTCACAGATTTTTTTTTTTTTTTTTAAATTTTGCATCACCCTTGTGGGGACACAACAGTTGTCCCCATGAGGTAAAATGTAGCCGCTCCTCGTTCCTCTAGGGGGCACTGTGTCCCCGCAATGTGATAAACACACGTACACACTAACGCACAGACACCCCTTTCTGGATATGGAGACTCACCTTGACGGTGGAAGATTGTGCCACACTGGCCTAAACTGGACCTTGGGCTCTGACATATGCCCTCTATTGACCTTGCAGCCTCTGGCTTCCTCTCTAGGCACAGAGGGCGAAAACTCTGGCCTCCAGTGCCAGCAGCAGGATGGCCAGCAGGGGGCAGAGTCACAAAGCACCCGGATCATTTGTGGGTTCAGTCTCCAACCAAGTATCGTGATGCCGCTGTTTTTCTGACATGAAATCCCAGGAAATTAAGATGGATGGTTTAAATGCTTCTCTTTGTATGCTTGTAGTGTGTGGCCTCGTCACTCTGTGTTGATGTTCGGCCCACTCTGGTCCCAGGACCATCTGGTTTGCTGGAACATCTGAGTCATCATGACAGGAATGCAGCGACTGTTTCTCTGTCAATCAGAAACTGTGGGTTTTTGATTTTTTTTTTTTTTTTTTTTTCCTCCCATCGCTGATAGGAAATTTGTTCAGAAGTGGGTGAATTATTAGTTTCTAAGAGCCTGCGACTACTTATTTAGCTGAGTTTTATGAACACCCATCATCCATTTATCCAGTACTAGGTCAGGGAGAGCCTGGAGTGTGACATGAAATCCAGGACTGGATGCCAGTCCGTTGCAGGGGGCACACGTGCCATGGGCAAACCGAGCTGCCAGGAGTCTGGAGTGTAGGAGGAAACCCACGTGAGATGGGGAGAACACGAAAGCTGTACAGATCTGGAGTGTGGGTTGGATTCAGACCCCAAACCTAGGAGTGGTCTCGATGTACCCACTGAGCCTCAGTCGATTTGCTTATGAAACTGAATAATTTTTTACAACTGAACTTTCAGCCCCTGTGACCATAACTAGGATGAGCAGTTAGAGGATGAATGGATGAGCTTTCGACCGTGCTATCAGTGGTGATGGACCTCTGTTGCAACAGCAGGCATCACCATCTTAGCGGTGCGCCCCCTGTTGGTCAGCGATGGGATAAGCTTGGTGGGCCACCTGTCATCAGTATGGATATCTGGAGTGAGGAGCAGACCATAGTTGTCAGCATAATTAGGGACGTCCTCCTCGCCAGATTTAATCAATTGAAGACTTGAATATTGCTCTGGTGCTGCTTCTCCTGGCCATTTTTGGGAGGCCGATTAAAGTGGAGTCCTCAGAAGAACCAGTTCAAATGGGTCCATGAAACTGAAGTGCCTGATTCTCTTTGATCGGCTCATTTTATAAAGTCCCAAAGGCTGCTGGTTTCTTTTTCCTCCTAGTGAGCGGCACAGTCTTCAGTAAATTAATGTAGTTTCTGACTGAAGGATCGATTTCCTCAAAAAGCAAAACAAAGACAAGTTAATTGAGCATTAGCGATGGGTGGGATGGTGTTTGGGGGGGGGGGGGAGGTCCGTTAAGGCTGATTTATGCTCCCTTTACGTACGAAAATAGTCGTCCGTTTCAAACATTTCAACCGACACCGTCTGCATACTTCAGTACGTCCTTTACGTTGGCATCGATGTTAAGCAATACATCCACTAGAGGGCAGAGTCCAAAGTTTCCGACAACGGCAAACACGACAGCGGTGGAGGAGGTCGTAATAATGTACAAAAGCAAAAGCGGAGGGAGCATTGTAGATGCCGGTGTTCTGAGGCCATTAAATACATTTCAACATGTAGACGGAGAATTCTTCTCACTGATATTACCAATGAGAGATATTGACGATGAACGTCATTTTCAGTACTTTCGGATGTCTGCCAGGGTATTCTATAACTTACTTCACCGGGCAAAGTAACATCATATACTGTAGATTTTTACAACTTCTTACCATCTCACATAACCTCAGTTCAAAAAGTTCCGCCATACAGTCTCTTCTTCATGACTCTTCAACTGTTGGCTGTACTGCTCCATTCCATCCTTACCAGCTAGCTTTCTGAAAACGTGTACAAATACGCACAAAATTAATGCGGAGTACGGCTAGAAGGCTCTGTCCGTATCCGTTTTTAACGTTGAGTATAAACGGGCCTTTATGGTGTCAGAACATTTAGGATCGGACACAACATCAATCGCATCGGCAGGACCAGCTGAGCTACCAGTGGTGTGTTCTCAGGCCTGTCTGCATGTGCGCAAACACACAATTTACATGGGAGTCCATGGCACAATCCAGGTTTCCTCTGGGGTCGACTGGATTGGGGTTTTGGGTCCCAGCTGATTCTGGGCTCAGCCCAGTATTAACAGCCCTTTCTTGTTAATCGCGCTTTGCCCCGTGTCTTCCATGCCGGCTCTGTGGCAGCCGGTGGGCTGATCTCCCCCTGGAAGCGGCGTCTTGTCCGTGTTTTCCGAGGAAAGAGCCGCCGCCGGAAAACATGAAAGGCAGCCGCCGGGCTCCTCTGGCTCCACCTTCGATCTCCGGCAGCTGATGAAAGCGATGGTGGTGGAGCATCTGCCCTCATTTGTTTTGTGGCCCAGTGTTTCCCAGAGTTTCCGGGACGCGTGTCAGTCTGAGCTAATTGGCGGAACCTTGCCATACGCTCGTTGCTTCATTATGGGACGCTTGGCTTTCAGTAGTGAGTGGGGGGGCTCTTTGATTTTCACACTCTGCTGTCACCTTGAGAATGACACTGGGGTAGTTTTTAAATTATTTAGAGGACTGACTGCCCGCAGAAGCCTGTTCCAATAGGCCCTCATTAATCTTCCTTGCAGCCTTCATTAAACCTGCCTCTGAGCCCCCCCCAAATCTCCCAAGTCTCTTTTTCCCCTTTTCATCTCCATTCCCCATCACATCATTTGGCGCCGGTGGGCTTCAGCTTTACTCTTTGCTGGTCCCTACTATATCAACACAGGATATACTCTTTCTGAGGGTCTTGGGCAGTGAAGAGAAACAGGAAACATCTTGGAAGGGGAGTTTTGAGTGGCCAGTCCAGACCTTGAGCGGAGTGACTTTTTATGAGCTGGTGTGTGCATTCAATGCTCCAAAGTATGATGGCAATGAATAAATGGTGCACATGGTCATTAATTACCCCTTTCTGATTGGTTGACAGGGGTTTGAGTTGATTCAGTGCAGTATCAAACAGTTTGCTGAATGTTTATGCTGTGTATGGACCCCCCTCCCATCCATCAGCTGACTCTCTGGCGTCCTCTTTTTGTGGAAGAGCCAATCGCTAGAGCCCACTTTCATTGTTATCATCCTCAGGCCAGCAGGTGTTGGGACTGGTGGAGAACCAGAGTGATTGGTACCTGGGGAACCTGTGGAAGAATCACCGTCCATGGCCAGCCCTGGGGAGGGGCTTCAACACAGGTGAATGCAGAGCCATCGTGTGTGTGTGTGTGTGTGTGTGTGTGTGTGTGTGTGTGTGTGTGTGTGTGTGTGTGTGTGTACTGCATCTTGCTAAGGTGTTTACCAAGCACACCTGCATTTCCTGTGTTTGGCACAACCAAATTTCCTGGTACTTTGACAATGTTTTTTAACACCATGGGTGTAATGCGATAAGTATGGAGCAAATAATAATTTAAACGGTTTTACGGTTTTTTTTTTTTTTTAGCTTTGAAGAGCCCAAGGGAGTAACTGCCTGTGGTCTGTTACCACAACAGTCCCTCCTCTCCGGGTTCCCTGTCACCCCCCCCCCCAACGGTGTGCACACAGTTAGTCTTTTTATTGACCGTAGCTAAACACAGCAGCGGCTGGCTGATCGTGGTTCGACTTTGAAATCCGAGGTGTGGTCACCCCGAATGCAAAGGAGGGAACACAGACCAACCAGGAGCGACACGGGAAAGCACAGCTGGATTCCTACTCGCAAAAATGAAGAATAAACCAAGAAACAAGGCAATTTTCTTATGCCATTTTATTGTTTTTTCTATTCATCTGGACATCGGTGAAAATATATTGGACAACATGATTAGATTTCTGCATAGCATCCACAGAGTGCTTATTTTTATACAAACCCCCCCTGTTTTTGTTACCTAACATCTGTCCTCCCTCATACAAGAACATTGGCTAACCATCAAAATTTGAGTCATTTGTAGACCAAAGAGGCTTTCCTGGTCTCTCAGGTTGCTATTGAATAAAAAACAAAGTACCTGACTGTCAATTGCGCTAACATATTTCGACGCCTTAAATACAGCTCATCATCCTGATTCTCGAAAGTATACCTCTGGGAAAACCATGCGAGTTTCAGGGTGAGGAGAAAAATCTCTCGCGATGCGATAAACTGTCACATCAGGAGTTTTTCACTTTTCTGCTTGTTTTTGGTTTCTTTCAGCATTAAGTCAGTATCAGAACTAGAGTCTGCCATGCAAACTTTCCCTCGTGGGCTACTCTAAAAACGTAGCCTGCGTGAGCCATAAATGATCCTTGGGCAGTCTCCAATGTCGCTCGTGGTGCCTGATTGATTGATGACTCCTGACGGCGCTGACGGAGTGACATTTTCTAGTACATTTCAGACCATGAACACGTCTTGACCATGTTTTCGGTCCATAATAGAAAGCGTATACACTCAAAATGGATTCATGGACATATTGTATCTGGGCTGCTCGCTGCTGAGTCAGACAGTTTCGGAACATAAGGTCTTTGAGAGCAACGAGCTTTGAATAAATAGTATCACGCCGGAATCTGGGGTCTTCTCATCGCTCCTGACAAGCACCGGTTCGCCTGCTGTGGCCCAAAAAGATGCTGCAAGCCCGGCAACTTGAACTGGGAGTCATTTTGAGGCACCCAGGTAGCCACGTGCCATCTGCTTGCAGCGAGAATGTAGGCTGTAAAGGGCCGCACTCTGCCGGTAATGTGAGGGCTGGGTCTAGTTGACCCATCCCGTCCGATTTTACCAGCGTCCCCTAACTGTAGGTCATTGTCTGATGGTGGTTTTATAGTCTCCTTTTACAGAGTGTTATGACTGAACAAGCGGTCTGTTGTCGTCCCCTTTTGACTGATAAAGGCGTGCTCTTCGGGAGGAGAGATTACTTTGAGACGTGGGAGCGACAGGAGAAATCGGCACCCTGTTGTCTTTAAAAGCCCTTTATTAATTTGAGACCGTCTGTCGTCATGACTCCAGCAAAAGAGGTTCCTTGTAGTGGCGCCACCTGCAGTTCTGGTGTTGAAATTCAAATTTTTTCAAATTTTTTTTTTGGTCAGAATGCTTCTCTCGTCTGACTACTCCGTCCTGAGTGACGTTGCTTTTGGACTCTCGCATACTCCCTGATTGCATGACATTTGCCTGCCTGGGCTGCCGTCCTGGTGCCCCATTCTTCAAACCCCGGCGTTAGGTGAAAATCGTTCAGCGACTTCGCGTTCCAGACAACCGAGGCGCATGTGTCTATGGGAGGTCACTCGTGCCCGGGGGGGCTTGTTATGTCCTGACGCTTTTTAATCACCTTTTTAATTTGGGTGGAGTGTCACGTGACCTGGCTTTAAGTCGCTAATCCGTTGCTGATTGTGAAGGTGACCAATCGGCACTTCACACCTCCACTGGCTCCTGTGTGCTTGTCTGCCACGTAATGGTGACCCTGTTGTGTGTGTGTGTGTGTGTGTGTGTATGGGTAGGTAGTGTAAAACGTCGCCTGGATACTCAGTTTATAAAAATGTGAATGCAATCAAAAAATGTAAATAAGCAAAATTCTTGTATTTCGTTGTTTTAATTATGGTTTAGAGCTGGGTAAGGCTCGGGGTTGTCATAGTTAGGATCAGGGAATAGAACGTTCCCGCAACGTTATAAATGCGCGACTCCGTGTGCCGTGCAGGGGTGATTCTGCTGCTGCTGGACCGGTTGAGGAAGCTGAAATGGGAGCAGATGTGGCGTCTGACAGCTGAGAGGGAGCTGATGAGCATGCTCTCCACCTCACTGGCCGACCAGGTGAGCCCCGCTCTGCCCATTGGCTGTCGTCTGTGGGCGGGGGATTCGCTTATCTGCCGGCATTCGAATGGTTGATCAAAGCCATCATTTTCATACACTAATGTCACACAAAGGAGTTATCTCACCAGCTTCTTCCCACTCTGGTAGAAACTGTAATTTGCTGAATCGGTCACTTTGTTGGTACTAGAAAAGAGAATTTATATCTGTTAGAGATTATGTCGAGATATTATCACGTTCATAATTTCTCTTTAAGGAATATTTCTGTATTATTTCATCTGCTTTGACCTATGCTTTGATAATTCCATAATGACACTCTATGTATTTAACATTTATTCATGACATCACAATTTTCATTGACACAAGCTGCCGTTTATCCACGATAACAGCTTCAGCCTCGTATTTTGACAGGGAACGTGGAACCACAGTTGCAGGGCTGATCACTGGGATTTCCATCTGTGATTTCCTGCTGCCACATGTATGACATCACATCACAGACCGTAAACTTGATCACCCCACCCTAAATTATGCAGATGCCAAGGCTGTTACGACCTGACAGACACTCTGATATCCAGATATGACCTTAAGTAGATTTTATTAACGTGGAGTTATTTCATTTAGTTCTCCCCATTTGCAAGCTGTCCAGCCAGTAATGATGTAGCTTTGGAAAATGTAACGGTAGTTCGCAACCGTCTGGGTTGCTTGTGTTTGCGTGGGAGTTTTGCCAGCTTATTACTTTGTTTTAGTCCATGGATTGTTGTTTTAGTAGGAAACAGGGCACTACCCAATGCAGCAAAGCTAAATAATCAAGTGTAAAAAAAAAAATGAACACCGTTGCTGTTCCTGTCAAAATACTTTTCCTTTTAATAAATTTTTAATTTCCAAAACAGCACCTGCTCTTTTGACAAGCATGTCTGAAATGTAAATGCGCTCATCTGGAAGATGAACGTTATTCCAGATGGCTGAAAGCGGGCATTAGCTGAGTCTTTCTTACTGCCCTGGGCTTCGATGGCGATGTAAAGATGAAGGAACTCAAAAGGTTATTAGATTACGGTCCTTAGGGGCAGCTCACAGCAGCTCGACACATCAGAGAAGGGCTCGCGTCAGTCTTAGCCACAGGTCGTAAAGTTTTGTATAATGCAGTTGTTAGGAGCCTCGCCGCTCTTTCTTCATACCCAAACGCAGGTCTGTCTGGTTAGTGCTAGAAATCCGGACACTCATTATCTGCCGTTGGTTATACTGTACGCACAACAGCCTGATGAACGAGTCTGGAAGTAACGATGGCTCAGACCTGAATTATGAATGAAACCATAGACCCTGAAAATATCAAATTTGACGGAAGATGTTTAAAATAGAAACAAGTCCAGCTGCTGAGAGAGGAACATGCTGGCCTTGTTAATTGCGCCCCCCGTTATGGTTCCCTCGTGGCTCCATGCAGCACGTTTGCCGACTTGCCACTGTTACTGCAGTTAAAGGCACAGTCTGCGGGGCTTCTGCATGTCGGTTAATTCATTGCGGACGCGTCATGTTGTAGCCCCACTGATTACCCATAATTCTGTGCAGTACGCTTTTTTTTTTTTTCTTTCAGGGTTCAAGTTACAACTCCCCTATATCTTAAAAACCGTCATTCCGTTTGTCTTTCTGTTTCCGTCGGTGAGTTTCAAGGGCTAGAGGAGAAGAGGGTCTCTGCGGTACTCGAACCCTGCCGAACAACGTCACCCGCCGGCATGCTTTTTGATGTGCCTTTACTTTGGCCCTCTCTTAGCATGGCCCCGTAATGGAGGCCGTTTAGAAACCAAAGGGCCTCCTTGAAGTTCCCGGGGGGCCTCCCCCACTGCATATCTTCCCTCTCAGCGGAGGCTCCCAGGATCTCTCCCCATGGCTGCGACTCCGGAGTCTTTTTATCATGCATTCGCAACGCGAGGTTTGCTGCCCCGGGCCGATTTGGGATTCTGAGGCGGCACGGGGCTCATTCGGAATGCAGGCTGTGTGGATCATAAACAATTCCAGAATCAAGGAATATTTTCTTTATTTTTCTCCCCGTGGTTAGCAAAATATGAATGTCTCCGGATAAAAGCAAAATATTCTGGGTGACTTGTAGCTGTACCTGGAGGATGGATCTGACTGCTTGGTCCCCCCCCGCCGGAATATCTCAAAATCATTGTCTCGTTCAAATAACCTTCAGCAGAATGCGCAGTGCCGTACCATTGGTGAAATGGAGATGTTATCTAATGTACTGTTAGATAAAATGGATCTGGCCCCATCTGTCATGGTCTCGGCTCACCTTGAGATTCTGCAAGTCAGGAGCCGCAGAGGCAGTAGACACGTTGGTGGCATCATGAAATCGTTCTGCCACCTGGGCCTATGAAATGGTCCCACCTGGATGGATCCTGTACGAATGTTGCTGTGAGACTGAGAGGGGCGCGTTGGTTACTCTGGGGCGACGGTGCTGGTGACCGTGTCAAATATGTTGATGTGTGGCCGTCTTTCTGTTTCCACAGGACATCTTTAATGCGGTGATCAAACAGAATCCCTTCTTGGTGTATCAGCTACCCTGCTTCTGGAACGTGCAACTGTCAGACCACACTCGCTCTGAGAAATGTTACAAGGATGTGTCCGACCTAAAGGTGGGTCTGCGTTTCCTGTTCGGGCCCCGGAGTTCCCTCAGGGTGGTTCACATCTTGTTTTTGGCTAAGGATGAGCCATCGTGTCCCCTACTCCTCTCCAAATGTTCTTACTGTTTGGTTTTGTCATTTATTTCTGGTTGGAAACGAGCTTCACGCCTCGGCGCCCGTCTCACATCCCATCTGTGATATGACTTCCAGAGCACGATTCACAGCTTGTTGCTGTCACTTCCCGAATCCGCTCATGTCAACAGCTCCGGCCCGGCTGTCCACTTCTCCTCCCTCCTTTCCCTCCAGGTCATCCATTGGAACTCCCCCAAGAAGCTGCGGGTGAAGAACAAGCACGTGGAGTTCTTCCGTAACCTTTACTTGACCTTCCTGGAGTACGACGGCAACCTCCTGCGACGTGAGCTGTTCGGGTGTCCTAGCGAGGCCGACCATAACAGCGAGAACGTAAGCACAGCTCCCGATCCTCGTGTAGGATTGGTTCTTGGCCCGGCGTACCTAGATTTCCATTACTGAGAAAGTGATGAAAACGATATTGCGGGTTAGATTAGCCTGATCTGAGGTTACACAGTATCTCCTTCAGCTTCTAGATGGTCCTCAAGTACCAGTGCATCTGTGTGAAATGATCTTCTCCCAGTTGATGCATGTCTCATTGCTTGTTGATTTTTTTTTAAAATTTTTTTTCCTCCAGGTGTCTGATTTCTGGATCTGGGTACTAACGTTAAGGCTAGTTATGTGGTTGTTTTTAGTGGTGGTAAAACTGTTTCCAATGTAAGCGGGTTGTTCTTAAGGCTAATCCAATGATGTGGTTTATCTTTTAGAAGCGTTCCTGTACTTTTTAAGGATGCTCTGTACTTATTGTCATGTATATACAGTATTTGGCACTATGGTCTGCAGGAATCATGCAAGTTAGATCATTGTAATATTTATACAAGACAATAAATTTAAAATGACAAAACAGCTTGAAGCTAGCCTCAGTAGCTGCTCTAGAAATCTTACCGCATAAATGAAATAACATTTCAGTCTGCATTCTAAAGATGATAAATCTGGTAATGAATGGAATCACACAAACGCAATGGAAGCGCTACAGGCTGACCTTCAAAGAGCAGGGGAGTGCACCTCATCTGATTTTCCGTACGTCGGCCGTATTTTTGTTTTTCTTTGAAATGCAGACTCACGTTAACTCCATTGATCTCATTGTTTGCGTCCATTTGCAATTCCAAAGTGATCGACATACGCGCTTTGACTCGTTTTATAAGTTTTTTTTGTTTTGTTTTTTTGTTTTTCTCTTTACTCATAAAATGGTTCACCCTGGAAACTGCAGCGTACAAGCTGATAAATAAATGAGTATTGCGGAAGAAATGATTTGCCTAATTAAGTCACCTGGGACCTGGGTTGGGATGACGACCAGCGAGAGCTGGGGGCCGCCTTGTAACGCAGGGGGCCGCCGAGGCAAATCAGGTTTATCTGTGCCATGGGCCTGTAATGGGGGTGCCGATCCTAAGCGGTGTTCGCCTCGCATGCATCCCAGCTCTCTTTCTTCCAGATTATCCGTTTTAAAGCGAGGGAGAACAAGCCCCGTGTTTTCGGTGTCGTCTTTAATCGTCACGTAAATATTTTGGTCTGTTTTTGATTAGTTCCCGGGTGGCTTCCTAAAATAAAGCAGCTCACGCACAGGTTGATGAAGTCACGGTCACGCACCTTCCACTTGGGGCTTTACTGCAGCTCTGTGTGCAGATTCTTGTTCAACTGCTTTGTTATTGATTATTTTTTATTTATTTAATAAGGGCTGTGTTTTAAGCCCAATTCATCTCTTGTAGAAATGTTTTACCTTGGATGCAGTGTTTTTTTTTTATTTTTTTTTTTATACTGAATCTGCTTGTGGAGAGGCGTTAGTCACATGACCTTGGGCCCCGAAATGTGTGCCGCACTCTGGTGTCATTGTCTGATTTTAGCCTACTTTACCTGAATTGCTCTAGTTAGACGCACAGTTGCATAAACAGCCTGCACATTAAATGTAGGCCATGTGGGCTGCCCTGAATATGCCAGCAGGAGCATGTTAGCGTCCGCTACTACAGCGAGATGGAGTTACTCTGACTGGTAACCTGGGGTTCCGCTGTCGCCCCTGCACACAGCTCCAAAAAACCCTGTCTGAGCTGGACGAAGATGACCCCTGCTACGAGTTCCGGCGGGAGCGCTTCACGGTGCATCGCACACACCTGTACTTCCTGCACTACGAGTACGAGCCAGCTGACGACCACACGGACGTCACGCTGGTGGCCCAGCTCTCTATGGACAGGTATCGCCACTGGTTGTGCTCTATAATCCCTCTGGTGGCCAGAGAGAGCAACAGTAGTGCAGTGGCCAGCAGCTTTGTTTTTACAGGGTGCAGGACAAATTCATTAAATTACATTCTGTTAAATGTGTCCGGGTTGTGCCCAAAATACTGTGTTCCAATGTCGGTTGCTGCTAATCAAGAATGTTTTGGACAGATTTAGTCTGTTGTTGTGGGTTTTTTTTTGTTTTTCAAGCAAGGAGCATTTTGAGTTGAATTTGGCTATTTTATTCAAATGCTACACAGATGAAAGTTTCCGTTAAAATGAGAGTACTCCTGATCTTTTAAGGTGAGATTCTGAAGCAGACTGGAGATACAGCCCCCGAGTTACTCTGATTTATTGTTCCATTTATCTCAAACTCTGGTGACATCCAGACAGATGTACGGGTGTAGAGATGCCGAATTCTTGCCTGTGCGTTTGCCTAGTGCCCTGGTTTTTCTGCCGGAGAGTAAAGAGTGTCTGTGCTTGTACCCTCGGAATTAAGATGTCACATCAGTGTTTGTATAGCGAGCAACAGGCATATTTTCTCCTTTAATGTCTCCAATGTCCTTGCAATCCTCACAGAGCGGAAACGACAGGAAAGCTCGGTCTTTCGGTTCACCTGATTTGTTGCCGTGGGAGGGAGACGATGCACTGTATAACCTTCCTTCATGTGATGGATCTCGTTGCTTTGTGGGAACGCTTCTCATGAGGGTGGCAGACTTAATCTGCTACGACGGAGCCAAACATGCCATACAAACCAATTTATACAGAACATTAACTTTCTTAAGACAAATTCAATAAGTACTTAATTGAATTGTAATGACGCACGAACAGCGCTGAGCATTCCGTGATAAAATCAAGCGTTGGTCCTTGATAAAAAGATTTGGTTTAGATGATAAATGGATTTAGATTGAAGCATAGATTGGATCCCAACTTTCCAGGAAAAATTCCATTTGCATCTTAGTGAAAGAAAGGGTGACACACCCCCTTTATCGTCAGAAACCTTCTTGAAACGCGTCCTTTGACAAAACCTGTTATGCTTTTTTGATTTGTTCTGTGGAGCAGCGAGTTCTGTGTTTGTCTGATTTACCTCCTCTCTCCATGGTCTCTCATTAACTGTTACAAGGCTTCAGTAGGTCACTGGTTGCCATGGGTGATCGACGGTGGCACTGTCGCCATCCTTGAGGCCCCCCCCCCACTCTGGGGTCCGGGACCTGATGTTTCGTTGCCTCCTTCTATGCAAAAACTCCGAATGGCTTCTCTGCAGACTTCTATTTAAATTGTCTACCTCCCCCGCTCATTAACGTGTAACGTGACAGAAAGCTGGTCTCCCAAATTGGCTACTTCCCTATGTGCTTGGGCTATGCTGATGTGAACTGATAAAAGCTGCTTTAATTTACTTCACAAAGATCATGACGATTTCTCTCCAAGGCATGCAGGGATGATTTAAATGATGCCTATAAGTCTGCTTAGGAATATTTCCGGTGCTCTTTATATACTAATTGCTAATTTCTTTTTAATATTCAGAGATCAAGCCATACGTTGTCAACAGAATTTAAGCTTAAGCAGTAACATTCATAAACTTGCATAAACTGGTCTCAGCAGTTATCAAGGTGAAGCTGGGAAATTGTCACCGGTGGTTAAATGCTAATCGCATAGGCCTCTGAAAATGTCTCGGAGGGATTTAAGGTGATACAAACACATTTAATATGTACTTGAATTCAAATAAGGCTTTATCATTTGTATTAATTTTCATAGTGAGAAAGTATAAGATGTTATTAGCATATACCTGAGAACTGTCTTGTTGGCAGGGGCCGCCTCGTGCCTTTTCTCAAGTGTGCTGTACAACCTTGTGTTCAGCAGGTCGATTTTATTTTTCGGTTTCTTTGTTGCATTATTTGCTGCAGAAAGCTCCCGAATCAAATGCTAATTGGTATATATGGAATCCAAAATTAATATTCTGTGCAAGCACTCCAGATGTTCTCTGTAGTATGCATTTTGGACCAATCATGCCAATTTTTATCTTTGCGGCATTCTTTTCACAACAAATCACTCTGCAGCTTAATAGGTTTTAATAATGCACCCAGGCATCTTGCCACGTTGTTGCTCCTTGGAGCCCCCATGTCTGGGTGAAGAGACCAAAACGTGCCGACAGGACCGATGACTCCCTATGTAAAAGGGGGGGGGGGCTCGGGAGCAGTCCATTCTGGGAAGCCCTGTGTTCAGCTGCTCATAAGTGGCTTCGACTAATGAAAAGGTTGTCAGTCGGTGTAGTGGTGGAGTGAGGCGTAATGTGCGGTTAACTGACTGTGACTACTGTCCTGTCACAAAGACTGCAGGCACCTTTTGCTCTGTCATGAGGGATGGTTAACTGTTCGTTAACTGGCTCCCAACAGAATGACTTGAGCTCCCACTCTTTATCGCACTTCAAAGCCTCATCACTCTGTGTGATACCACTTTATCTTGGACAGATCAACCCCACCCAGTCCTCACCTTTTCTCCCTCTAGATCCTTAATTTTTTAGGAGGATGCCTTTAATAATAAATGCCATTTTCATACGACGTTTCACCAAGATGCAGGTTTGATTCAGACGCTTTCTGCCAATAATACCGATAACCTGAAGCGCTATTCGAAGTCTGTGGCCAGAGATGACAGACCAGAACAAATTATAAGGTAGCTATGTTTAAAAAAAAAAAAAAAAAAAAAAATCCCAAATTGAATATCAGGACTTGAGGTTTGTTGCATTGTCTGACAGGATGCTGTTAAGGTTTTTGTGACGATTGATATTTTCCAAACCGCGGAAGCATTTCTAGTTAAAGTGGGCATGTATTCTTGTTATGCTAAGTAAGCATAATGGTAGACATGGTGAATACATAAGGATGAAGCCCTCATGTTCCTACCTGAACCCACGAGTGCCCTGAATTCCAGGTTGCAGATGCTGGAGGCCATCTGCAAGCACTGGGAAGGCCCCATCAGCTTGGCGCTCTACCTGTCGGACGCAGAGGCGCAGCAGTTCCTGCGCTACGCCCAGGGCTCTGAGGTGCTGATGAGCCGCAGTAACGTGGGCTACCATGTCGTCTACAAGGAGGGCCAGTTCTACCCCGTGAACCTGCTGCGCAACGTGGCGATGAAGCAGGTCAACACCCCGTACATGTTCCTGTCCGACATCGATTTCCTGCCCATGTATGGACTCTACGAGTACCTTAGGTAAGAAGATTCCTGGCATAGTGGGCTGGCAGCACTTATTATGTAGAGTTCAGTTATTAGAGTCTACAGAGTGTGATTTTTGAGTGACGTGTGCTTATCACGACATTGTGCTTATTGTGAGAATTTAATGGGTAAATTCTTGAAGCGGGCATGTACCATACTTCCTATTTCACATATTTGATTAGAGCATGTTTTAACATCCGTCTGTAAACTCCACATATCCTACTTTGACCCACTTACTTTTGGTGGATTTGGATCAATTTCTTATTGATTTCTTTTACCGGTGGTATGGTGGCTCATTGGGTAGCTTCACATCTTCAGCATGAGCCATTTGAAATGTGCCCTAGTGTGTCTGTGTAGATTGTTCTCCTTTAGTTAAACAGGTTTCCCTCAAGTACTCTGGTTTTCTTTCTCTGTCCAAAGGCATGCATTTTCCACCGCAGTGTTTGGACAGGGCACAAATGTCATCTGTGATTCAGTTATCGACAGTTCACATGTCAGTCTCCTTACCTAAGGTTTTTAAAAACCCTCCGGTTGATAAACTACCCACTGAGTGAGCCATTGAAGCATTGTGATTAGTCTACCCTGGTCCCACGAGTCCAGTGGTTCTCACACTTTTGCATCTCCATCAGGAAATCTGTAGTGCAGCTGGACATGGCTAATACCAAAAAGGCCCTGGTGGTGCCTGCCTTTGAGACACTGCGATATCGTCTGTCCTACCCCAAGTCCAAGGCTGAGCTGCTGTCCCAGTTGGATATGGGCACCCTGTTCACCTTCAGGTCAGCACGAGTGCCTCTCCCAAGTCAGGATGAACAATCAATCCAGTTTTTGTTGCAGCGATGGCTCGTGTCTAGTGCATCTTCACTGGAGAACACTCCACTGTTGTAGCGTCGCTATATCGGGCGTAAAGCTCAACTCAGCCTCAAAATAGAAAAATAATTGAAGATGAAATGCCTTCAGTTTTGATATGAAGCACAGCATGTAGTTTTAGTGGTATTAGTGTATAGTTGGGTCAGGGATGCCTTTGCAGGGTAGATATTTCATTTGAAGAGTTCAAAAATTTCAGCCCAATCCTGTTGCAATTTATTCCCCGAAACAAAGGTACCACGTGTGGACGAAGGGCCATGCGCCCACCAACTTTGCTAAGTGGAGGACTGCCACCACGCCGTATCGCGTGCAGTGGGAGGCAGACTTCGAGCCCTATGTCATGGTGCGGCGTGACAGCCCCGAATATGACCGACGCTTTGTGGGCTTCGGGTGGAATAAAGTGGCTCACATCATGGAGCTTGATGCTCAGGTACCTTGCTTCCGATTTTCCTGTCTTCTTTTGGTGCAGGTGGATTCCATCGTGGTGTGTGGAGCCTTATTAATGACATAACCAGTCCAGACAGGAGGCTTTGAAGCTCAAATGCAAGATTTTGCAAGCTTTAAATTAAAACCAGATATTGATTGCATCATTAAAACCCTTTTACTCAGAGCAAGGTTGGGGAATTGGATCTAAATACATTTCAAATTAAACGTCTTTCATTTTAGCAGGGGTTTAATTTTTTTAATGTAACCTACTTAGAAGCCATAATTGTATGCATGTGGATAATTCAGTTGTCGCATGTGGCAATAAATAGCTTTAAAACAGTCACAGGTAGCCTCTCTTGAAATAAGTGTGCAGCATTGCTCATTACCTGCATGCGAGTCTAACAGTTCCACGCTCCTGCAGGAGTACGAGTTTGTGGTTCTGCCCAATGCCTACATGATCCACATGCCGCATGCGCCCAGCTTTGACATCACCAAGTTCCGCTCCAACAAGCAGTACCGCGTCTGCCTCAAGACCCTGAAAGAGGAGTTCCAGCAGAACATGTCGCGGCGCTATGGCTTTGCGGCGCTCAAGTACATGACGGCCGAAAACAACAGCTAGACCCCTCGCCTCGTGTGAAGGGCGGATGCCTGGGGGGGAGGGGGAGTGGGAGGGCCGGAACGCTACAGTCTCCTTTAGACATCCTCCATGCAGCCCCTGGTCTTCAGTGGTACAGTTGATGCTTCAAGAGCATCCAGACCTTCAGACTGTTCGTGTAGCTGTAAGTTTCTGGTCTGCTGCGTCTCTGATCCCTGTGTATTGTTTAAGCCTCCGTGTGAGAGACTGACCTGGACAGACATCTGTAAAACAGAAGGATGAGGAGGGGAATGCCTCACTGGCAGTCTGGCTCTTTTGGCTGTACATGCCACCATATGCATGGGCTCCAGCTTCCACATTCAAAGGAAAATAACCAAATCGAGCCAAACCAGCAACACCACAATATGCCGCTAGCAAATGAAGGATGTCCTTGCTGGAAGGCCTCCCCCACACCCATGCCATGACTAAAAGGCAAGTTGTGCTTCATTCAGCTGCCCAGCTGTGTTTACTGGTTTCATTTCAGTGTTGCCGTTTTTGTGCCAACAGCAAAGTGCTGAACAGAGCCAAGATGGATGAGTGCTGCAAGGCTCTGTCTTCGGGGCACACGCTCCTTCTGCTGTGTACCCCTAATAAGCAGGCCGAAAAGCTTCAGCTTATCCTCCTGTGCCAGTGTGTTCGGCATCTGAATGCTGAGGAACGTAACAATTATGTCTGTAATGACTGCCCTGAAAGCATCCTGGCATTTTCTCACAGTAAAAGCTAATCCTGTGATGCCCACCAATGACAATAAATGTGCAAAAAATGCTTGTTCCAATCAAGGGAAATGTTTAGATGCTTTACAGACTGCTAATGCAAATTTTATTTCAAAATTAATTGCTTGTCTTGCTCAAAGTCCTGACTTTGCAAGGGAAGCAGCGCCAATGACATTGTGTTATGAACTCAATCCAAGAGGTTTATTGCGAAGAAATTCATGCACCACCAGTAAAGAAACTCTCTAAGGAAGGTTGAACTGAGAGTTATGAAAGACTATAGTATAATTTGATTCCTGGCATCTCAAGATTCACTGGATGGTGGATTGTAGGTGGAACTTCATGTAAATCGACCCAGTTACTTCTGATGCTTAGTGAAGCATCCTCAGAAATGTGACTGGCTACTGATTATGGCAATCCACGTGACTGACATGCAGAAAACTGACATCACTGGACTGCTTGGCCACGACTGCTCAGGCCTCCCCGGCAGCTATTCTAGGCCTGCAGCGCTGCTCCGATTCTTCTCATAAGCTGACTCACCTTAAGACCGCGGCATTTGACATGTCTTGTCTTGGTGGACTTCCTGACACCCACGGAGCGTGGAAGAGAATAACACTTTTTTTTTTTTTTTTTTTTTTTGTTTTTACTTGTTGGTATTTTGTATCAGTATGTGTTTAAAAGTTTTAATGTCTAAATGGGCAAAGAAATAAACCTGCACTATCCACAGATGGGCGAGGATGTATGCGCTGGCTGGACCTGTCTGGATGAAGTATGAGACTGAAGCAGCAGGAGCTTGATGAGTGCTAACAGCACCTTGAGGTGAAGATTAGCATAGCTGTTTGAGTGATGTCGACCCTGTTCTCCGCCTCCCAGCTATCAGACCGACGCCCAGTGAGGCGTGCGGCTCACCGCCATACTTGGTGCAGCTGAGCTTAAGCTTAACTGCCCTTAAGTGGGAGTGTGTGGAAGAGAGCAGGTGTTTGCGTTTTGTGTGTGTGTGTGTGTGTGTGTGTGTGTGTGTGTGTGTGTGTGTGTGTGTGTGTGCGTGTGCGCGCACCAGTGTGAAAGCTGAAGAATATGAGGCCAAGATATGTTTTTAACAAAGTGGTAATTGACAAGCTACTACCTGAATAAAAGAATGGACTGAAATCAGCTCTCTGTTCGTGTATCTCTGCCGTCACTGTAAAAGGTTCACATGTATTATCATGTGCCAATTCAATCTTTGCGCCCCACCCACCTTACTGATCTTTTTTAAGGGGGGGTTTCGAAACAGTTCTTAAAAACACTGACCCAAAGTCAGCACTTCTTGCATCAGGAGGAGTAGTAAAAAAGTTTCCAAAGTGAATTAATTGTTCAGTTCAAATTTAATGTACCGGTGAGACTGTGCAGTATAACAAATGAGCAGAGTTTCTCAGCGGTGATGGAGCGCCTGAGCAACCTTCAGCAGGCCAGAGGGGCTGCCATAATCCTGCTGCAGGGTGACCGTGTACATGGGACCTGCACACAGTGAGTAGACAGCCGCGTACACCCTGTGCAACTTCATTTCTAGAGGCCAACACTGCCTTGTCTTGGGAAAGGAGATTCCAACCAGCTCTGACTTTTCTGATCTGAAACTGTAACTCTTATCAATGAATTGTGCAAATGCACCTAATTTGACTTATTGATTAAATTTCCAGAGAAAAACAGCAATAAGGTAAGTGATAAACATCTTGAGTACTTTGGGAAGCAGGCTGGGTCCTGATTTACGGCGTTTATAAGTCTTCGTCGTCAAACGTTTCGGTGCACCTCAAAAAAACGGTCTCGTGGTCTGCCACCAGGCACCGATCCTGCGGGGGTACAAGTGTCAGAAGTGTTATTTCATGTTCTGTGGGCTTGAGCAGCGACTGGCTGGGGAACATGCATGCCACTGCAAAAAGCACGCATCACTTTTTACAGTCACTGGGGCTGCAGTTCTGAACCCAAGGCCTAGAGCAGGGGTGTCCACAAACGGCCAGTGTGAGTGCAGGTTTTCATTCTAACCAAGCAAGAGCTGCACCTGATTCCACCTGTTTAATCAGTTGAGCTTGGTTTTCAATGAACTCAGATGTGGCTTCTATTTGGTTGAAATGAAAACCTGCACCCGTACCATCCCTTTGTGGATAAGATTGCACACCCCTGGGCTAGAAGGTCTGTGAGGTGCATCAGAGTGGGGACTGAGTGAGCATTTACCATTGCATTAAAAAGCAACATCACAGAGGGGTGGTCACGCACAATAACATCTCAGATAAAGTGTATTCGTCTTTATGAAAGGCTCAGGACCACTGCCGTGGAGCAGCCAATGGCACAGATGATCATTTCTGCAGTAGGCATAAACAGTGGAGTTCGTCCTGCTAAATCCTTGAGAGGGAAATGGACCCCAGGTTCCAGGCAACGTTAAGCTCGCTCTTGGCCGTCGTCGTCAATGCCTTATTAATCTGGGCCACACCTGATCCATGCTTCATCATTTACCACTCGACAGAGGTTAAAAGGCTCCTATTAGGCAATTACACTGAAACGCCATTCTCAGTGAAATGACACCGAGAGCCTGCTAAGCACACTGCTCGGCTGGCACAGGGGGCATCTGGGATGGCGGTGGGCTGACAAGGATTGACAGCTGCGATTTAAACTCTTCAATCAGCAGCTAAGAGAAGGTAAGGTACTGTAACCTCATGTTCATCTCATTGGTGTAAAAAAGGAGGAACATTGTGTATTACCCAGGTCCTCCATAACCCTGTCCTTCCTCTCTGAAGGTGGTAAGTCTCCTCCTTTCATCCCTGCCCTCCCCTCTTTATTCTCCCTTCCAACTCCGTCCTTCCTCTCCGTTTTACCTGTGTATGTTCCCACTGCTCTGCCTCTTGGGTCTTCATGAAGCACATGATGTTCCTGTAGATTTCAGTCAGACTGCTTGTGTCGCTGGCCTCTGGGAACTCCAGCGGAGGGCTAGGGGAGACAGCGTGGGTTGGGTTTATTTTGTTTTGATAAAGAAGAACTGCTGTACCTGCAATCCTGCTGCCCCCCCTCCCCGACTCCCACAGGGCTCCAAGCAGCCAAGGCCCAGGCAGTGCACTGCTTGCATGAGGGCCTCTGATTAGATATGGCCCCCAGTGCAGTGCCCCGCTGCCAGCCCCTTTATCTGCGGCTTTATGCCAGTGTGAAATTTCTCTGTCTCAGTAATTCTCCCGTCTATGGGGCCGTGCTCATGTTTCAAATCGGC
The DNA here is from genome assembly GCA_009936485.2 of Gymnarchus niloticus. Classification (NCBI taxonomy): domain Eukaryota; kingdom Metazoa; phylum Chordata; class Actinopteri; order Osteoglossiformes; family Gymnarchidae; genus Gymnarchus; species Gymnarchus niloticus. Next base: position 21,350,638 of record JAACJT020000001.1, read on the forward strand.
ATGCGGAGCTGTCGGCCGTCCCGCTGCGGACCATCGGCACGATGAAGACATCTTGGACGGGGGGAGGAGGCTCCACTGGGGCTCATTCCTCATTGGATCAATCCCTCATTATCACACAGCAGTAGGGGGGGCAGGGCTTGGGGAAGTGGGGGGGTGAAAAACAAATATATTGATCACCACTGTGAATGTAAATTCACACCGCCAGGGGCGGGTGAACTCCGATGCCTGATTACAGCAAGGTCTCTTGCTGTGTGTTGAGAGGGACAATTAAAATGGAATTCATTATAAATTTAATGCAGCAGAGCTGTAATTATGCTTTCGCTCGCCATTCACATCCCCGTCACAGATTAACGAGGCTGCCTTGTGCTCTGTGTGACCGACCTACACTAGGCTGCTTTGTCTAGTTTGTTACTGTTGCTGTTTACGGTAACCATCCGTAAACGGGAAGCGGAGACATCTATACGACGGAAGAAAGGCATGATCGACCATAGAGAGCGAACTGCTGCTTCATAGTGTCAGAAATATCTTTACCTCGCTCGAAATAATTATACAGGCTACATATATATCCATCCATCTTCCAATTGCTTATGCATCACAGGACCACAAGAATATGTTTATAATTCTTAACCACATAATAGTTTATAACCAGTTGGTCAAATAGCTGCTTACCTCCTACTCAGAAATCAGTAGAGTTACTACATTATCAGAAATTGGCGTCATTCAACAATGTGAATTTCTTTATGCTTTTTAAGGCTGCTTAAACTGGAAGTTTATGGTCCAATTCACTGCACACCTTTAATTTATGGAATTTAAAACATGATACTTTATATAACAACTGATAGCATTGTAGTCTACACAATCTCGGAGTCATGCTTGATGGGCTTGGCGAGGTGAGAGCTTTAGGTTCTGATGGACTCTAGCTGTGAGAGGTTCACTCGTGAACAAGGGCACCCTGTACCTACCATGCACCTCCAAAACCCGGAGTGAGGGAATCTATGCTTTCCACGTCCATTACGCAGGATATAGTTAATTGTAAGTGTAAGGCTGCAGGTCACGTATCCTTTGTGCCGAAAGATTAATCACACACAAAGCCGGTAGGCAGGCACTTGCATGCATATGAGCTGTACACCACCTCTCACTCTAGACTGACTTTTTTCTAGATTCATATATAAAATGTTACCCTGTGTTGTGTTTTTTTTTCCTCCCAGCATAGAGATGCCATTTAAAAATGAAACCGTACTTCAAAAATTACATAGATATTTTTCATATTCTTGTCCAGCTGTTATTGCAAAGATGCTGGACATGATGACAAACTGATACATAAAGAGCTATTTTCCAAAATTCTGCAGAACAATTAGCATTGTTTTTTAGAAGGAGCTATATTTATTTAGTGGACTATATTCAATTAGTAACAGATAAGGTAACCGTGAAGTAACGTTTTATATTTCTTCAGTAATGGTACTTCCGGTCATAACAAAAACCAGTTAGTATTATTATTCACAGTACTGCAATATTCACAGAGTAACAAAATGTGTATTTTAACTAGAAAAATTCTGGATATTAACATTTTTCAACCCTGTACTGAATGGATGGACAGTTGGATGCTGGATGGATGTTTTTGAACTTCATATTGTGGCAATAAATAAAGCACTTAATATGTAGCCATCTGTTTCCACACCAATTTTCAGATGTACCGGGGGTTTGGAACACCATAAAAGCTTGCTATGGGCTTCAGAGAAGCACGGGGTGATGGTGAGGGCCACCACAAGATGTTTAGCCACAGCATGACAAGACACAGGTGCCTTTACATCACGAGCTGAAGTTGGCCACACCAGGAGTGGACTGCTGAGAACAAAGCAGTCTGTCTGGTGTTTGACAGTCAGCTAATCACAACCTTGCAGATGGCAGCCCTTATGTTGCTTCTGAAGGCAAGAATACAATGAATAATTCATTGAGCAAACTCGGTTCCCGGAAAAGGTTCTCGTTAGTGATATTTGATTAGATCCGCTGCCTATCAACAAATCTTGCAGCTAAGCTTCTCAATCCAATGGTAGGAGAGACCCAGCTCTCGGTCTGCCGGTTTTCACTCGAACTCACCTGTCGGCCATGGGGCTTAATCGAACTGTTAATCGCACTGACTGTCAACGATAAATTCATTTGCATGCAGTTAGAAATCTTCCGTTACATTAATGGGCTGCCCGGTCCGTCGTCAGATAGATCGATATGCCTTTGCATGCTTTTCAGTTGGACTGAATCCTCCATCTGACCAGAACATATGATGATGATAAGGTGGCTCTATAATTCAGTAATCTTCTGCATTGCTGAAAGCATGTGTCAAGGAAGTATCTGAGTATCGATAAGTTGAAACTCCTGGAGGTGAAACCAGACTAGCGCGGCTTGTCGGCTTTATCTCTTGTACGAAGGGGCAAGATGGGCGGAGTGGTACGTGATGGAGGCTGACGCCATGCCAGCACTGCTCAAACGTGGCGTTCCAAGCTCTTGGTCCATCCACGTGTAGACTGTGATTGATGGCCTTGGTGAGGATGTCCTAGACACTCTTCATTAGGGGGGGACATGAGGAGACAGTGCTGCCCCTTTGCCCCTCTAAAGCCACCCGATTTAGTGCAATCGTAAAACTACCTCAATACTAACATTGACCAAACTATCCAACCTAGTGCCGTTCCACCAAGTGACCAAAGTCTGATACAAAGGGGACTCACCTTCCTGTTTGATCTATTTATTGTGTTTTGTCATTTATTAATTTTTATTATTATCATTTGTAGCATAGTCAGCCTTAACCCAGCCACTGGGAATGCACAAGCCAGTGTATTCCTTAGCGCCGGTCCCATGCCTCGATAAATGGGGAGGGTTACGTCAGGAAGGGCATCTGGTGTAAAATTTTTTGCCAGATCTGATATGTGGACAACAACACAGATTTCCATACCGGATAGGCTGAGGCCCGGGTTAACAACGACCGGAAGGCGTGTCCGGAGGCAGGAGGAGAAGAGGAAGGTTAGGAGAGTGGAAGTGAGTGTACGAATTTTGAATGTTGGCAGTATGACTGGTAAAGGGAGAGAGCTAGCTGATATGATGAAGAGAAGGAAGGTCGATATATTGTGCACACAAGAAACCAGATGGAAGGGAAGTAAGGCCAGGTGTATTGGAGGCGGGTTCAAATTGTTCTACCATGGTGTGGATGGGAGGAGAAATGAGGTAGGGGTTATCCTGAAGGAGCAGTATGCCAAGAGTGTTTTGGAGGTAAAAAGAGTGTCAGACAGAGTGATGAGTATGAAGCTGGAAATTGAAGGTGT
>JAACJT020000001.1:21354048-21389404 GCA_009936485.2 Gymnarchus niloticus
AGCAGGTTGAGGAGACCCTGGAGAGGTGGAGGTATGCTCTAGAGAGGAGAGGAATGAAGGTCAGTAGGACTAAGACATACATGTGTGTGAATGAGAGGGAAGACAGCGGAATGGTGAGGATGCAGGAAGTAGAGTTGGCGAAGGTGGATGAGTTTAAATACTTGGGGTCGACAGTTCAGAGTAATGGGGAGTGTGGAAAAGAGGTGAAGAAGAGAGTGCAGGCAGGATGGAGTGGGTGGGGAAGAGTGTCAGGAGTGATTTGTGACGTCAGGTACAGTAAGAGTGAAAGAGAAGGTCTACAAGATAGTAGTGAGACCAGCTGGAGGTGGAGACGGTGGCACTGACGAAAAGACAGGAGGCAGAGCTGGAGGTGGCAGAGTTGAAGATGTTAAGATTTGCACTGGGTGTGACTAGGATACATAGGATTAGGAATGAGTATATTAGAGGGTCAGCTCAGGTTGAATGGTTTGGAGACAAAACCAGAGAGGCGAGATTGCGCTGGTTTGGACATGTACAGAGGAGAGATGGAGCTGCCAGGCAAGAGGAAAAGAGAAAGGCCAAAGACTAGATTTATGGATGTGGTGAGAGAAGACATGCAGGTGGTTGGGGTGACAGAGCAAGATGCAAAGGACAGGAGGCCATGGAGGCAGTTGGTCCGCTGTGGTGACCCGACGGGAGCGGCCGAAAAAAAAGTAGTAGTAGCATAGTCAGCCTTACAGTTAGAAAGTGGAGAGGTGCAGGATCATTGAAGCATAGCTGCAGACCCACCAGAGCAGTCTAGTCCTAGACATGCCATTTAACTTGATATAGACTGCCCAAAGTGTCTGTGAAGTGAAAGCTTGTGGTAGAGGCAAGTGGAACGCCGAGATGCAAGAGCAGTAAGCATTTTTAGAAGAGTAACAATGTATTTGTGTGGCTGGGCTAACTGGCATCATTAAATTGCCCATAATGTATGATTGCATGTGACTGTGTGTGTATATATGTGCCATGTAATGGACTCTTGCGATGTGCCTTACTCTGCCTGCGATTGGCCCCAGGGCTCCTCGTGACCCTGTCCATGATGAGTGGATGGATGGACAGACGGATAAATGTGCATATTAACAATTCTCTGTGAATACCTTTCGGTTATTATTTGACTATTTTAATTAGTTTATTTTTCATCATGGATTTTGCACTCGATGAATTCCTTTCAAATATGTATTGTGCATATTATGAGGGATAAAACAAAAAGCAACAACTGAGCTGTTGTTTTACTCAGATACGATAACATCAATTCCATTTTCCAACCCGCTTGTCCTGTGCAAGATTGCAGGGTGGCTTGGAGCTTATCCCAGGCAGCTTAGGGAACAAGGCGGGGGGAACCCTGGATGGGGTGCCAACCCATCACAGGGCACAGTCATGCACACAGACAATGGGCAATTTAGACATTCCAATCTTCAGACTGCAGGAGGAAACTGGAGTATCCAGCGGAAACCCGTGAAGCACAGTCAGAACACACAAAGGTGGGATTCAAACCCAGAATCCCGGAGCTGCAAGGCAACAGCATTGAGCCACCGTGACCCTGCATAGGATAATTCAATTCTCTTGTACCATATCCACCAAATTGTCTTATGTGTTTGCCTTGATGTCTCCTTCCACAGGATTTTTCCAGAATACCACGGTAGTGTCAATGCAGGAATGCCTGTATTCCCAATAGACTAGAGTCAATTTAATCACAATACCTGTCCTCAGAAGTGGAATCCACGTCCCTCTGTACCACCTCACAGGCATCTTGGAACAGGTCCTAAAAACAGAGAAAACAAGCCGGTTGGTTCACGGCTCACGCTCTACACCAACTGGATTACTGTTTATCGATTTTTATGGCATGTTCACTGCTTTCCTTACTGTCTTTAGCTTTTGTGTCTCATGGTTCATTGGTCGATGCACCATAGATCTGAATATGGGGGGGGGCAATCATTACTAGACTGCAAGGAAACAGGCTATCTATCAAGGACCCCTACCTGACAGGTGGTGTCCACCGCTGCCTGCGAGGCGGATATTCCGTCATGAGCCAACAAGACCTGGACCAACCCGTGCGAAATCCTGAAGGCTAATTTACACTGAGCCCCTGATCAAAACACCGCCACCACAACCAAAAACCCTTTTAAGCTCCACTTTAGATGAGAACCAAAGACCATTTCTTTTCACAAATGGAAAGCTGAAAGCAGGCTTCCATGTGGAACCACCATCAAGTCGGCATTATATATAATTCTTATAACGCATTTTCAAATGAGTGAGATGGGCTGAATAACTTCCTCTCATTTGTGCCGTGCTGCAGTTTAACACCATAAACTTGTGAGGCCATTATCTGAATATTTTCTGTAGAGTTTGTCATGCAGTTCTTGTTATCTCCAAATGAACTGAACATCTTCAACAAAAGGCGAGTTTTCCTTCCTTATTGCTCTGGAGACCTGGTCAACTTCACAGTATTGAGGATCCCTATTTGTGAATGCTTGAGGGATAAAGATCACACAGGATGCCAGAAAAGGGCTTTTTCCCCACATTTATTTCCATCAAAGCTGGTTTGAACAGCTAACAAATGTGTTCATATGTACAGATGGATAACTACTGAGGTTAAATTAAAATGTGATATATGGCGCCTTTTATGGGTGCAGCACTGAACTGTGGTTGTGAAGTAGAGGTTGAGTTTGTGGCTTATCAGTCATCCTGCAACAAAAGAACACAGATGCCGGTATGAAGCTGCTCCACAGGATTGCTGTACTGGCTCTCTACGATAAGGTGAGGAGATCAGTGATCCCTGGGAGACTCGGAATGAAGCCACTACTTGCCACCCTGGGTTCAAGAGGCCCTAGCAACGGTGATTCGTATTTTTAGAAGGACTACAGAGGAGCTTTTCTGGGTATGTCACAGTGGGCAAAGACCCTAGGGCAGACTCATGACATTCTGGAGGAACTCTCGAAGCTGGTCTGGGATTGTCTGGGTGTTCTTCATGATGAGCTGGATTCTGTGGGGAAAGGCTGGTTCTGCATAGCCTGCTGCCTAAATGACCATCATCAGGATAAGTGAAGTGGAAGTAGATGGATGGATGGATGAACGGCAGAACATAAGCCACGACAGCAATTTCCCCCTAGGTCACATGTAAGCCAGCTCTCTTCCTAGGTCCACTACTATAATAGCACAGCTACTGCCTTTAACATTTGGGATTGTGTTGCCTGTTTAATGTCAATGAGACCACAGTCTCGCAAAGTAACCCCAATCTCTCGCTCTCTCTCAGAAACAGCCGGGGTTCCTGTTTCTCGGACAGCTCCGAAGGTGTGCTGCTGTTCTGCCAAGTGGCCAAGGAAGCCCTAAATAAAACGCAACACAAAACTAAGCCCTCTTGCCCTGCTCGTAGCTTCTGAGGCAGAGGCATAACTGCATTTGCAGGCTGAATTTTCTCCTTTTCATTGATTTTAGAAACTGGAAAGAAGCCAGGGTCCTTTTCTGGTGTGCTGAAAATCTACTAGCAGCATTTAAACCTGATTTTTCTTGGTTCTTAGTTCTCCCTGTCATTTATTTGTTTCCGTCATTCATAATGATCACCCACAAAGAAACCTCAAGAGTAACTTTGTTCAGCACCTAAAAATATCTTGTGTTTGAGGCTCTAAAACTGTATCATTCATAAATGGCTGCTGCTACTGACCTACCCATCAGAATGATCTTCTACCTGAGTGGTCCGTATTACTAACCTGATGAGCTGTCTTCTAAAAAATGAAGTTGTTAGCAAATCTGAAACACTGTGAGAATCATCATTAGAATGTTAGCCAGTCCTTTATGAGGTCAGTATTTTTATCTGTATTATTCACGGGCGCTAAAATCAGGCTGGTGCTAGTGCTTCTGTTATCATTTCACAACTGCGAGGAGCTTATGCAATTACCTCCTCCAAGGTTGAACCAGAAGACCCAGATGTACCCTGGCTGTTGGCCTGTGAGAGGACCTGGGGTGAGCTAGTTTGGGGTTGGGCGCTCCACTCTGGGCCGTGGGTCTGAAAGGCAGCCCTGCGTTCGGGAGGCAGGCTCTTCCACAGGGCCGAGATGGCCTCCGACACCACGGGCAGGTGGGTCTGCACTGGAGACAGCACCCTGTTGAGCTGCAGCAGCTCCAGTGTCTGTCTGTAGAAGGACAGGTACCTGGAAGGGGGAGGAGAGAGTCACCTCAACCTGCCCTCCAGTGACACAAACTATTCGCAACCCAGTGTCTGACATGTCACCCTTACTGTTCAAACCGAACATCCCCGACGCTGGCTGTTAAGCTGTAAGAGAGCAGGTTCCCATCACGCTACAGAAGGATGTTCTCACAAATCACCCATTTTTGCCCTGAACGCTCACTCTCCTGATGGACACACTTGTATATACAATACAATAGGCCTTTCCACAGTAAACCTCAGATTTCTGAGTTCATGGGAAGCTGGAGCCAATATTGGGAGGCAGACACTTCACAGCACCAGGGGAAGAGGATTTAACCATGCTCTTAATTATGTAATACAATTCCAAACCTGTATGGACTCTGATGCTTACTGCTGCAGCGAGTGCTTGTGTGACTGCATCGTTATGAGCAGACAGGCACTTATCAAATATGCATACAAATGAAAATACGTAAAACAATATCTCCTTAGTGGGGGGACACCTTTCAGTGAAGATGTAAAACCTGCGTCATTTACGGGACATTTGCAAAAGTGTACAGCCGCTTGCAAATTGTTCGACATACTGTTGCCTTAGTGATAGAAAGACTTGCCCTACTGAGGTTTAATATCTATATATTCCTCACCGTACATTTAAAGGGGAATCTGTAATCGAAAATAATTAATTGAAAATCCCCCAATTTTACTTAAATAAAAACATGGCTTGGTGTGCATAGCCATTCAACTCTGTTCTCTATTGCAAACCAAAATTAAAGTGCTCAACACCAGCAGATCACTAGGTGGAATAGGATGATTTCATAAACAGTCATCTCTCCATAGAGAGATGACTGTTTATTATGAGATGACTGCAATGAATTCATAAAATAGAATAGGCCCTGAGATCACATCTACATGTGTACAATTAAGACTATTACAAGAGGTTTTAACACCCATATTTTGTCTCACATGCAGAAAAAGCTCAATCTTCTTTATATCTCTTTTGAGCTGCAATGGTGGGTATAATGTATAAGGCTACTGTTGTGGTGGCTATCTTTGTAAGCAACCCTAAAAACTCTCTGTGCGAAGGACCCTGTCAATACTGAAATTCCACCAGGAGCCAGTCCTGGTCGGCCGGCCCACATGAATTAAGGTACTCCTTACTTTGCTGACACTTCAAGAGCTCTGAGTCCTCAAGTGATTGATTCATTCCAGGCTTATTACAAATTTACATTAGTAAAATAAGTTATTTCCAGAGGCTGAGCTGTAACTGGAAGCAGCCAGGAAGTGTTGACACGCATTCTTAGTCCTCACACAAACTACCGCTCACCCCTCAAATTCCAGGATGCTCGGGGTGAAGGGTGAGAAGGACTGCACCTTGCCTGGTTCATCTTCGCTGCTTGCTTGGACCCCGGTCAAGATAGGTCCAGATCCTCCATGACGCGTTGATCTTGAACAACGTGTACAGGGCAGAGATCAGCACAAAGAGCTGGAGCTGCACCTGGGTTGGTGGGTGGTTCTGAAGGTGGGCAATAACTTCAGGACCCCCCCTCATCCCCAGGTTTATTCTGGATGTTTATTTACTGTGCACCACAAGAAATGTACCACCCGACTCTTAAAGGGCTAGTATGCATGCTGTTATAGATGTGTTTTGGATATTGACTAAAGATTTTCTGCCATCACATTAGCATACAAACTGCGTCACATAACGAAGAGGAGAGGTGATGTAATCCCCTGAATGTCAGGCCTGCTGTGAAGCCAGAAAGGAAAAAAACACTATACATCTCACTTCTCATCAGGACATGTCGGGTTACTGTCCCTGGCTCTGTAGGGAATTTACAGCAGCTGATGTGATGGATTTCTTTAATGCTGATTACATTTCACTTTTTGTTTGAAAATTAACATTGTGCGTTTCTTACATATCCTGAACACAAACCTTTATTTTACAAAGGCACAGATTACACACTATGTAATCGTACTGCTAGGGTAATTTAACTAACACTAGTTCCATGGTATTATCAGTAATAAGCCGAGAGGCCATTTGGTTAGATCAAAGTTTGATGAATTTCAGCTCTACCCTGATTCTGGAGGTGTCACACTATGACAAACTCATGTGCAGCTTAGTGGATGCATACTACCCTCTAGTGTTGGAGAACAGTAGAGCAGCTAACTTGCCTGTAGCTGCAGATGGGGTACAGGTTTCTGTACTCCTCTCTGACATCCTCCAGAGTGAAGGGCCTGCCTTCACCCACAAGAAACATCTCTAAAAGGTCAAAGAAAACAAAAACTGCACAGCTAAACAATAGGACATGTTTTTGTTAAATTGTGTATTCTTCTAGGTGCAAAAGAGTCAAAATAATGTTTGGTGTTTTAAATAAGTGCAGCCGTGTCTGTTCCGCTGCAGAGATCCTCACCCTTCAGCTCGAGCAGCGTGCTGACTTGGGACTCCCGCTGCCGCAGGAAGTGCTTTGCCTGGCTCAGGATCTTCCACTGACAGACACATGCAGACACTGTACATACTGCAGTCCTAACTAAGAGTTTCTTACCTTCTCTCAGACAAACTCAAGAGGATAAAAATACAGAAAAAAATCACAATTGACAAGCAAGTCTAGCTGTGCGGAAACCCCCCAGGGACTTTCAGAGTCAAATTATGGTCAGGCTTTGCGTGTTCAGAACAGAAACTCAATCCAAAGACTGATGGTTAAAGTCTTTTGCTGGTAGTACCCTTAATGGATGTATTTAATCCAAACTGGTCAAGTCAAATGGCCAAGTAGATAAATATGGATAAATGTGCTAGCCACACCATTAAATAAATCAGCAGTTAAGTGATTTCAATGACCAGTGGCGGAGTTGTCTATCTGGAACAATGGTAGGCTTCTGGGTGGGTTGGTATGTTGGACAGCTTTCCGGAGGGGCGGTCTTCCTAATAATTGACACAGGGGCACCTCCTGGCCTCTCACACAAATTTTTTGTCTCCCCCCCCACCCCCGCCCCCTAGGGTTGCAGAACTGCAGGCCTGAAAAATGGTCCCACTGCACCCGTCAAAGTGTTTTCCAAACTGGTGTCAAGTAAGGTCATTCAAAAAGGAATTTCTGCTTTTGATACCCTGATTAACTGAAGTTAGTGTTTCTCAAAAAAGATTCTGCATCTTCGAATCATGGAACTTGTGTGTCTTTGCAGGTGAAATGTGTCACCTGTTTATCTGCAGACATGGCCGACTGATGTTTTAAGGCTCAGGCCCCGGCTAGAAATGTCATGCCCCAGCTTAGCCAGCCAAACCAGCATTACCAGCCACACCAACACCCAACCTACTCCTGATCATCGTCACCTGAATACTGATCAGCTGTGTCTTGTTAAATTGACTTTACTTATACCCAGAGTGTTAGCGTCACTGTGTGGCTGGTTAAGCCCTTGAAGCCTGTTGGCCTTTGGAATTGGTTGCGGTACTGATTGCGTTTTTGGATTTTGAACTCTTGCCTGCGAACGTGACTATGTTTTGGATACCCCTTTGGCTTCTGGAAACCCTGTCTGTTCTGGCCTTGACCCTGCCTGTTTTGACCATGGTTTTGAATAAATTTTTGGCATTGAAGCTCCTGTCTGATCTGCTTTTGATCTCACCTGTTTTGCCCACTATTAGAGAGTCCTTATCTGCACTTGGGTCCTACCTGTGTATTTGTTACAGGAAGCCACAAAATGATCCAAACTCAGTCTGCACAGACCTCATGGACTCAATTATGAAAGGTCCTCTGTGATCCCACCAAAAAGTCTGCTGTTTGTATACTGGGTGCCTTGTGACAAATAATGAGAACAAACACTACTGGAATCCATCAGTAATCTATACATTATTGGAGAGCTCATGTAAATGTGTAAATTATTTAAGACCCTGCCTCTCCCTTAGGGAAGATGGAAAAGGGGTAAATTGATGGTCTATCTCGATAAGCTGTAACAGGTTTTATCTGATGGTTTGAATGTCTGTAACAACTCCCCCAGTAGTAATAAAGGGTGAAATTAAGCCTTTACATCTTGTCTCTTCTGAGACTTCTAACTGCGCTGTGGGCTGCAACTTTTCCCCAGCACGTCGTAATACAGTTTTGTTCGATAAAACTCCAAATCTCAATTTTACAGCTGCAGGAGCCTTCAGTGTGGCCAGCAAGTTGGTCAGTTTGGTCTTGGGATTGCGTGGGTGCACCACTGAGACTTTGATCCCAGCGACTATTTGCGACCTTCTCCAAAGAGATCCAAGGTCACAACTTACTGGAGGGCCAGTGCAGTTGCCCTGCAGAGAAACCCGCAGTTCACGCATCCCTCTCCATAGAGGGGAATAACAGGCAGATTTCAGGACTGCCATTATAACAAGTACAGTAATTTACAAAATTCCAATAATGCGATGTTAGACAATTTTTATAAAGCTTCCTGTTGTGCTCCTTATTATGCATGTAACTCTTGCCCTTCTAATGTCCACTGCAGTTTAACGTCAGCGCGACCCAGCTAATTGTTGCCTCAACGGAATGAAAAACGTATAAAGACGAATAAGTCATGTTTCAGACTGTTCGATGCCTTCAATATACAGTAGTAATAAGGGGGTGCTGATCGGGGAGGATAAAATGTACGTTATTAACCTCATTTCACGTACTTGGGTTTCACTGAATTTAGATGGCAAAACAATATGTGCTGTATTTGAAGCGTAGAAATAACACCACCCATTCAGATAGCTCCCCATTGTAATTTTTTCTTGCCAAGGTGGTTAAGCAGCACCCATTTTACCTTTGCGGGGGCTTTTTTCGAAGCGGGAAAGACCGCTTTCCCCAAGTCATCATACAGCCGGACGACAGCGGCGCGGTAGCGCGCCTGCAGGGCGCGCCTCCGCTCCAGTTGCCTCTCAGGCGCGCGCTTCTTCCGCCCGGACCCGCGAGGAATACCGCTGTCCGTCGTGTAGCTCTGCTGCTGAAACCGTACACACATTTTTACTTTTGTGATTAGCGCTGCTTTCCAAAAATAGGGTTTTGTATAAATATACTCTACAGAACCGATATTAAAACTAATTATTTCGTGTCGCTAATAGAGGGCGCTATGTCTTCGGGCTCATTCTCTTTGGATGCATGTCTGTTACCACGATAGTGTCGTAGCAGTTAGTGAGCGAGCGAATTGCTAATTGGAACATAGTTATTTTTGTTCATGAGCGAAAAGACAGCCGAAAGTTTGGTACCCACATTGCTGTTCCACATTGTACTCCCTGCCGCAGTACCGCAGTGTTCCCAGTCCCTCAACCACCTCAGGTGAAAAGCGGAGAGGGTCGTCGGGCCAATCACGTCGCAACGCTCTGAAACTCTGCTTGTGATTGGTTGTAATTCCACCTGTCTGCCAGAGCACATGGCGCACACAGTCCCTTTCTATCATTCTTGCTTAAAATTTCGGATCAAGGAATCGTGTCTAACGCGCGCTGGACTGCATATTACTGTAAACAGTGATAATACTAGGTTGCTTCTTTTAGATGGATAGACAGTCCGCTGTGATGTCAGTTCAAAGAGGCTTTAGATAATTTATTCCGGTCTATGAATGTGGTTTAGTGAAGAACAGGGCATTTGTACACTGCAACCTGAGACATCATTGCAGTGGATGGACTGAACTAGTGAGAAACACAGAAGAGACGCTGATTCATCGATAGTATGCTATTCAAACGTAATGCCTTCATCTCAGCCGAACGCAGGTGTCTTCCAGATCTCCTTTGAGACTGCTGATAAATTGCTGCACTTCCTGCTGGTAACGCGAAATAGCTTTCAGTCACCGCATGACTGCTTATATCTGTCTTCACAAATAAATGATGGATAAAGTCGTATTAAATCTTAATTGAGTGGCGAATGCATTGTCAGGATAGAAAATGTTGTCATGATACCAAATGTTGCCATCTAGTGGCAGAAATTAATATTTCAATATTGAAAACTCTATTCGGCCTTCTTCCACCTGCTAATTAGGTAGAGAGTCATGGGAAGCCTGGGTCCTGTCGCAGGAAACTTACGTTACAACGGGTACTCTGGGACGTACTTAAGAGTATTACAGGCCATACAGAATAGACAATTTAACAGTTTTTATATCCTTGAGTGTTTAGACTGAACCAAGATGACATTCAAACCTCCCAAGCACAGAATACAATAGTGCTATGAACTGAGCCCCCACTACCCTGAATACAGATTGCATTTTCTACTGTCAAAATTGCAATCAAGTTAGTTTGTTTTCATGCATCCATCCATTCATCCAGCAGTTATCTAGGTCTGGGTTGTTTTCTTTATGCAGTAGGATGGAAATTCAGCAGTACAGACATTTTTGTCAGGCCAGAAATGAGATTTAAGGAAATCTGTGTGCTCTTTAATTGCTTTATTTAGAACTTTGTTCTTATTTGTACATTATTCAGATGAATTAAATAATATACATATAGGATTTTTGTTAAAACACAGTGTAACATTAAAGGGTCCGGATTAAAATGTGGAACACTATAACCAGTTAAAATAACAGAGCATCAGTCATTTGGCCTTCAACCATTTTGGCAGTTTTGTTGAGGAAAATGACACGAATGAGTTCATCCAATTTAATCATAGGCAGCTTAACAGACACCATATGACAGGTCACCGAAGAGACTAACCAAGTTAGCTTGCAATGATTATATTCAGCATTTCCCAGTATGAAGCATTGTACAGTAAAATTAGGAAAAGATTCACGTGCACGCACTATCTTGACATGGGGCTGAAAATTCCCTGACAGACTAATGTACATAAAACATATAACTCAGTACTGCACTTGTGGGTGAACTTTTGCCAGTGCTAAACATTTAGCAGTGGCTAATGGCCTCTATTCAGTTTTCATAGGTAAAATGTAAAAGTGAAATTTTGCTACGCTGATAAATTTCTACTTTTACCAAATCTGAGTTCAGAATATACATCGTACATTATATACTCAAAATACCACTTTAGTCCTTAAAAATAAAAAAACTAAATCTATGAATTTTTACACACATGACGAGGGAATAAACATTTGCAACTTTAATATAAATGTTTAACGAAAAAGAGTAAAAAGACGAACTTCTGTATAGAATATAAAATGTTTCTAAAGTAATGCAAGCAACAAAGCATGCATGCAATGGGCTTTAGCAGAATTTCACAGAGTAGCAAAATTTCACTTGACACCTGAGTTTAATTCTCCTTTATATTTACAGTTTGTTTTGAATTTAATGGCATGGTAATGCATTAGCCAGTCAGAAACTTATTTTATATATACAAACTCCCAGAGACGATATGAGGCCCGTTACATAGAACAAAGACAACAATTAAAGGAACACAACCATCACACACTTTTGAGTACAGACCACGATGCTAAGGACTGGACAGGAACTGGTAACTAAAGTACATTTTTCAAAAGTACTGGAACAGACAAGTCAAAGCTGTTATTTTGGTATAAAATCAGGCAGTCTATATTCATGATAATGTCACTGATAAGCACAACATGTATTTCATAATATGTTTCACCTTTGCACCTCACCTTGTACGTCCTAAGGGAGCCCCCAGGTAATATTGACGGAATATGCAGGTAATAAAACAGGTAGACGGATAATTCCACATAGATACTTCAACATTAAAACAGACACACAGCTCAGTGGTCTGAATATACTGCATGTAAGCTGACACAACACTAAGTAGATTCTTGTATAAAACTCAGTACTTTGTTGCATATTTGTTTGCAATAAAAGGCTTGGGTTTCCTTAACCACTGATTACAGATCTTTGTTTGTCTGGGCTGCATTGTCAAGTCTTTACTGAAGCTGCTGTGAGTTTTTCTCTGTTTTCAGGATTATCCCCCGCTTGGGCATGAAAAATGCACCATCAGTTGTACTGAAATCTGCAGACCAATGCAGAATAATTGTTGTTTTCCCACAAATTTCTCTGGATAAGTTCCACACCTCAAAAGGCCCCACGATTCTGGTCTCTGTTACGCCACACAGCTGGACCTGGTAAATATTTGTTTTGTTATACACTTGCTGCTGAGATGCTTTTATAAATGTCAGAATTCGCTGTGCTGCTAGCGACATTAGGTATGTCGTCACCGAGGCAGAGCCAAGCACGTCAGATCATGACCCTACTGTTGCCATGCTAAGCAGATCAGTTGGCGTTCTGATCCATCTGCACTTCTTTAATGCTTCTCCACAATGGAATCTTCTCTGCACTTTGGTAAAAGCTCCTCCTGGTCTCACCTGTCCAAACTTATAAACTGGCTTTTCTGCTGTTTGTCTTTGGGGAAATTACAGTACAGTCTTAAGAGTTCCACTAACGCAGTCTTCCACAAGTTGTTAGCCATTCCTCCTCACCTTGTTGGAGGTGCTAACAATTTCCATGTATTCCATATCTCTCCAAATTGCGTTACCAAATAGTTTGGTTCAGCTCATTAATGAATCATAATGTCCCTGATCAGTTCAGTTGGGTGGGCTGGTGATGGATAATTAGTTCTGGAAAGCCTTAATCTAAAAAAAACAAAAAAACTGATAACCAAAAAAAGATTTGCATCCATTAGTTTAGGATATTCCATTTTTCTGGTTTTGGACATTCCGTTTTCACTTCCATTCTTGAATATTCCATTTTGATCTTTGTCTATTATTAGGATGCTCTGAATGTCTTAGCTAACCCAGCCTTTGCTGGTTGGTAATTATGCTTGTGATTTTCTTTTTCTTCTATATTCTCCCGTGTTTTTGGTAAGTTTTCTTTCAGTGATATGACTCAGTGAACAATTCTTTTCAAAATAAAACACTTCAAAGGAAACGTTTTTGGTTTTCGAGTTGATTTTCACAAAACTGGTCAGGAGGACAATTTTAAAGGATATGGCTAATTAGCTGACAACAACTTAAGGTATCGTTAACCATTTAGTCCAGGAATTTTGCTCCTTTAAACTGATGGCATTCAAAAGTGTCCATTGTCCATTTGACCCCTAGAGAAATAACTGAATTGAGCTGCTTATAAAAAAAAAGCTTAATTCTTAAGAGTCTTACTAAATTAGTCGTTATTTCTTCATAAGAAACAAAAACTGTTTTTATCATTCATGGTAAAAGTTTATGCTCCACTGTCTCGATGCATTTAGAGGGACCTATTTTTGAACTTCAGATCCAACAGACAAACACAGATATTAATTTGTGCTATGCAAGAAAATAACAAACTATGCACTGATGCCTTCTGAGTTGACATTGTTTTCAGGCTGCATTTAGACTAAGGATTCAGTCGCTTGTATCAGTTGTTACTCTTATCGACTGCTCGCATAATAGTGGAAGTGTCTCACATGTACTGTTTTTTAACATGCACTTATGCGGCAAAGACACAATCCCCTGTGCTTTAGCTTCAATGCATCCCCCCTCTCACTCCAGTTTACCCTGGAAAGGGAAGGTTGAAGACCTATATTAATTCGTGAAATCCACACACTCGATGACTCTTCTTTCCACCTTTCTTCTTTCCTGTGGATGGCTTTAGAAAAATAAAGATCAAGAAAGCAGTAGTATAAAAATTTGTAAGCCGGTTAGTAAAAATGAACTTGCACGTGATGCCACGTAAGTATTAAAATGATATTGCACCGAGAGAAGTGTTTCTTCCAGCATCACTGGTACTACTGGTTTTTCAGGATGAAACTCAGTGGCCTTGTGAATAATTGTTGAGCCACTGAAGACACATCCTGTCTGACCTCCAGCGGTGCTTGTCTCGTGTGTGCTGGCTCATCGTTGTCCGGTTGTAGAGTTTCTCCACAGGAAATTGACGTCTGTCGGTGACAGCAATGACTCCAGAGAATGTGATTGTTCAAGGCACTGTTTACCGGTGTTCCTGACCACTGCTATGTTCCTTGATTCCGTATCCCTTGAACAAAGCTGAAAGAAAAATAATGAGAGGATTTCCATAGTCAGTCATAACGTAGCATAACTTAAGAGTCATCTACTGTTCAGTCTAGCCTGTTATCAGTTTATATTCCAGTCTTTAGTTTCTTAACCACTATACCACTGGCTGTCCCATAAGTGCTGTTTCAATTAACTGTATCATAATTAACTATCATATGATATCATTATCATTATATTTTGCTTGTCATGTGAACACGATGCAGCAGCTGAATTTTTTTAGGGATGTACCTATGAAACCTTCCTTTGGATTTCCCTGGACTACATGCAGGAAGTGCAGAAAACATGGCAGATGTTAGCGTCCTGCAAGTCCTCAGGTCTGACAGCCATTGTTTATACCATGGCCCTTGAAGTGGCAATAATGCACTTATTTTTGCAGGTTGGTCAATGGTTTCACCCCTCAATTGTGCAGTGATTAGAGGAAATGGTCAGCCAGCATTGGAAATGTTAGCAGACCCATTTCCCTGAAAAGCCCCACCCCACCCAGACTGCACATGTGCTCAGGTTCACTATGGGGGGTCCCAAGCTAAATGGGCTCTCTGCCATTGGAATCAACAGCATGTCTCCCTTATGAATGTTGTATGCCCTTAAAAGATTGGCCCTTCCCATCATCATCTGTTACTGTGACAGGGAACTAGAACTGGGTGCTATTGGTCTGATTTATTTAAAATGTCTAATGATGACATCATGGTCATCCTCTGTCAGTCATAGTGCTGCTCGTTCATCAGTTTGAATCAGAACCTCCAGTGGGTGGTGCTAATGCCTTACTTAGCCAATTACGGTGTGCCGTTTGCAGGACACAGTGCTTATATTGGATGCTATTATATAAGGAGTGACAGGACAGTGGAGCCTTGGCCATTACAAAGCTCTTGGTTTTACAACCCTGTTCTCCTAAAAACCCCAACATTCTTTCTGAGATTTGGCCATCACCAGATGCTGGGTAGAACAATCCACCAGGGTTTTTGGTGGGGGGAAGGGCGAAGACTTGCTGAGTAACAACCTGACTATGCTAACTGCATCAGCTCCTGTGATGGAAGCTGAATCTGCCCATGTTGCACCAATATTCCCTCATTCAACACTGTGGGGGGAAGCAGTGCTTAAATTTCTGCTAGAATACAGAAACTGTACAGGGGTGCCAATGCAGTCTTATTTCCTTAGCATTGCTCAGGAGTTTTGAAGTAATCCGATATGCTCAGATGCAAAATTCAAACATGAACCAAATCCAAAATTAAAATCAGGCCTGCAAATACAACTTCTCAGATATGTAAATATACCTTCAGTATTAGCACTTTTGCATGGAAGGGGCATTCGGGAAACACTAGGGCTTCCATGATTTTACTTACTTGTTTTAACGTTATCGTTCTCACACTATTTTAGTGCTGTACTCTCGCTTTCACTGAGAGGCTTGTTCCCTGACTCCTGTGCAGGGAACAAAGTTTTACAAAGTTATCTTCCACGTCCTGCTCTGCCCCCTGCTGTCCAAACTATGCCTGTGCAGCAGAATCCTTGGCATGCAATCATCCAACAAATTGCAAGTTTAATGGAAAGTGTCTGGCCCGGCGCACACGGCGTCCCAGCGGCGTCATTCCGATCCACCGGGCCGGAATCCACCGCGGCCTTAGAGTTAATCGGAACAGATGGTTTCGCGATGGGTGCCATCCCGCCGTCTGGGTGCAATACACCATGGCTTCCCTGCAGCCCCGGCCTCAAGTGCTTTAAGGGGCAGGGTTTTGGAATGTTCACCCCAGAAAATTCACTCAGCCCCAAGAGAGTGGTTAGCACCAGTACTAGGGGAACAGCCTCGTTTTATTTATCACATCAGCTTGTAATAAGCTGGCAAGGCAGCTCAGTGGGTAGGCCTGTGGCATCACGCTATTTTTGCATTTTCATGTTCTCCACCTGTTCTTGTTGGATTGTTCAGAATACAAAGTCAGGCAGTTTGGATGAATTAATACGTCTGCATTTCCCGAAGTGTGTCTGTGTAGCCTATGATGGATTGGCATACCATCCTGGACATCCCCTTCCTCGTATCCTCTGGTTCCTAGGACAGGCTACAGAGCATCCCAGGAAACCTGGATTATTCCAGGCTTTTCCATAACTTGCATGTGACAGGCAATTTTGACTAAAAGATGTATTCATAATTCGATTCTTATGAACAAATATTTCAGTAGTGTAAATGCACAGTACTGTCTGATCTCAATGCTGGTCTGACTCACAAAGAATGCATCCTTTGAGTAAGGCAGAGATTGTGCTGAAAGCAGTTGATTTGGGTAATGTTGCCCTCGCATGCACCAAACCTGACTTGTGCTGCTGAGTTTTCCTGACTGGCACATCCACACTTCCAGCTCCTATTGTTATGATAGCATGTCAGGTCTGAAATGCATTTGTGAACAGCTGCAAAACCCATCTAGACCCCCCAACGGAATTACTTGTCTAAATGGAGCCAGCAGAGCTCTGCAGTCAAATGGATCTAAACTGATGACCTTGCAGAATAACATGACACTGCAACCTCAGAGAATGGCTCTGCCTCACTTTGGCAAGTGGTTGACACAGTGAATGTTAGGTTAAGGTCAGCTACACAACGTTCGGCAGCAATCGCATCGCGTACATGTTCTACTATGTAATATATGACTGGGAGTGTACTTAAAACACACTTAAAATGATTAATCAAGGGAATATTTACCAAGATAACGTGTATACCATACCAAATTTTCATTGCATGTTGTGGATTGGAATGAATCATTTGATTTGGAGGTTTTGTTCATTCCAGGTTATAAATACAGTATATAAACGCATAGGTCCAGGAAACCTCCAAAGATCACATTTTGATCCAATCATGACCATATTTCTGACACACATATTGGAATCACATTTATGTCATCCTTCTCTCCCCAGTTTTGACCTCTGTGTTGACCCCTTTAATGCTGCATCAAAGACCATATTCCATGCCCCATTCCTGGGTTGATTAACTCTGTAATGGAATGATCGTTACAATGATGCTATTGAAATCATATATGTCATTTTCCACCATACCCACTGCTCAAAAGCAGTCTGTGTTTACCTTATCACTGCGACGTACCCAGACAGCCAGGTCCATGCCGAGTGGAAACCAATCCAACCTGGATTAAACGCTTTGCTCTGAATTTACACAGCATGCAGAACAGGTAAACACATATTCACAGAAGGATGAGTGTGTTACCTGGCACACAGACTCTCCGGCGGGCCCTCCCTATTCATTCCCGTTCCCTCCTCCCACATCTGGCACGCTGATGATCAGCACACTTTCCCAGGATCTCCATCTGCTAGTTGCCACGGGCAGAGAGATGGGGGCTATCCCAGATGTATGAGGAGGGCTCTGCCGCCCCCTACTCCTACATCAGTGGCGTGGGAATACTTACAGTCTGTTGTAGGATATTTATCTCTCACACTTTTGTACATTTAATTTAAATATTATTATTGCTAGTTATGTATTATTAAATTACATATGCTCATTTATTTTAATTGCTCTTAGTTTCTTTAATCTAAAATGACTCTGTGTTGTTTTTTATTACACTCAGAAAAACTGGAAATTCTTCTCAGCAACTCTTCTGAAGAAAATACATTATCCTAGGACTCAGCCTTGCAGCACTGTACTGCTTGCTGCTAAAGCGCATGGAAACAGACTGCACTCAGCATCACCAGTGTTATTGTTCAATTAACCTTTTGACCGAATTAAAAATACCAGTGTTGTCGTAAACCATGTTGGGTAACACGTTATGATGACCGTTTTAAATTCATTCCCGTTCTCTGAGGTGTGTAGAACCATACGTACTGTAAACGAGACGGTGAATGCCGCTAATTAGGGATAGGACAAATGAGGCTTCAAAACTCGTGGTGGGCGGTACTATCCCGGACTAACCAATCAATGCTGTCGCTAAAGGAAGCTTCCAAACCCGGGGTGGCTGGCAATATCTCAAATTACCAAACAATGCTGGCGAGAGATTCTGCCATCGCTACATTTAATGCGCCCGAGATTCCTTATTGAAATATCAGCGAAATAGCACCACCTGCTGGATGAAGGTGTAAAATGGCAACGGTAAATCTATCAGCACCTTTTGAGAGCTTATAAGGGAAACGTTTTGTCAATAAATATGAAACGCATCGATAATCCGTTTACACTGTAAACTTAAATAACATCATTATAATTATAGACTGTTTGTGGCTATTACTCGCGCCAGTATTAACGTTTACCTGCGTGTGGCGCTGCTGAAATTACAGCCAGTACAATTTAATTTAATGCTAATTTGAATGCAAATGAACGTCTTCACAAACAGTAGTCTTAGACATGAAAATAAAATGTGTGTTAATTATGGATTTCAAAAGGAATAGATATAACA
This sequence comes from Gymnarchus niloticus, assembly GCA_009936485.2. Classification (NCBI taxonomy): domain Eukaryota; kingdom Metazoa; phylum Chordata; class Actinopteri; order Osteoglossiformes; family Gymnarchidae; genus Gymnarchus; species Gymnarchus niloticus. The sequence continues at coordinate 21,372,493 of JAACJT020000001.1, forward strand.
AGGAAAGCCCCTTCCCTTGGGGGCACCTCTTCTACCGATTTACTTCCGCTCCGTCGAGCCAAGCGGCGGATGCTGCTGTCTTCCCCGCATCGCTGGGCGCGGTTGGGAATGAGGCATGCCGGAGAACCCAGAGGAGGCGCTTCCCTGCAGGGAAACGGAGCCTCGCGTCGGGGCCGACGTAAAGGCACGTATATATGTCAGTCATTTGGCCGCGCTCAGATTTCTACTCTCCATTCCTGTTTATTTAGAAGCTTTATAATCCGATACACATTTTGAAGAGTACTTTTGAATTTATTTCACTGCCTGTTCAGAAAATCAAATAACCATTGTGTTTCACTATCAACACTGGCTATTAAATTCATACCTAAACCTCATACCTGAAAGTACCTGATTAATAATTAAGCTCCTATACCCTACTTTAAAGTCATAATTGGGGAAAAGTATTAAAATGCTTAGACCACTGCCAATTTGATCTCTGTGACGTGCTGCACACAAATTGGAATTAAATTTCTGTATTTATATATAGGCCTAATTATCTCCTACAGTTTGCTTGCGCTTAATGTTGGCCTTGCTTTACATGTAAGTCCAACTGACATTTTCTGCCTGTCATTTAGATTGGATCAGAGTTAACAATCTGTCAGATTACCAGAAACGCCTGTCTAACCATTCCTGAAGATTGACCATGAGAACTGGTATGTGCCATGGTGATCTATTTAGCAGAGCCTCCGCACGTTAGTACAGTCTGCCATGTCATTCGATAACCAAATGTCTTCAACTTAGCAGAGAAATGCCTGAAAAGTTTAGCATTAAAAAAGACACCTCACTAAAAAATGATATTGTTAAACCCATGCGGTAATGATTTCAGAAACCACATCATCTGTCCAATTTCCAGCTGCTTATACTAGTGAGGATCATTAGGAGCTGGAACCTATGCCAAACAACAGAGGGTACGAGGCAGGGGAACAGATGGCACATGCATATGCTATAACAGTTAGCCTAACTGCATTTATTTAGCAGATGCTTTGTGAGGAGTGCCTGGGGTCAGAAAGCAGGGACAGCCAGAATCCCTGAAGTAGCTGGAGTTAAGGTAATTGCTTAATGGCTGCAAGAGTGACGTTAACTCCCATAGCCATTTGAACCTATGATCATAGCCACACAATATTGTGTCCTAGCCTAATCTGAAACCATCGTTATTTAATTTAATCAATTTAAACACATTATACAGGGGAGGAGTCTAGCAAGTAATGTTAATACCCATACCCCATTAAGTCCTCTTTGTCTTGCATTTTAAATTATTGTGAACCAATTCTTTTGTTTTTGTGTCACTTTTTTGTCTGTATGTTGCTCCCGCTCTTGGGGAAACGTGACCTCGTTACCTTCTGTGTGGTTGGTAGGACAATCAAGCCAGATTTGATTTGAGTTGGAAGCCTCAATTTAACTCATATTTATAATCTGCCACCAGGGGGGGCTGGTGCTCCATTAGCAGCTCATGCTGGAAAGGCGGCAGAAATGTAATAATTTGATACACTATAGTAATTTTAGCTTGTTTTATGATTTTGTGATGTATGGGGTGTCTAGTGAAATTTCACCTGACTTATATTGGTTGAAATTACATTATTTATACTAATTGCATTTTGAAGCCATAAAATTTCCCGTACATTTTACTTTTCTTGGTTATTTTCAAGGAAAACAAGACGCAGCAAATAAATTGGATATTGAAACAGCATTAACCACAGATGCCATAGGGTCTTTTAAGTAAGTCTTGTGAAAATAATAAGCAATGCTTTTCATAATCTGTAACTGTTCCTGAAATCAAAACGTGGTGGGCAGATGCAGATTTTAGAGTTATGTCAAAGATGCTGACAAAGTTCAAAATTTTGCCGTGTCACTCTGAGGTTGCACGGATTTCAAATAGAGAGCGATGTGGTGTTACGGTGCCACAGAAGATGTGACAGAGACCCGTATCGTGCCTCCGCTCTATATTAAGCTGAAAGCCCAGCTTTCGGGTGTTCTGTGAGCTCAGATTTGCTCCTGTGTCGTTGTTTTTTGGGGTCAGTGTAGCATCGGCTTAAGAGGGAAGAGGATTAGACGTCACTTAGCATTGTGCCTGGTGGTCCGAAGCATGTGACTTATGGTGGGCTGTGACTCTGACCACCATGGTGATTCTCCCTTTTGGAGGAGCATTCGACAGGACATAGAGAGACATAGTTGGGTCAGTCAAGGATGGTCACAGAACCAATGGTGGGGGGAAAAGGGGGTGCAAAAGGTGTCCTCTCATCCCAGTGAGCCAAACTAATCAAGGAGAGGAGAACACTGTGCCACCTAAACAAACCTACTTTGTCACTTCTTTTGATTACTCTTTTTCTGGAACTTAGTTGACACTTTTTTCCAGAGTAGCTAATCATTTTATCCCTTTTAAACAGCTGGATGTTTCTAATATCTGTAATGCTGACCAGGATAACCGGTTAGAAGATGGATGGCTGGATGGCTGGATGGATGGATGGATGGATGGATGGATGGATACCTCTACTGGAGCTGTTCCCGTAACCTCCTGTGGTGAAGAGTTGTATTACAACCACTGCTGGGAGTCCTGAGTCTGACAGGAGCATGCACTGGTGCTGATTAAATAAGCACGCCAAGCGGCACCGCATCCCGGGCCCGGACAGTTCACACATGCATCGGCGGTCTTAGGTGACCACTAAAACCTGAAAGCACCAGCAGACTTGAAGCCCACTCCCACCTGGGAGGCTACTGGGAGTCTTTCGATGTGAATGGAGAAGAAGGTTTTTAAGCTTTAATTTCTCACAGGCTTATGCTCTGAGAACAGGCCATGTAGAGCTCTCATCTATCTCGGCATGATGGCCGCCATATGATCATGTCCCATCGTGGATCTGTTCAGCTCGAGTGCGGAAACAGAAAAGGCCACTGTGGCTTTCGGCCACGTCCCACAATGCTGGTTACATCTGCTGCTAAAAGCCCTCGTCCATCTGACGAGCTGCTTCCTGGGCTTTTGTGTGTGCCCATCTCTCCGTCTCGAAAGCCAAGGGCACCGAGGGACCAAGACCAAAAGCTTCCAGCAGTTGGTGGAAGCATGTTCTGCACTGCAGTGATCCACAGTCACACGCACACCCACAGTTTACAGAACTATTTAATCTGCCCAGTCGCCATGTCAATCCATCTGGAATATGTTGGTTGAAACCCACGTGTGTCTGCTCTGGGGAAGGTGGGATGTTGGGTGCAGGGATAATCTCTAATTTTCATTTGGTTGTCAGTCAAAGTAACAGTCAGCCAGGAGCGTCATACATCGTGCCTGATATCATGTCATGTGATGCATATTGCTGAAAAAGGTCACAGTCTGAATATAGAGCCAGCACACTCCCCCTAGCTGAGCAACAATGACTTGCTCATTTTAAACTAGCCAGAACCACAGTATCTGGGCTCCTTGAAGCCCCCAATCCCCATTATTATTCATATTGATCTCATGTCTTGCTGTTTTTAACCTGAGATGTGCAAATTTCTTAGGCTGTTTTACAGTTGCACCAGAACAGATTAGGGTTACAGTAAATATCTGTTTTTCTCCAATTCTCCTCTTCCTTAAGTCCCTTTGGGTACAAATTTAGATTTAGTACTAATAGGATGTTAAAATTTCCAGTTTGACTTCAGGTATGACTGTCAACATTTCTGAAAATGTAGCATTTGCCAATCCTAATTTCTATGTCCTGGGAGGAAGATGAGGATGGTGGATGTTGATGGATAATCCTCACCAGTGGACATTGCAGCCGCAGGCTTTATCTGGCAGACTGCAGTATGTGGTGTCTAGCAGCACATGTGAGATGGCCCAGCCAGCACTCCAGCAGCATTCAGGCGAGGCCGGTAACGTTATGTAAAACAGCCGGACACGCTTGGCAAAATCAGCCCACTCAAGCGACAGCGACCTTACCGCGTGAATTCAAATGCCTGGGTGCCTTCTGAAAGCTGAGAAATTGGCAGCTAAGAAAAAAACGTGGATGGACAGGAATGTGGAGTGTTAGAAAACTGTCTCAGTTCAATTTGACAACTTTCTGTACACAGCAAGGTTAATTTATGCAAAATTTGTTTCATCCATCATTTGCATTGTTCATGAATGTGGACACTATCCAAGAGAGTACAGGGTACCCTGGATATGGTGCCAGTCCATCATGCTGAGATCCCAGTTTCCATAACTGTATGGCAACTCACTTAACTGCAGTGGCAGAGAATGCAAAATCTACAAAGTGCCAGGGATGGGATTCGAACCTAAAGCCATTGAGGTGTGAGCTGACAGTGCTACTCACCATGGCATTTTGTCAATTTCAGTTTTACTTTAAGTCTTAAAAAAAATTCCCTCAGACAATACACGGGTGACCGATGCGTGTGACACGTCTGTAAAGCAGGAGCCACAGAAATTGCTCTAGCTGTTCCTGTGTGTGGGCCAAACGTGCCACATCAGAATCTGGCCTGCCCTGACCTGGAGCTCCACCTTCACTGTTTGGCCTCTGATTAAGTGAATCCAGGCTGTGCGTTCAGCACGCTGGGCTCTCCCAGCCCAGGAAAAAGGAACATGCAGAGCAGGCCTTAGGCTTGGCGAGATTTATCTACTGTCTGTCCGGAAAGCTCTGCGCATCTCAGAAAAGAGCATGTCCCCAGGTGAAAAATGGGGGTTGTAGATAACCAATATGATTGAGGTTAAGGTGACAACAAGGGCTCTCACTCGCTCAACAGATGAGGCATTTTTAGGGGCTTGAGCCTGCAAGCTATCTGTAGCAAATCCAAGTCCTAGACAGCAGCAGAGTTTGCTGTCCTACAAAACTGTTGCTAAGTCATCATCGGAAACATAAAGCCTCCCCCCCCCCCCAGTTAGGCCCATCTGAAGTGTGGAGCACGGCATTGACCTTCACACTCCGGGCAAGGTCTATGGCAATGTCAGCCGGCTCCGTTATGTAAGCGGTCATGTTTCCATGTCAGAGCGGGCCGTTATTATGACAGACTGTCTCCGTGCAAAGCCCTGACTCACTAGTAGCGTTATGTTCTCCAAGAAGAGCCAGTCTCCGTGTCACTTCTGCTCTCCAAGGGGGAGGCCTGGACACAACAAGAGAGCACCACGGTAAACTGTCACAAGCGGTCTCGCCGCCTGTTGCACATAGGCAGATGGAGCTACGATCGATGTGACCGATGACCGTGATAACGCTTGGGCGCTGAATATCCATGAGCGCCAATCAAAACATTTTGGCCTCATGTTACAGTGTTCCTCAAGGTTTTAGCTCAATTACGTTGGAAATGGTGCTACATGAAAATGAACTGAATGGAGGACGTCTCAGTACCTGAAACAACTGCTCATCCAACCTAGAAGCCCCCCAAGCCAACCATGCTTGACCAAAAATGGCAAACCTCTGCCCGGCCAGAAAGATGGTGAGCAGCTGAGACCCCAAAAGGCATAGGTCAGACACACTTGGACCTCTTGTGAGGCCCCAACCTACAGATGGACTCCCCACTAGTTGGCTCACCTACTGGCTGAGAGACTACACTGCAGGCATGTCTCTACATTCTACTGTGTTGCTGTCTGGTCGTGCATCAGATGCTGTGTTTGGACCTCCTTCCACTCGCCTGCTGGTTGCCTGGCTACCGTGATCATGGAAATCCATGGGCTTTCTCGCAATTAACAGTGAATTGTGTTCATCCTCTAATCACCGTGCAATAAAATAATAATGACATAGAGGTTTTTTTTTTCCTTATCCGGCCCATCGTCACAATAATATTGTTACATTAATATTCTTAATAGCTTATTGTTTTACTGTCTTAGTGGATCAGTACAAATTTGAACATCTTGCTGAATCCTACAGTAACCCTTCTTCTGACCTTAAAGGTTCCAATCAATGGAACCTACATCCCTTACTGTCTTCCACCCATGTTTATAGAGTGGCTGCATTCTTTTTCCTTGAATATCTGACTTGATGCCTGCTTAACTATTTAAATAACAACCTTTTTTTTTTTTCACATTTATTGACCCTGCCCACGGGCACTTTTCCTGTTAATTATTCTGTCGATGAGCAGATACATACAAAAAATGTGTCTTGTTCTGTTCAATCCATGTCAAGTACTCGGGAAGGTTAATTTGAATTTCAATGAATTAGCCTCCAGCTGGAGAACAAGGCTGCCTTGACCAGGTTAAATGTTTTTGTGGGTGTCTTTGCATTTGAATAAAGTGCACCTGTGGAAGGTGGATGAAGCGGCCCTTAGGTCCAACACTGTGTCAGTTCTTTGTGGATCTACAAGGGCTGTCCATTTCAAATCTTCATGTCTGTTAGCTCAACAATGGTGGTCATATAACTGTTAAATATGATTACAATTATACAGTAAATCTGCTTTTTTCCCCCCCATATATATGTTTAGGGGAACTCAGAAAGATGTGTGCACATTTTAAAAAATAAAAAACCAGGAAAGTATATTTATTTCCTGTAGACAGTATTATTCTGGCACCAAATGCCTTGTTTTTGGCTGGGCTTAATACTGTATGTATATCAAGTTGAAGTTTATATACTTAGTGCAATGAGATGCTTGCTTGCATGCGAACCTCCACGATATATATCCATCTCATTCTGCTTATCATCTACAGGGTCACGATGAGCCTGCAGCTTATTCCGGGAAGCATAGCACCAAGGTGGAGATGACCTGATTACCATGAGTAGTCACACACTGACACTGCAAGAAGATACAAGTTTCACACAAATAGTCAAGGCTGGGTGAGTGTACAGTAATAATATAGCATGTCACAGTGATTCTTCTAGGAGATCAGCATGGGTTAGTGCGTCGTAGGGCCCTATTTTGCACCAGTGGAAAGCATGATGCAAAGTGATTTTGCTAGTTTCGTACCAGCACATTCCTCATTTTCACGACAAGGGCTCGCCTTTTCAAAATAACAAATGATTTTGCGCACGCTTCCCGCTTGTAGGAGTGGTCTTTTTAAAATGAGGTGTGGCTGGGCGCAATGTCGGCACGTTGCTATTTTAAGGCAGCCAAATGACATTGTGCTTTTGACCAACAAAAACCATGTCTAAAGTCAGCGGCGTATTACTAGACAATACTTAAGCGGCGCATTTTGGAAACATGCGGATGCAAGACGCTCGTTACGAACACAGGTACACGCTCGAAGTGCACTAATCGTTTTTTTTGTTATTTTATTCATATACGTTTTATTATAAAGTACAGCTTATGGACAGAAATTAGTATCAAAATGAATCATTTTGAGATAAATTTCTCTCCATATTCCAACGCCTGCTTCACCTCGATAGGTTTAGGTGGAACAGCAGTGCTCCCATAAATGAGTCACTCCCACCTTTTCACTCCGCGCACGAGCACGTCCGTTTCCTCGGCCGAAAACCGATTTGGTTTGCCAGGTAATCGCGCCATTATAATAGCAATCCGCCATAGCGCATGCGCCCCTGCCTTTTGAAGGTGAGGTGACGTGCCATTCTGATTGGTTTATTGCATGTTACGCCCAAAACACACCTCTGAATAATTAAGAGAGTTAGGACAACCCTTTTGCGCCATGCGCTGGCGCGAAGTCTGTATTTTTTAAATAGCGAAATGGATTTGGACACGCCCATAAATGTTACTTACGCCTTGCGCTTTATGCTTTGCATTAGATCGTCAAAATAGAGCCCATAGTGAGACTCAACATTTCGACATTGGGTTCTGTTTTGCGCCCAGCCACACCTCATTTAAAAAAAAAAAACACCACTCCTACAAGCAGGAAACGCGCACAAAACCATTTGTTATTTTGAAAACGTGCACGCTAGGCGTGAAAATGAGGAATGTGCTGGTGCGAAACTAGCAAAATCACTTTGTGTTACGCTTTCCGCCAGTGCAAAATAGGGCCCATTGACTCGCATTGAAAGCCTCATTTCTACTTTGACTCCCATGCCAAAGCTTCAGATGACTGTGGTGACAAAAGGTGCATAAGGGTGAATGCTACTGGGCTTAATTTCCAACAGGATGGTCACCAGACTTGGGTTCATGACCTAATGTTGCAGCTTCCCTGGTGTTAGGCAACAGTAAGTGTATACACCTCAAATTCTGTAAAGTGCCAAATGCCGGAGGGAATCTTTTGATTCAAACAAATTGGATTGTGCTATTATTCTTTCATAATTCATCCAAATGAAAATATGAATTTGAACAATAAACAATTACCTACAGAGTGTCTCACACTGCATATAACCAGCTATTAAATGTCTTGTCCACGCTTTCGAACGTTAGTTGTGTGGAAAGGTGGGTGGGACCAGTTGTGGAGTGTTTTGCTCATTAGTAGATCTACGCCACCTAATATATACATAACCTTTACCTCATAAGAGCACTAAATCGCTTTAGATTCCTCCGACCTTCCGAGATTCTGCTGTCTTGTCTATCAACCTTTTGTAGGGCTTTCAGAGTGCTGGTGAGTTACTTTGATATGGACACGGGAAACACATCCACATCAGAAAACACAAAGAATTCCATATGCATCCTCAGAGCAACTCCAGTAAGCATCTGTCATCACATGGCCGGTTGTACTGCCCCTCTGTGGATCATTAGCTACAAAGACGATAAAACAGACTTGCAAAAACAAGTTATGAGGATTGAATTGTTCCCAGTCTAAAGAATTTCACTCCCACACGCAAGGAAAATATGGTGATCGATATGTAAGTGAAAATCGATTGCATTCTATAATCTCAGCAATAATGGTAGTCTGTTTGTTTTTTGAAGACATTTGTAAACTCGTTCCTTTGTTCATTTCCAACCAAATAACATAAATGACACGTCAATATTATAGTACCTCCAAATACTTTGAGCAGACCTCAGGACATCGTTGCCGTAGATATGTCAAAACTTATGTCTTCGTGTAACCCACAAAAACATTGTAGTATAGCCAGTCTTTCTATTCTGCTTTTGCGCAGAGCCAGGTATTCCACACGGCAAGAGCCTTCGCTTTGAAATCTCGTACATTTTGACTCTTCGTTGCCTGTTGCTACAGTTCTGTGACTCATGACTAATTGTGAATAACCACAAGCTGTCCATCAACGCCTACAGTGGAATACTGACTCACTGGCAAATTCGTCGGAATACTGGGCAAACCGGGTGGCAGACTTCAGATCTCCTTCAGCTGGTTTGACTGCAGCAATACTGGGGCAAAATTGTGAATGGGGCAAAACAAGGCCAATGGACTAATTTCAAGTCACAGTTGAAGAGATAATGAGCTTGCACAGGAGCGAGGGCAGTCACGGCAGTGACAGATGCATGGTGATTACATCATTGGGTCCCTTCTTCCCGTTGAGCGATACAGACATCAGTCTCGGATTGGGGTAGCCGACTGAGGAAATAAACTGGTGAGCTGTGCACGCAGCCGGTGGTTAAAGATGAATCTCAGAAAGGATTAATTAGTGCACTCTGCAGATTTTTGCATTTTAGCTGATTAGCTTAAGCCCTTGTGATGCTTGCCATTTTTGAGATACCCCTTCCTCTCCCAGGCAAAACAATTCGGTTACGTAAGCATGTCCGAGAGCGGGTCTTGAATTATCACCGTGCGGTCCTCAAGCCAACGCACAGCGGCCCTTCAGAAATCCACTAATCGCTCTGATCCAAAAGGCTGTCATTAATGTTGGGGGGAAAAAGTTAATTCCCTGCAGATGTCTGCATTAGTGACACAGGGGTCACCACGGTGGTTTAAGGCTTATAGTAGATGTGGATGAAATCAGCCCGGCACATGTCCATATTTTTCCCAGCTTAAGCTAGCTAATATCCCTCTAACTCACTTCAAGTACAAGGCCAATCTAAAATTCAAACAAGCCTTTTGCAAAAAGGTTGCATTGAATAAGAGGAAACTAACATGTATTAATTATGCATTTATAATGTTTTCCCCAAGGGAGGTTATAATATTCATTTATTCATTAACGGTTTATTTTTATAATGCTGGCGATGCGGAGCTGCTTTCCTAGGTCTCAATGGCTGGCGCTGGAACATCGGGGACAGGCAGACAGTCCCCTTCACCACGGCGACATGCGAGAAATGTGAATTTAAAGGCCGCACGGCGCTGTTCTGACAGAGCGGTGCCAGTTGTTATATTTGGCCGTGTCACAGCTCAGGGGAACCAGGCTCATGCAGTCCGGGGCTTAGATCGAGGCACGAAACATACCTGCTGTGCGGGATTAGAGCAAGGGCACGACGGATGGCGGGCGTGAGACGGGAGCAGGACATCGTGCGGCGCTCAGAGAGCGATTTCGGGTGAGGGCTCTACTATCCCAGGAGGGAGTGAATAAACAGCCCTCTGAGGAATGCACGGCGCCATGTGGTGGCGAGCGCCAGTCTCCTTTGGGAGTGGGGGTTCTCAATTACAGACACAGCAGTGGCCTGTGGGAGATGACAGTGACGTGGTCTGTGGGAGTGTGATGCGGCATCAGTGGTCAAAGAGCCGGGTCTGTAGATCTCCAGGATCAATACTCAGTGAGTGGAACACTGGTATGTGGCTCTAAGATTCTGTGCATTATTATTTAGTTGAAAAATGGCACATGACTGCTCAGGAAAGAAATAATGCCATGTGACATCAGAATGAATAAGAAGGTAATGTAGCACAGAAAATGTGAACAATATGTTTAAGGGGCATGGTCTCTACATTATGTTCTAAAACAGCAATGTCCTTTAAAGCAATTTTCCTTTAGATTATTGCAGGTGACGCACATGGACTCTACGTCTGATTTATCGGATAAGTCAAAAGGGACATTTTCAGGCTCTCTTTACTCTATTGTACCATTCCAGAATGACGGTGTCCATAATGCGCAAACTGTCTGGAAAAACACGGCAACAGCAGGGGCTTGGGTTTGAACAAGGTTTTCTGTTTCCATGGTGAATGATCCCTACCCTCATGCTTATGCAATTAATGAAATCCTTCTGGCCGTTTCTGACATGTTAGGGTTTTAAATAGGGTGAAACCATATCCCCACAATTATAGCTCTAGGTTGTGAGTTCTTGATCTCCATTTTTAGTAGACGCTTTGCTGTTTTCAGTCCAGTTTTGCTGTTTATGCTTTATGGTGTTTATTTCAACGTGCAGTACTTGATTTAGTCAAACTCATCATCCTGCCCGAATAATGTCCGCACGTCTTTACCATCATCGCATATAAATTGCAAAGAGTGGCACTTAAATTGGCCGCAGCCTGAAAATACATCCATAGCGAACATCCATCCATCCTCCAACCCCGAAAAAAATGGCGGGGGCTTGGAGCCTCAGCATGAATATATTCAGCATATTTTCTTTAACATTTTTAACTGCCTATTCTGCTTAATTTGGCACAGAAGGAAACTAGCAATGGGAAGGACCTGTATTTATGTCGCAAATAGAAAAGGCTACTTAAAAGTACTGTGCTGTTTTCCTTTACCTCTTCCACTTTTCAGTCCATCACTTTCCCTTTCTGCTTCTATAAACATGCATTATCACCACAGGAGAGTCTTAATCCTTTGGGGATGCTCCAGTTTTGAGTGAATACGCAGCTTTATCCGTGTGATAAAAGAGTGAGAAAAAAACGCATTTACAGTTACACACAGCTTGACATCACTCAGCTTGCTTTACTACACCTCCCATTAATGCTAAGCGTTAACATATAGCTTTTGTCATAGGATTGGGCACAATTAGGGAATAACCCGAACTTATTTCATGGGTTGTTTGGGTTCTGTCCTGTCCAGCTGGACTTCCCTAAGCTGAATTTAGTCATGAGCAAGCATAAGGCTATAGTAGCATGGCATTGATTTTGGCAGTAATTTAAAAATTTTGAACACCTCTCTCAAAAACTAGTTTGATACTTCATTAGAGCCGTCAAAATGCTTACAATCCATTGTTTACCTCCGTAACCTTCTTCAAAAACAAAGTATTTCTGCAAGCAAAACTCCAATCTCATAAAAAAACATTCTGAAGTCCTGCATCATATTTTTCTTTTATATCTTTAGGATATGAGAATATAAATATTAGAGATATAAATATTAGTGACAGGACAAATGAGGCTTCAAAACCCATGGTGGGAGGGAGTAACCCTCATTTAACACCAGCATTGATTGGGTAGTTCAGGATTCTCCAACCTATCACAGATTTTGAAGCCTCATTTGTCCCATGACTAGTAAATACTTTTTGATCTATAAAATTATTTGTCTGTATTGAGAGATGCAATATTGCTAATCAACGAGTAACAAACAGGTAGGACTGATATTACATTCACTAGCATCAAAACCTGTAATGAAGAATACATTAGCTGACCAGATAAAGCTAAATGCTAATTAAAATCTCAAATTTGAAAGCTGTTAAATAGTATTAACTCTTCACGTTAAACCATTTTTATAAGTGTCATCCTCATGATCCTGACCAGCATAAACAGATAGAAGATGGATGGATGGATGGATGGATGGATGGATGGAAGGAAGTTTATAACTGGTTCTCTACTAGTCAGATACGCTTCCAATCAAGGTGCAATGACAGGGTAAGAAAGATACACAATACTGCTATATAAGTGTGACAAAAAGGAGCATGTTAAAATACATAATGGAGCATCTGAATAGAATACACAATTCATATCAAAAATGTATTTACGATGTAAAACACTATGCCGATAAATTGTTTTACTTTATCTCCATTTTAACTTTAGGAAAAGTCAACATCAGTGTGCTTGCTACTTCTCACCTGGAGTAGAATTGTAACATCCATCCATCCATTTTCAAACAACCGGTCCTGGTCAGAGTTGTGTGAGGGGCGGAGCCTATCCCAGTCCATCAAAATCACATACATACTCACACCCATACACCACAGGCAATTTGTGAGAAACCTGATTCCAGGTTTTTTTTTTCTTTTTTTTTTTTTTTACTACAGGACCTACTTATTATTAGAAAACTCATTGTAAATATTCGTCTCCCCTTCTTTAAGAGACAAAAGCTCATATATTGCCATTACAAAATTGCTCCCTCTAAACTTTTTCTCCTTTATACAAAAACATTTATAAATGTATTTCTGTGGAAATTAGGACTTAAAGTCAGCAGTTTGCAAGATCAAAGGATATCTTTGCAAACACCGCGGAATCCTGCGTGCACAGCCATGACGGAGATGATATGCTTGATCTTCTAAACTAGGCAGAATTAGCCTAGAAAGTTCACAAAGCTTAGAGGATAAGTAAACGGGGTGGGGGGCAGCAGCGTCATCCATCCTCCACCTAATTCCTCCTCATACTGTGAAAAAAAAAAAAAACATCACAAGCAGAAATTACACCTGCCACAAGAATCTCGAACTCAAACTAACTTTTGTTCTGCTGGGGCCTTAACTGCCCTTTCAAAACCCATGACCCAAGTATCTTGGAAGGTAGCTGACTCTAAAATATCTTATTGCAGCTTTGATAAAACTGACTCTCTACATCAGTCCACTTCGTACTGATCTTATATTGTAAATACTAATGAGTGTATATCACACCGTTCTCTCTTTTAAGCGATCACTTCTGTATTCCTATGCCCTACACTGAATATAACATACGCACTAATTACGCTGTAACACTTTAAGATTAACCATAACCGCACTGCACTAATACACTTAACCTTGTTAATTGTTTGTATACAGTATCTTCTTGGACAGAAAATCTACGAATTGCATGCCAATTGTAAGTCATTGCAGATGCAGACAATATTCTAATTAACGAGGATAATTATCATTATAAATGATTATAAAAGCCCCTGAATGTGGGCATATGGCATTCGATTAAAAGGAGTAGGAGTGGATACAGGGGAGACCCTGTTTTGTATGCAAAGTGTCTGTTTCAGGTGCAGCAGTGTGCTGTGCTGAGGACACTTACATAATCAGTAACGTTGGTAAGCTGTGAGAGGGCCACAGCCTCATCGCCCCCTTTCAAACAGGCAGTGGAGTCTCATTCCCAGCCCCCCCCCCCACCTCAGCCAAATTGACGAGGGGCTAGGCAGGACTAGAGTCAGTGACCTCATTTCCCACACAAACCAGCAGCCATGTTTATCAGTTTTATCCATGATGCTTGCACACCAGGGTCCAACAGCAAACTTCCCTGATTCTGGGTACAGCTCTTTTAACCACTATGCCACCTGCTGCCTTGTGATAGCCTAATGCACGTCATTATAACCCCCACCCCTCCATGTATCCCCTGCCTATTCTTTAAATTCTGTCACATGTAACCCCAGTTTAGAGTTCTTGCCTCCACCGTTTTCATTATTGTTCTTGATTGCAAAGGGTAAAAAGAACACAATCTTGGCAGGGATTTGGTACATTATCCCTAACAAGCTGTCGATAAATCTGCAGGATCAGTGGCAATCAATTAAAACTGGGAGAAGAAGTTTCATATATGACCCCGCCTTCCAGTTCGCAATCTGCTGCATATCGTATTGACCCAGGAGATCACCTCGTCTTGAAGGTAAAATAAGCTGAGTCATGTTATCTGTTCTACTGCTGGATGGCAAGATTGCAAGATGCAGTGAGTCTAGGGCTCAGTTGGGGCTGTGTGATACAGAACGTGCCTCTGGGGATCGCTGCCATTTGTTTACAGCTCTCATGGACACAGGTGGGGGGAGGAGGAGCTGGTCACTGAAGGATGCCTGCTGCTCCAAAACTGGACAGGGTTACCCAGGTCTGCTCATCCTAGTAGAAGAAACCACGACTACACTAGCGATGGAGTGCCATTGCATAGCCCTAATTCTTAACATTAACCTGGTCCCATCAACATTAAATGAAATTACCTTCATTTCCAAATTTCATATGTAAAATTGTCGCATCAAATGGTGATATCTGGCATCTTCAGACAGCATATCTCTGAATATTTATCTAGATTCTACACTAATCCAGTAGCAAAACACAATATCCAATAGCTCATTTAAAAACAGCTCTAGCATGTCTGAGAAGCTTTAGACTGAAGCGTCAAACATTTAACAGTTCAGAAGTCAAGTCTGTTGTCTTTATTTATATAACAGATGGTCCCACTAGAAGCAGAATGTGTCTCTTTCATCTGGCTGATGCCTTTTAATCAGTGCTGACTCACATCTAGAGAGGACTGAGTATGCTGCAGTGGAATGTCTTTGCTAAAAGCCTTCGGACATGTTGACCAAGCCTAAAGTAAAATACCTGGGGCCCTGGATGAAGACAGAATGAGTAAGGCTTTGTATGGAGCTGCATGGTCTGGGATGATGTGCCTGTAGTTTACACCTCCCTAAAAAAATCGCATGCTCCAGCCATCCCTTCATGAGAATCTCCAGGAAGATGTACAGCTAGATAAATGGACAAAACAGTAGGTTTCTTTGCAGTGTTAAAGATACAGATCTGTACAAATAAGTAAATAATTGAGTACAAAAAGGTTAATGATTCATATCTTGAAGACTGGGGCAAGAGTCATGACTGAGGCGGCCTGAAATATGGAATGGCTTTGCAAATTGCCATCCATTAAGACTCATTAGGAGATATTTGGAATTATGATTGTGGTAATGAGACGACTATTATTAAAATAGTTCGTCTAAAAAAATATTTTTAAAAGTTATTTTTTTAAAGGTTTCCAAGCAAGCCATTCTTAAGGGAATTATAAATGGAAAACCGAATTTTGACAAAATAATTTTTGTGAATTTAATATGCATATAAATAACATTTTTACCAAACATACCAAGCAACTGTAGCCCAATTACCCAAAATCCCCTTGTCACAAAAGTAAAAATGTAAAAGATTTTGTTCTATAGGGAACCCCCAGTTAGAGAAAAAAATACAGCAGAAACTGAAAGTGAATGAAGAAACGCGATTTGTAGCAGCATAATGAGCATATCTGCATGGCCGCAATGTAAACCAGTGCCCTCATTCACATGGAGCAGAACACCATCCCGAAAAGCACAGAATTTTGGGATACATGGCCTTACTGAGAATTACACCTCCACATTTCACCTAATGTCACCTCCAGAGCCCAGTCACCCACACTTCAGAGAGTCCCATGATCCTCAGGGACAGGCACGGTGGGCTGGGGCTCAGTCTGAGGAAAAGCGTGCTGGATTCAGGCCCTCTGGATCGATTGGATGCCAGGGAGGAAACATTAACTGGCCCTTGCTCTCCCCACTCCATGATGGGCTTTACAGCTCAACCTTGACAGCCCCCAGCCCTTTTGTTGGAAGGTGGTATCAAGGTCAGGATTAGAAAAGACCCAACTAGACCAAAATAGGAAGGAGTTTCCGCAATTTGGAGCCAGCTACGTACATCTGACCTCTGCTGGCATCTGGAAGCTCACAGGTGTCACTAATGCCCTTAATTAAATGCTAAAGAGAGGTAGAGTGAGGGTCTTCGACTCCGTAGCTTGTTCAGTCAGAATTTATGCTGCTTGGCCCTTGTCCTAGGGCCGCAGGAAATGCCGATGCATCTGCTTAATTGATGCACCCCATACACAACAAGGACCTAGCTCTGGGCTAGGCTAGCAGAAGAAGAGAGCAGTTGGAGGGAAGCATATGTGAAGAGTGTTTTTGGAGGGGGCAAAGCAGGCCAGTGTGGGATTGAGCTGCACGGTCAGCTGTGGGCTCATCTTTGGAAAGAATTCCAAGCCTGAATATGCCCCCCTCCCCAAAAGCCATTTGCCCCTTCACCTGGCACACAGCTAGTGCTTGCCTAGCGTGTCACCAAAGTCACCCAGCGGACATCCAGCCGAAAGACACTCTGTCCTCATCATGATAAATACTCCAGACATCTTCAAAATGCACCCCATGCATTAATTCAGGAAGTTCAGATTTGCTCAGGCATGCATAGCGCCACTCAAAAGCAATGCACCCCCCCCCCCCCCCCCCCCCCCCCCCCCCCCCCCCCCCCCCCCCCACCCGCCGGCGCCACACCAACGACGCAGGAGGACAGCCCCGGATCC